>VXBW01007187.1:707-198042 GCA_013400375.1 Thinocorus orbignyianus
CAGGGAGGTGTCTGCAGGAGCAGCCGGTGGCTGGGATGAGAGTGGTCATCCCACAGGGTGGGATGAGAGTAGGGTCAAGAGCTTTCTATTCGAATTTGGTTTCTGCTAGTGCTGGACAGCAAAAGCTTGTTTGTTCTCTGAGAGTGAGAAGTACAGAAGGATCCTCTGTGGTAGAGCCAGGGGGGGTGATCAGGAATGGGCTTCAGAGTGGGTGAGTCATGGGGAATGTGTGCACGTTAACCATGAGCCCGTTTCCCTCCCAGGGCCAAAATCCAGAGCAGCAACCTGTGTCTGAGCCAGAGGCTCAAAGAGGGTGTGAGGAGTCACAGAAGAAGGCTGTAAAGGATGCAGGCGGTTACCTGATCACAGGTTAAAGAGCCAAGGGGTGAGTCTTGTGTTACATCTGCCACCGCTATGGGTGACACACACCTAACACCCACCAGAAAAGAACCCCTTCCTTCCTCTTGAGGAGGGAAGAGTGTATCCTCAGCAAGTTTGCTTATGATACCAAACTGGGAGGGCTGGCTGACACTCCAGAGGGCTGTGCTGCCATCCAGTATGACCTGGACAGGCTGGAGAGCTGGGCAGAGAAGAACCTAATGAGGTTCAACAAGGGCAAGTGCAGGGTTCTGCACCTGGGGAGGAAGAATGCGAGACACCAATATAAGTTTGGGATGAACCTGCTGGAAAGTGCTTCTGAGGAGAAGGATCTGGGGGTCCTGGTAGATAGTAAACTATCAATGAGCCAGCAATGTGCCCTTGTCACCAAGAGGGACAATGGAGTCTTGGGGATATGCATAGGGAAGAGTGTGAGCAGTAGGTGGAGGGAGGTCATTCTCCTCCTCTATTTGGCACTGGTGGGGCCACAACTGGAACGCTGCATCCAGTTCTGGGCTCCCCAGTTCAAGAGAGACAGGGAACTACTGGAGAGAGTCCAGCGTAGGACAACAAAGATGATTAAGGGATTGGAGCATCCCCCTCATGAGGAAAGGTTGAGAGAGCTGGAACTCTTTAGCCTGGAGAAGAGAAGGCTGAGGGGAGACCTCATTAATGCGTATGAGTATCTGAAGGGTGGGGTGAAGGAGGATGGAGCCAGACTCTTGTCAGTGGTTCCCAGTGACAGGACATGGGCAACAGGCACAAACTGGAACATAGGAAGCTTCATTCAAATATGCGGAGAAACTTTATGGTGAGGGTGACAGAGCCCTGGAACAGGCTGCCATGGAGGGTTGTGGAGTCCCCTTCTCTGGAGACCTTCAAGCCCTGCTGGATGCAGCCCTGAGTGATGTGCTCTGGGCAATCCTGCTTTAGCAGAGGAGCTGGACTAGATGATCTCTAGAGGTCCCCTTCCAACTATGGCAATTCCATGATTCCATGAAATTCACACCTTTCACTCCTCATTGAGGCTTTAACCAAGGAAGGTGTTTTTTTCTCCTCCTGCCACCCTCACACCTCCCTGTCTCTATCCTTTCCTGGGACAGCGAGACTATAGTTATACTAAACTAACAGGGATCAGTTGTCATGACTTCTTTTACATAGGTGTGTAGGTCTGTCTTAAACGCAACAATTCTCATTCAAGAGTTCTAGTTTACAGCATTAAAGCCTTCATGCATGGATGCTGCCCCCCAAGGAGGTTCGCAGACCAGGCGGTTTGCAAAGGGCCAAGAATGATGGCAGCCAGAAAAAGTCTTTCGTGAATTACTTGGGACTTGCAGCAAAACACGTTCCCAGGGAAGCGGCCAGGAATTACCCAGGCAGATGTTTCTTGCCGGGGCAAACGGGCAGGTTTCTGAGGGAAGGCGGCTCCATCCTCCCCCAGGAGGCGCCGGCCGCCATGTTGGGCCTCTCTGAGGCAGGCCTAGCCCACTGACCCCTCCGGGGCGGGGGGACGACTCTCAGTTCAGTCTGAAGCCGCCTTTCGGGTCGGTTCAGACCCGAGCTGGAGGTTTTTAACCCGGTCTCAGCAGCACCGGGGTCCGGCCGGTTAGAGGGACCAGGGGGCCTGGCAATGACGGGGGGACAGTGACTGGGGGACACAGCGCGCTGCTTCCGGCCGGCGCCGGAACCTTCCCGCCCTGCACCGCGGCGCCCCTCCAAGATGGCGGCGCCCGTTGGCCGCTGCCTGTGGAGAGGTGAAGGGGATGCCTTGTCTCTCCCACCGGCGGCTTTTCCTTTGGCGTTGGGGCAGAGGGCGGCCCGGGGAGGGGGGAGCAGTGGGACCTGCCCGGGCGGGGGTCGTGGGCGGTCCCTGGGGAGTGGAAGGAGGCGGAGAGGCCCTGGCGCCTGTCTGAGGCGATGTTTGCTTTTCCCTCGCAGTGCTGGCCCCGCGTCGCGGGTGGGTCTTCCCTGGCCTCGACCAGCGCCTGGCTGCTGCCCCCGCTGTGGTGAGCACCGCGTCGCCCTCTCGGCTCTATGCTGCGGCAGCCAAGTAAGTTCCCTTCCCCTGCCCCTTCCCTTGCCCCAGCTATCGGGTGCTGACAATGTCAGGGTGTCTTGGTGGTTGCAGGGGTTGTGTGCATGCGTATTCTCAGTGTCCGCAGTGTGACTTTTTCAGCTGAGCTGGTCTTGATGGCATCCCGCAAGCTGCGAGCTCCTAGAGAAACGGTCTAAGATGGACTTGCAGGGAGTGTTTTCTGTTGCTCTTGCAATAACGAATGTAGCAGTTAGGCAGAAGGATTTACTTGGTATTTCTGGTGTGTGTGGCTGGGTTACAGTTTAAGGAGAACTGTTAGCCTCAGAACTGGTGAGCTTATGGACTCAGTTTCAAACAGTTACTCTTCTTGCTTCCAATTGCTTTTGATTGTTTAATTTGTCATCTCTTTAATGTCACAGTGTAAGTGGGAGAAGTAAAGCTGATCTCTGTATACTCAGAATAGTGAAGCGTGCTGTACACCACATATCCTGAATTGTTGCTGACTCTTTCACCATAGTTAACAGAGGAATGGAATGTCTAGCTATTTAATTTTTTTACTTAATTTGAGAGCTTTTGAAAATAGGAGAATAAAGATGGGGGCTATTGTTCGTTAAATGTGTGCAAAATGATACACGAAAGAGAGGAGAAACCTTTTTTGAAAGGTGCGGCTGCTGTGTTGCACTATAAGAGGAAAAACTCTGCAGGTGTGACTCCTGATTATTAGGAAGGTGTTTGGGATTTGCTTGTATTTAGAAGCAGCTTGGGCACAGTACCCACTGCTAGCCCTCGTGAAGGCAAGACCTGTGAAAGTGTATTAACTTAAATTGGGTTTGCTTTGATACAGTAGAAGATCATTAACTTGGTTCCATGCTGCATAAATACGGCTGAATTGTTTGAGGTGCTTAATTGCCTTCAGAACTTTTGATTTCTGAACATTTGATGTCTGTATTGGCTACCTGAGACAAGTAACTGGGATGAATCTAGGCATGCTGTTCATCTCTGTGTAGAGCATTCTGTGTTAACTAATTGTTACTTATGTAAGTATTGTCATATGTTATTTTTTTCTCTTTTGGAACATGCACCAGACTTTTTGGTTGATGATCTAACGTCTTTTGTTTGTCTTAGAACTGCAAAAAAAAGTTCACGAAAGACCAAACAGGAAGAAACAAAAAAGAAACAAGGAACTAGGAGGTGGCCGCTGATGAGCAAACCTGTGGATGATGTGTACTTGACATGGCATTATGAGCGGCCATCCTATCGTGTGGAAGAGGCTGTGGGTATGCTAAAGAAGTTTCAGGAACTGGACTTTACGTACCCCAAACAGTATGTCTACATTAATGTATTCCTAGATATGGCACTACAGAAGAAGGTAGGTTGGAAGTGTATACAGATTTTGATACTTTTTTCTTTTTAACGTGGGAAGGCTGTGTTTTAAGTACAGAGCAGATGCTGCTGGTGACCTTCGTGGCTGCCTCTTGCATCTTCTGTGATTGTCAGAATAGTGTGTGCTTCTGCAGGTGGTTTTGTACCTTTATACACACATAACTATGAAACATCCCTCATACACCTGAGGTGAAGGTAGCACCGTTGAGGGTCTTGAAAATAAGTTGTGTAACTAAAATTAATATCTGAACAGAACTGATCAAACTAAGCTTTACATCTCTCCAGACTTTTTCACTTAAAGATGTGTTACCAAAACCACATGCATGTTTTGGGATGATTTTTACTGGGAGAAGTGTGAAGACAAGCTTCTTTCAGCTTCTGTCCTTCACTTTATGTAGATTTGTTTGGTTTTGGTTGTTTGCTTTTGTTTTTGTTTTAATAATTGTTCCTTGAAAGCATGCTATCTCTTGTTTGTCTGTGACATTTTTGATTTAAAGGTGTCTAGCCCAGTAGTTTTTCTGTAAAACTCCTTCTTTTCACCCATAAGTAGAAAACAGGCCACTTTAGGGTTGGTTTCTCTGCACGTGTAACTAAATATCCCTTTGGTATACCGGGGGTCACTTAGAGCTAGAAAGTAAGTTCAAGATTAAAGAAATGCAGAGCGCTCGGTCCTGTTCTTGGAAGCTATGTGGTATTCTTAAGGCTTGATGAGAGACATATTCCTTGTGGATGCTTTGCACTGGCCAGTGCATCAGGAACATCACTTAGATAAGCTGCTGCTATGGCAAGGTTTGTAATTGACTGCACCTGAGCCTGGTAGCAATCCTGCCCTGGAGCTGCTGATCCCAGCCCCTTTTTCTTGGGCAAACTGCAGCATTGTTAATTCTCACTCTGGAGTTTGAGTATATATAGAAAAGTAGTCAGAACTTATGCATTGTGCTTATTTGTTATGATTTCTGTGCAAGGAAAGATTGCTATTTAGGGCACCAGCTCTATGTAATTGTATAACTTGCCCTTAAGTCCTGATTTTTTTTTTTGTTTTAATTTTTTCCTTTCTTTACTTAATAGAAAAAAGTGGATCCATTTTCAAGCAGTGTTCTTCTTCCATATCGCTTTACAGATGAAACGAATAAGGTCTTGGTTTTCACAGAGGTGGGTAAACCTTAATTTATTGCTTTACATATTACATGTGCTCTTACAACTAGTTCCCATGCAAGTACTATACCTTTTACAGGCTTTGCAAATGCTTTGCTAGAACTCTTGTCTGTCTGGGTTTCATCTTCAGCGTCTTCCTGTGTTAACAAGCATCTTAGAGGATTTCCCTCATCTTGATAGCTTTATGTATATGTAGATTATTCTGGTAATGCACTTAAGGAGTAAACATCTGTATATATGTGACAGAGGAAGAGATGACAAAATGTAGAGTCAAACCTTTGTCACCTTTTTGTAGTAGAGGCAGATGGTTTAGTGTAGCAAATGTGCCTACTAAGCCTTAGTAGGCAGTGCAGATTGGAAGCGGGTGTTACTCATAGTAGCTTGTGCTGTAGCAGGATACCTTTTGGGAGGAGAAGGAAGTAACTTACCCTCAAAAACCTTAAACAACACCCCTCTGCCCTGAGCCCTTTGCTTTCCTCAGAGTTTGTTGATGTGAAATGGTGTGTAGAGCAGTTATAGCATCTGCATGAGACAACAGTATCAGCCTCTGCTATGTCCTTTGCTAGTTAATCATTCTAACAGAGTAGACCTACATATTTCTATACAAGATTATCCTAAAGATCTGTCACAGATCTAGCTGACTACCCTTTAGGCTTAATTTTTGTAAAGTTCTCTACAAGGTGAGAATCTTCCCACAAAACGGAAGGCTGAAAAAAGACTTGAGCATAGCAGGTTCTTTGGTGCCATATCTCACAATCTTCCTCCTTCACTCAAATTCATGTGGGGTAGGAGAATCTCATGCCCCATGAACACGTATATGTGGAACAAGGTTGAGCGACTGGAACACTTGCTAGTGCTTTGGATAGAAGTGTGGAGCTATTCAGTTTGTTCTTGTGAGGAAAAGCTGATTTCAGTTTTGAGTCACGAATGTCTGTGTGTCTCAAAAGCTTGAGCCAAATTTTTTCAAAACTGATGCCTTTTACCTTTCTGTATTTCAGACTATTTAAAGCGAAACCTCACAAAGGACAGCTGGAGTTAACATCTAAGTGCTCTTTCAAACCAAAGTTTAATAGCACTTTCAGAAGTTGAATAGCCTTATTTTACAGTGGCTTTTAGTAGCATGTTGTGTGCTTTTCTCTAAACTTAAAGATGTTGGCTCCATCCAGTGGATGGTTTGTTTAGTTTCCAAGGGATGGAGGTGGGAGAGAAAGGGCTTTTATAGAGCTCCTCAGCAAATGGGATGGGCTTTTCTTTTTCTCCAGTAGAGGTCGACTAAAGGCTCAACTCTTGCTTCTTACTGGGACCTGGAGTGAAGTGGAGTTGCTACTCCTATGTTAAATTACTATTAGTAGATATTTTTTGTCTTTGATTGCCTTAAACTGTTCTTTTGTTCTAAACCTGTAAATAGCCTATTCTTATACCCAGTTGTCTAAGATCAATCACCTATCCAGACTAATTAGCAGTACAGATGTTACTAAATTTGTTGTTTTTTGTCTTGACAGAATGAGCAAGAAGCTGAAATAGCTCGAGAGAATGGAGCTGCTGTGGTGGGAGGAGTTGAATTAATCAAATGGGTATGTATTTTATTTTTTTTAAGAATCTTACAGATACCATAATTTAAACAGTGATTGAGGGGGAGAAGCAAGAAACCTCACATCCAGTAAACACTGGCTTGAAGTTAGCAACCAGTATAAAGAATGAGAGACTGGGTTCTGTGCTTCGAAATGCTTATAGGTCAGCTTGTGTGTTGAGGTAATTTATTGTATTCCTAAATGCACTGAATTGTTTTTGTTGCAGATTTTGGAAGATGAAATCCAAGTGGACTTCTACGTAGCTGTTCCTGCAATAATGCCTAAGTTAATACCATTAAGGAACAAACTAAGACGAAAATACCCAAGCACAAAAAGAAGTAAGAGTCAATTCTTTCTTGCAAATCTCAAGTACTGAACAAGATTTAACTCTAGAGGTGGCGTTCAAACTTTTTTTGATGAGAATGTATGATTATACTGAGTATTAGACTGTATGTGACTGAACCACTTGTTTTGTCTTAGATCAGAGTAGTTTTAGGAATCTAGAGCTGTGCTTTTCTCTTACAACAGGCAAGTGTGGGATTAGAATAAAGGTAAATTTGCCACCTGGTTGCCTCTGTGCTTGTTAGTCCTTGTGAACTATAACAGTGTTGTGAAATTTTCCAAGAAAACAGAAACAACTTGGAAAAGAGCTCGTTACTCACTGAGATAATTGTGTTGTTGGACTGTTGAGTGTTTGGATCCCATTTTCATGACTGTTGCTATTCCTTCTGCCTGTTCATTACTACTCAGCAATGGAGAAATCAGTCTCTCAATGCTTCTACTTCCCTTGCTGACAATTTTAGTTGTGTGTCAGGGGTCTATTTCAAATATGAAAAATAAAAAGGCCTGTTTTTCAAACACAGCCTGTGCCAGCTGTGTGAAATCACAGAGTCTTTGAACCATATCTTTTACTTCCCTGCTCCAGCTGTCTTAATGTTTTGCAAGCTGCAGGCAATGTTTATAGACTCCTAAATGTTTGAGACAAACCTATTAACCTGTCCAAAACATTGCAGCAGGGAACACTCCAGATAACGTGGGGTGCTTTTTGTTTTATTTTGTGTTGGTTTTTTTTTTATAACAAGTAAAAGCTATATCTTGCCATTATGAGTTCAGTTTGTGACTTCTCCAGAGCCATTTTCTCTTGGAGGCATCAAAAGATGTGTGGGAGAAGTAATGCTTCCACATGAAGCAATTGAATGATGGTATGAATCTGTCAAATGTGAGACAAGAAACAGCTGTTTTGATTTGTGGGAATGGCTGGATTAGGCCACTGTGTTCCTGGTAGTGTGTAAATTTTGCTGCTACGTAGTTGTAGACTTTGTTTTCAAGTAAATCTTGCAGCTTTTTCTAAACCCAACTCAGTAGATTTTGGTCTTTGAAGCTGCTTTAATTGTATTAGGAAATAAAGCTTTGTGTTATATACACATAAACAGGTTCTTGATTTGAGGTGAAGCCTTTGTTATGTTTCCTGCCATATTAGCTCTTCATGTCTGCTGATTAATGAGGAAGGAGGGGAGATAGAAATGCTTTACATAGTATATGTGAGGACACCATTGTCTTGTCCCTGAAACTGCATTTTTTGATTGGAGTTTAACTGCCTTAATTGAAAGATTTAGTTCTCTCTTTACTTACATCACACTTAGGCACACTAATAAGCATTACTCAGATAACTTTTTTGCCTTTTTAAAAAAATTAGATTCCCTGGGCCATGATATTCCCAAAATGCTGCAGCTCTTCCGAGAAGGTCTTGAGTACACGGTACAAGACGAGCGTATAATCAAGACAAGAATAGCAAGAGTAAGTTGTACATAAAGTTCTTAAATTTTCTCTACCAAACGGAACTCAAATTACTGTTAAAAGAGGGTGGAAAACATGTTTTTTCGTTTATTCCCAAGATTTTTAACCATGTTCTTTAACTGACCTGTGAAGTAGATGGAACTCTGTGTGACACGTTCAGCTGATGTGAAAGCTGGTCACCTGTGTGCTGTTTGTGTGTGATCATAGAAGGTGGCTCTGCTAGAACTGAGAGCAAGGCAGACCTGATGCTAAGTTAAGAATGCCAAGAGGGGGATCTGTCTTTGCCACTATATTGACAAAGAATTGTAATAATGAACAAAGAAGAATGAAAAATGCTCTATTCCTAGTAATCTCCTTGGGGGTTGACATCTTAACACAGGCTTCCCTTTTCTCCTGCCTTCCTCAGCACTCTTCTGTGAGTAAAATAAAGCTTATTTTATGTTTTTTTTTTTAAATAAATAAACTATGGGTCATAAACCTATAGTCAGCATGCACAGATGGGTTAAAAAGTGTTTGCTTTAACCGAATAATCACAGACTCATTTAATTGTTATAACTTCTAGACCAGAGCAAAAAGCAAGAAGTGTTTGCATTACACCTGAAATAAAATTAACATGTGCTTTGCTGTTACATAAGAAATTAGGTTATGTAAGAGTTTTTTTCTTTTTTTTTCTTTTTTTTTTCCCCCAGACCTTTAATATGTTTTCCTTAATGTTTTCTGTTATTTATTTTCCCTGTTCCAAAGTGTATTTTTTTGGTTTGTTTGTGTTTCTTTGCAATCCTGCCTAAATTTCAGTTTAACTGGTACAGAAGGGAAGTGTACAAGGTATCTAGTGTTTTGTGTGACTCTGTTAGAGATAAGCAAGTTTATTAATTCTGCCTAACTGCTCAGAGTTGTACATGTGAATTTGAGGGCTTGCTTGTCTGTATGATACTCAAAACTGAAATTCTTGGGGCTATTCTGCTAAAGTGTGTTAGATACTTCCTACCTGTATCAAGAGGTAATATCTTTTGCTCTTCTTAAGTTTAATGGACTGTGTGAAGCGCCTCAAATCCGTAGATTAGTCTTGATTTTAAGCATTGTGACTGATTTCTTTAATTTTTGCTTTGGACTGCTTAAACTTTAATCATTTAATACTGTAGATCAGTCAAGTTGCTTTTTGTTTAGTAAAGAAGAAAGTAGTGTTTTTAGTAAAGGTGAATGAAGAGCTCTGATGTCTTGACAGTATTCAGTGCAATTGCAGGCGGTTCTGCTTCATGTGGCTGTGGCTGGAGTTTCTGAAGCTAAAACCATGTCCTGTTAGTGATGCAAGATGTTGGTGTTCAGTGATTCTGTGCTCAGTCAGCTCAGCCCTGCAGTTCTGTGGCACTTTGGAAGATTTGGTGCAGCCAGAGACGTCACTCTGCAAGTAAACAATAGACTCTCATGAATGAACTCTTCAATCTGGGTCAGAAACAGTATGATGAAGGTTTGCTTGCAGAAGGAGTTCATATGTGTGAAGTTAACGTCAGCTACGTGGCAGAGGTGACTCTTAACACTCAGAGTGTGACATGCTCTGTCACACTGTTGTATGTGCAGTGGGATGACTCAGTGGTTATGGCTTGTGTTAAATGTCTCCACCCTCTCTAGCTACTATCCTTTACCTGACCTAGTTTTCTTACTGTTTGTGCAGCAGTGCTGGAAGGCAATCAAGTTCAAGGAAGGATGTGAGAGCCTTGAGTAGTTATGCATATCTGCTCACCACTAAATCAAGAGCTTTTTAAATTTAAATGTTGTCAGTGAGAAAATAATAATTTATGAATTACACAGAAGCATGAAGAGCTATTGCTGTATTCCAAACAGTAGTGTAGATGATTCTGGGAGTCTGCCAAGCTGGTGTTTCTCAAAGAGATGTTTTTCCTTTAGTGCTGCTGTCTCATGTTGCCTGTTAGTTCAATTACGGCCAGTGCCTTGATGTAATGCTGCACTCCCACATAACTCTGCAGCCTCAGTGGTGTTTTCTTAGTAGTAATTGAGGTGTCTTTGAAAAGCCCAGAAGTTGGCAGCAGTTAAGTTTAATTAGTAGATCTGAAGTTGTGAAACTGAGAATGTAAAGTGTTCTTTTTAAGACGTGGAGCTTGAAGTGGAGGGGAGACAAATAAGCACACTTGGGATATCTCCTTCAGAATCAAGCTGTCTGCAGAGGATGGCTTAAAGTAATTTTTTTGAGGGTTTTGACAGTGTCTTGAGTTCAGACTAAGTGTTGCTGATCACTACAAAATTTTCTTTTTCCCAAGTCAGAGCTGTCTTCAGAATGATCAGAGTTCAAAAGTGACATTAGAAAGCAATTTCTAGTGTATCTTACGTCTGTACAGAGAGCTGCCTGTGAAATGATTCTTCTGTGGAAAAGAGTAAGGTGATTTCAGGAGGTGAGACTTCAAGGTTTTCTTAGAAGGATGTATTTTCTGGGAAGGGACACTTCTATCGGAGCACTGTTGTATTCAAAGGGTTAGAAGTATGGAGAGATGTGTACTGAACCAGGGATCTCTCCAGCTTGGTAACCAGAATGTACAGGTGTATGGAAGTGAGAGTTGAGGCAGGAAACAGAAATGTAAATTTGCACTAGAAGTAGCATCTACCTCCCTTGGGTGTTAATGTGATTGAAGGCCCGAAATGTCACTGTCCCTTGAAAAAGGGAAAAAATAAAACCCAAACGAATCCTTAGCTTTGAACTCCTTGAACTGGGGGGTGGGGTGGAATCTCGGAGCTGAGGAGAAGTTGTTAACTCTTGCCATTTTGAATACTTGAGAGCTGCAATATGTTTCCTGGGAGATGAGGGGAATAATACAAAAAGCATAGGTTGTAACAGCTGTCTTTTGCTACCTGTTTGAGCTCTTTTATGCTATTACTAAATTATTCCAACTATTGACAAGTCCAGGATGGGAGAAATATTCAGTCTTAAATTATGTACCTTGGAGTTGAAGGTGTTGGGTAGGTCCTGAGGGTGTGTGCTGATCTGTACCTGAATAAAGACTTTATAGTAGTTTCATACTGGCGAAAGGCTTGACTTTGGAACAAAACAGGATCAAGGATGTGGAAAAAGTCATAGCAAGTTAGACTAGGAATAGGAAATAACCCTTTTCAACAGCCTCAATAGAGGTACTTCTATGCCTATATTCTTTTTTTTCTTTCCTGCAGACTACGTGGGGCTACTACCTCAGAAATGCATCTACCTTGAGTGCCAGGATAAGAAAATTCTCTTTGCATGGTCCATATTAAATGGGCTTCTACACAGAATTCTGTTTTTTCCCCCTTATTCTGACCTTCTCAGGAGGGTTCATAACTGAGCAGAAACGTATGGAAGCAAGGCAAGACGAAATACATCAGCACTCTTCTCTTAGTGATACTGCCAGTCTTCCAGCTGTCTCTGCAAAATGGTGCAGAAATGTTTTTTGGCCATGTTTTTCAACACTGAACTGTTGATTCAGAGGCTTTCTTTTTGTTCCTGAAAAGAGATGTGAATTTTTGCCCTCTCTGTGTAATGAAAGATGCCTGATGTCCTAGAATAATGGCCAAGTGGAGTTGCACTGCACTGCAGCAAAGCAAAGCAAAACTTGTTAGGAATAGCTCTAAACCTGATTTTTAAAATAGGTGTAGTTAATATTTTGTGTAGAGGCATTTGAAGACAAGTTCTTGGAGTAGAAAAGCAGTTCTGTGGTTAAAACTAGTATTTCAACAATAAGACATCTTTTTGTTCCTCATTTGCATATTTAGCCAGTTGCAGTCTTGTAAAGATCCCCCCAGAAGGTGCGAAGCATTGTGATTTTATGAAATAAGCTTTAAACATGATCTGTTTTGGTGAAACTTGTGTAATGCTGAATATTAACAGGCAATTTCCCATTGGGAAAGAGTTAGTGGAAGGCCCCCTTTAAAGACAAATATAACATGTCCTTAATAAAAATAGAGGAATGAATAACTTCCCTGAATCTTTTTACAGCACCCTCTGCTCCTCTAGAGAGAAGTGTCCTAAACTTTAAATGGTAAAATAGGTAACAATTCATTTCTGTGTTCTGGTCGTAGTAAATACTGACATTTTCGAAGGCACTTTGTGGTTAGGTTGTATTTATATAAAATGAACTAGAAATTTATTTATAATTACTCCCTCTGCAGGTGTGGTTATTCATCAGGGATGATATTTAGCTCTTGTTGCAATCGATCTGAACAGAGTAGCTTGCACAGCCTTGAAGATCTGGCCCAGAGTACTTCTGTCAATTTGGCAAAAGTTTGAATTAAACTAAATATCTACTTGCTGATACACAGTGAATGTGTGTATACAAGGATGCACTGTGGAATACTTATTTGGAAGCTGGAATATTTAGTTGAATGTGGAAGCTGTTTTTTTAAATACTTGAAACCCTCTGGGCCTTACCTGTCTTCATTATGGAGCTGTCAGCATCTCAAGTAAATCATGGTATTTGATCTCTTGGGATGTGTTGTGTTGTCTGACTGAATGCAAGTAATTCTGTCCTATTTTCCTGTCTGAACAAATACAGAATATTAACTAATGTATTTGTATTTGGAGATGGGTCTTGTCTCATGTGTTGTATTTCTAAATCCTCATAAGATGTGTAACTTGTTTAGAGCAACTTGCAAATTCTGTCTCTTATGAATGCTTCTAGACCCTGTTACAGGTGATGAATGCCAAGTAGCTTCCTGAAATTGTACAATTCAAGGTGTGCTTAAGACCTGAACTTGGCATAAGGTCTGGAAGCAAATGCTATTTGAACCTTCATTTGAAGAATAGTTTCTAATTAGTTATTAGCAACGAATTGTCTTGTGTAAATGGTTCTGAGTGTTCCTTTATTTTGAATTCGGTACAGCAGCGTGAGTCTGTCAGCAAAGTGAAATGCTCAGCGTTAACGAACAGATTTTTACATCAGTTAATTTATGAATGATGAAGCACGTTACAATCAGCATAACAGCGATAAAGACAAATGTGTTCTGGCCTGTGTGACAGAGGAACTGCATTTGGATTGTAAGTCTGCCAGAAGAGCATGGAGATTAATGGACCAGATCTGGGAAGAGAGTGGTCAAGTATAGCAGTATTTCCATTGCAAAGTAACGCATACATTTACATATAAGTGAGATATTAAATATGCTCATATTACATTGGGAAGTGGCAAAGAGGGGACCTCAGTGATGCCTCTATGCTCCCATGAAATGGAGTTAATTCTCTAAGAATAAATGCTATTTTTTAATTAAATCTGTAGCTGAAACCTCTAGAAAAAAAACTGATTTTTCATTCAGATAAAGGTACGTGGATGGTGTGGGTGAGACCAGGCAGCAAATTAAATAAAGCATAGCAGGGCATGATAGCAGCCAAACAATAAGTCTGAGAAATGCACGTTGAGCTCTCCAGGAGCTGAGAGATTGGTCAGCCCTGGCTTTGACCCCAGGGGTTTCAGGTTGGTGTGTCTCTTGATCACAAGTAGGACGTTCTTGAAGAGAATCCTGATGAGGTGAATGGCAGTTGTGGTTTAAAAGTGATTGGTATGTGAGGGAAGATGGAGGTACTAATTTTTTGGCAGCAGTGTTCACTTCCAAGTTGACTGGTCCAGTGAGGGTCACGTGTATATATATATATAAGGTGTACTTGAGCTCTCTGCTCAGTGAGGACATTGGGCAGAATGAGGAGCCATCAGTCCACAGTTTTTGTTAAAAGGTCAAAAATGCCATGGATAGGAACCAGGATGTGTAAAAATGGTAGATATGGAGTAGTGTATGTTTACAGTTCAGTGCTTCCATGTACTTTATATAAAAAGTAGACATTCTAGCTGATACGTTAAAATGCAAAAAAAGGGGGAAAAAACCTATAATTTTTACATTATTCATTTGGTTCTGCTAAAATTCTTAATACCTTCAATTTTAGATGCCTGTGGTTTTTTATTTGATCAGTGTCGTGGTCCTTGAACTTCTTGAAGCTTCTTTCCTCATACTTTATTTTAGTATGATTTTTTGAAAAAAAAACTTGTACATACATATTTATCTTTAAAACTTTTTACTTCTTTAAAGCTACATGTTGTTACAGAGCTGTAGGAATGTAATGTAACGAGTAGGAATATGGAGAATAATGATGAGTGTATAACCATGTTATAACTCTTTTTTTTCCTGAGTCATTTGGATAAGGCTGCTAATGGGATTTGTGACCCCTTATCAGGGAACACAGAAAAACATCTATCTAAAAGTATAAGTATATACTCAGTGCTTTCAGATTTATTAATTTAGGCTTTAAGTGTAACCATGGCTAACTTTGCAGTATTCTTTTTCAGCTGGATATGCCTACTGAGCAGATAGTTGCCAATCTAAAAGCAGTTATCAATGATATCTGCACATTCAAGCCATCAACTTACGGTAAGCAGTTGTTCTTCTAATGTGGTAGTTGCAGTTACAGCAAACAGAATTAAGAAATGAGTATTCTTTACTGGTTTGTCATTAAATTACCTCACTGCTTTGTCTGCCTTGGGACAGGAGAAGGAAGCTGTCAGGCAGCTGGGTAAATTAAGACCTAGGACCTTCACAGCCTGTAAGGCCATGAATAGTATCTGCTCTCGTTTGCACCGCGACACTACCTAAGTGTCTGTGTGGGGAAAGAGATGAGATGATATAGAAAACTAAGGTTGCAGGCTTGATGCTTACATGGCTAAAAGCTGTAGAATGAAATCCTTATGAGAAATGGGCACCTTCAGCCTTTGTATGAATTAGTTTTACCTGGCTAATGTGGTGCTGTTGCAGCTCAATGTGAAAAAATCTAAACCTGGAATCCACCTACAGTTGCCTTAGGTAAAACCTGTGCTTCAGTTAACACCTAGACTGATGTTAGCTACCCCCATTGAAGGTACACCACCATTTTCCTTTCTATAACAAGGTACTTCTAAAATTGCTGCTGCTAGAAGCAAAAAGCTGATAATCTTTTTGATTATTGTTAATATTACTTAGCAAAAGGATCAGGTTGCAAAGGAGTAGAGGTGTGAATTCTGTGTGGTGTTCCTGTGGGTTCTGCTTATGGAATGTGAACAACTAATGCTCTATCTGCTCTTTGTCATAATGAAGTAAACTTTAAACAAATGTCATCTGCTTAGCTGGAGTGGAAATGGCGATTTATGAACATAATTTTATGGAAGAATAGCCTTGTTTAAGCAAAGAAACCAACTTTTTATATTAATGTTGCCTTAACATCTGCAAAAAGAATCGTTCTACATCTCTTCCAGTGATGCTGTTAACAGTAACAACTGTACAGAAAACCAACCCCAAAAAGCCAAGGATGTGTGCCTTTAGAAGCATTTCAGCCTAAATAAAATGTATAAGGGGTTGGTTGTCTTGAAATATAAGTAAATAGCAGAAAGTGATGGTATTTCTCTCCTTAATGAGTTTATATGTGAACTACACCAACCCACTTAAGTAAGGGTGACCTTTTCTGGTCTTAGTATCTCTATTGATTTTGCAGTATTAAGCTTGATTCTTGTGGTGGGTCTTTTACTGGCTTAATAAAAATATTTGCTGTTTGTAGGAAGTAAACTTGATAATTAACATATCTTTTCAACAATGGAGTCTAGATATCCTTGCTAATTATCAATAACTTATAACAGCTAGTTATAGATACCTGTTCTCTAATTATTTTCAGATTTTCTATATGTAATAGCATTTCTTCATGCAGCAGTGTAGTTATTGCTAAAATACCATTCCTCTGCAAGTCACTTGATCTAATGCAAGACTAAAAATACCATCAGGCAAATGTTCTGAGTATAATGTAGACCGATTTAATCTTCCATAAAGAAACCTGACTGTTTCTGTAGTTCCTCTTGTCAAAGTGTTCCCTCAGCATTTCGCAGTGGGATCCTGAATTAGCAATGGTTTCTTTTGTGCCATGAGTCATGTAGGAATATTTGGGTGATCAACAAACTCCGTATCTTGCCAGTCAAGATCACTTACCAAAGTGATTTCACCTGTATTTCAATTTTTTTTGAGGAGTGTGTGTGAAGCTTTACTTGTATATTCTAAGGCCCAGGGACACCAGTGATGTCAACAGCCGGTGAGGTACTGAAGGAATAAGGTAGCCATCAAGTTAGTACCTTTTATGGTGCCAGAGCAGGAATTGTCTGTTTTGAACCCAGTGTGCCAGGGTGGATGTAAAACTCTCTGTACTGAAGGGATCTGTCTACATGTGCAGTTCTGATTCTGATCATGTGTTTGACACTGTACGGATTAGCACTAAGATAAGTCAGCCTGGAGACGTGAAGGGTGGTAGAGTGACCTAACTGGTGGTCCTTGTTTTCTAGGTCCTTTTGTGCAGAAGTTGGTTATTAGATCTTCAACCAGTGAAGGTTTGTTGTTGAACCTTGATGGACTTTTACCTCAGGTGGAGAAAACAGAAGAAGAAAAGCATGCAGAAGGTGAAGAAAAGCATGCAGAAGATGAAGAAAAACATGTCCAAGAATCTGTTAGTACCTGATGCCTTTCCTTGCAGATCTGATGATTAGAAAGCAGGTGGTGTAACTCAAATCATTGTCTATGAGAAAAAAAAATAAATCTAACTTGTGAATTTCACTTGTAAATTCTGTGTAACAAGAAGCATTATCACAAACAGGAGTCTGTCAAAACTGAAGATATTTTCAGTTCCTTTTGTTGGTAGCTGAAAGCTCCCTGGTTCTTGTGGCTGGGTTTTGCTTTGCATGTAATAGTTTTTACTTTTAATAAAAGTATTTCTGTGATTTCTAAAGTATTGCTGTCCCATTTCCACAGCTGCAACCGAAAGGGTAGCACATGTTATATCCATAATGCTGGACTTTTTACTCTGGGAATTGCAGAACATTCAATGCTTTTATTATCTTGACTCAGTCTCCCCCAGATCAGCTAATGCAGTTACTTGTGGAAAGCTGCTGATACAATGCAAATGAAGGAAACTAATTTTTATTCCATTTTTGTGCAGTGGCAGAGATGGTGTTCCTGCTGAGTTGGTGGGAGTTGACATGATGCTTGTGATATCTCACTTTGTTTTCATTTAATCTGCCTACCCAGATACTGGAGGGGTATACAGAGGGTTACTGCTCTGCTACTTTTTGCCTGTGACTACAGGTTAGCCTGCAACAAATGGTAATAGGTGAGGTTATTCTAAGGAGAAATGGGATGTATTCTGTGTGAGGAGTAATCATGCAGCTTATCTTTCAAATAATGCTGTTTCATCTACGCATGACTGATATGATGCCCCTCAGACACGAAAAGTGTGTACGTAAGAGCAGTGAGCGGCTAGGAGCTGCAAGGTTGTAGTTCTCTGCTAGGTTAGTCATCTTGAAGGTGGGCTAGGCTTTGTAGACCTGGCTAGAAGACAGTGGTGAGGGTCACCTTTGATTATCTACCTGCTTAACTTTGTTTCTCTAACTTTTAGTAGCTATGCATACAATTTAGATTTGGCAGAAAATCTTGAGGAGGGAAAAAAAAATAGAGTTGAAGGTCTCTTAGCAATAGCAGTGTTTGACCTGATAGATTCTGAATAATTTATGTGAACTCTTGTTGGGGTTTGAGCTCTTAAACACATCAGAAAACTTAACTTGGCAATGATTCCATTTTTGGCACAGTTAGCTTTTTGGTTTTTGGGACTAGTTGGTGTTGGGCAAACAGATTAAAACCAAAACAGCAACCCTTTTTTGCAATGGCCAGTTCTTAGTGCTTGCAACATAATCTTACCCTTGTGCCTGATTTAATTCAGTCTGTGGCAATTACTTTGAGTTCTTATTTTACTTACCTTTTTTTCCTCCAGCATAGTGCTTAAATATAGACTGGAGACCAGCATAAATATCTCTGCATCTTTTAAATAACTGTTTAAAAACAGGTGGGTTTTGCTTTGCTGCAGAATTTCTTTTCCATTTTTTTCCAGCAGGTGGCATTCTTGTTCCCGTCTGTAGAGGTGTTAGGAAGTGTTTCCACAAAAGAGTGGGTTGGGGTTTTTGTGTTTGTTTTTTTTTCTTCTTGGACCTTGTTGCTAAATATATGTTATTAAGACTGCACCCTAAAATGTAATATGGTTCCAAAACCAAATGACTACTTAAAAAAGGGATGAGCTTATCCAAATCTGGAAGAGTGGTTTGTATTTGCGGCTTAAAATCGTTCCTATTGTTGGTGGCAGGGCTCATTTTTCTAAGAGCTTATTCGTTTCTGTCTACATAAAAACTCTTTTACCTTCCATCTGAAGCACTTGGCTGCTGTTAGTCGGGGTGCCTGACGGATCGCTGTTAGGCCATACTGTTGTATTCTTGATTATGTGAGGTGTTCTTCTCGGAGTTCAATCAGAAAATGCCCTTTATGGGCAGAGGAAGATTTCACACGGACTTCAGTAGACTTACAGGCAGTATATGGAAAAAGCGATGCCAGTGCACTTGAATAGCCATCTGAACACATTTTTTACTGTGGGCTGTGCTCATTTGCCCAGTAGAAAGAAGAAAAATCTGTTGCTTTTCAAAGTGGAGAGTTGATGCGATTGACAGAAGTTTAAAAAGAAGCTGAAGTTACAGAGTAAAGCTTTCTCAGCTCCCTAATACTGATGTCTTTTTATTTCTAGTCTGGAGCACCGGGCAAGTTTCAGAAGATAAGTGAGGGTAGGTAATCAGAAGGAAAACAGTTTTTTTTCAAAGTGTTTAAAATTTGTGTTTTTTTTCCCCTCCACCCTCTGCCTGAAGTAATTGTACTGATTACTGATGGTTGTGTTCTGGCAAACTTAGTTTATGCCAACATAGACTGGGGTAGCAACTTAATCAGTCTGCAGCTAAAGGCTTGATTACTTATGACAAGTTTTACCTGGATTTATTTTTTTTAGTGAGAAAAAAGAATTAATCATGTTGCCTAAGCACCTCATCTGCAATATGTCTGGCTTCATTAGCCCAAGTACAGCATTCTCTGTGAGTGCATCACGCTCTAACCTTTTCCTACTTGGAGTTTGCACTGAGGATGCACACTTGGATAAGCAGAAAAGATCAGGCCATTGAGGTGTGCTTTGTTTGAGGACCCTGGCTCTTAACTTCCATGCATCTCAAATGGTTCACGAGGGGTAGATTAATGCTCTGAATTTTAACAAAAGGTAGGATATTGTTTTACAGGAATATTGTTTCATCATGCAAATAACATTTTCTGTCTGTGTGTAAGCAAAGAGTGTTTTTATTACTAATAAATTACATATACAAGGATTATTATGAAATATTATAGTAGTTATGTGCTGTTGTGCAACACAAAATAAATAATGTGAAGCAAAGTTATCTGTTGGTGTAGAAAAGCAAAGCTTGTGATAACATTTGCATAGGTTTCTTGGTCTCCTCTATTTTTTTTCTTGGCTTATTTCAATATGGTAGAAGGCAGACCTGCCCATTTGAAGGTAGGTGGCTTTTTTAGAAAGTGATGGTTGAGCATAAATATACAGATGAGGTTAAATCATAAGCTCCCAGACTGTCAGTGTACTTCCAAAGAATAAAAGTGTGGAATAATAAACATTCCTCCGCAAATCTATACTTTGAAAATTTGAACACTGTGGGAATACTGTAAATCTGAACCTCTAGAACTCAGGTGAGCAAAGAAAGGAAATCATGAACTTAGCAAATTTTGTTCAAGCATTTGTTCAAGTGTAATCCTGTAGTTCTGAATATGTGTTACTATACTACTAATTGATAAAGTAATAATGCCCTGAAATAGTTACACAAGCTGTTGAGTATACTGTGGTTTTTAATCCTGAAATGCTTGATTGACATGGAGGAGAGATGAAAGGGAGAAAAACAACATGAGATTATTCCCCTGTAATAAGCTTAGCCCCAAAACATGGGGAATGGGAATTGCACATGTGGTTCTCGTGCCAATATGCCTTGGAAACCAGTTTAATTTTTATAGTAGCGTAACTAAAACAGCACCGCTGACTTCTAGACATTAATACTGGTGTACTCTTTGCAAAGCATGGAGTTGTAATGCTTTAGTGGTTTCTGATTAGTTAGAGCAATATATAAATAGCTTATCTGTCCTGAATGTGAAGTTCTTTTAAGTTCTATATAATAAGAGGAACCATTTTTACTGGAGTTTCTGTTAATGAGTGCTTAATACTCCTTTGGTAGGTAAATAGAGCACAGATCTTCTATCAAAAGCAAAAGAGCAGTAACTCAGGACCTGGTTCCCCAATTATGTGAGGATGTGTTACAAGGCATTAACCACTCCATGTTACCTGCAGTAAGTGGAAATTGATTTCAAGTTAGTTACTCCATGGTGAAAGGTGCTATAGGCAAACTCTTTGCAGATACTTGGGTGTAAGGGCACATACTCTTGGTTCTCGCAAAGCTGACAAGTTACTGCTATGTCCTGTTAACAAACTGTACCTTGCTGTGCACACCTGGCCCTCAGCAAGAAGGGGGAGATGTCTGGGAGGATGGCTGGATGACTAAATGTCACAGAAGTGATTAAGGCTGATCGTTCTGTGCCCTCCTCTCCCAAAGAGATTTGTGTTTTTCAGCACATTTACCCTTTGTTCTCTCCTCTCTAATTTTTAGCAGCACAATCCAAGCTACACTGAATTTGCTTAACTTTAACTAAAAATATTTCTTGGTTCTCAACCGGGTGATGACATTTGAGGTAACAACCTCTTTGCCTCTAAAATTGTGCTTTTACTGATGGGAAGAAAGCAGGACTTGGTGTATGGGGCTTGGAATCCCCACTATTTCTGAGTATTGAAAAAGTTCACTGGGGTTCCTTGTGGAAAAAGGAGAGTGCTGCAGTACGTTTAGTAACACAGATGATGTATGATTGCTTTAAAATTGTCGTATATGAAACTGCAGTTAGTTTAACTAAGGAGAAGCAGGCAATGAACTTGAATTCACAGTCAATGCATACAGAAACATTTGCCCAAACAAGGAAAAAATGACCATAGAGGCATGCGTGCAGTTGTAGGGAATGAAGGGCTTAGGCTGACACTTAGCCTAAACCTAGACTTGGATGGGAATTAGTTGCACTCCAAAAAATGTTGAATCCGTTTAGGTCAAACTGAGTTCACAGGACTTTTGCTGTACATTACGGCATGGAGGTAAAGTTAGAAGAGCGGGACAGGGATGTTACAAATACCATGTTCAGAGCTGATGCTGGAAAGACTAGTCTCTCTATACCCACTGGGGGTTTTACAGGGTGCTAGTGGTTAGAATTAGCACCAGTCCTACAGCTACTGATCTGTTGTACTGTAGCTGAGCACAGTCTTGGAAATCTCAAGTAAAACAGACCTTGTACACGTCTTGAATTTAACTTGTCAGGTATAGGCACCGTTTTCCAGGGACAAAGCTGCCAAGCTGTGCTGTGTGTCTGCCTCTGCTCTGAAAGTCTGGCTGGTCTAAGACGTCAGGCTGGGCTAAGCACAAAGCCCATCCAGATGATGTCACTGATGAAGTTTGTTTAAAAATCTAACAGTGCAAGATGTTTCTAAATGCTGAAATAGGCATTATGAATGATTACATTCATATTTATATTGGTATAGTCATCTTCTAAACTTTATGTGAAGGTAACAGCATAGCCTAAATTCTGTCTGTATGCTAAAACTTGCATTGACTTAAATAGGAGAGTGGGAGGGAGGAGGGGAAAAACTGTTGAGATTGACTGAAAATACTGTTGGGGATAGACCGTTATTTTACAAGTAGTCATTGCTGTCAGTTACCTCAGCTTGCAAGTAACTCAAGGCTTCATCCCATAACTATATGAAGGAGGATTTGTCAGTGAATTCCGTATGTTGTACCTTGAAGGGCTAGTGTTAAGTCCATGTGCAAGTGGTTTTAATGCCAGGGGGACAGTGCTGCATCACTCGGGTCGAAAGCGGGTCTGGGAGAAGAGCCATGTCCTTACTTCCTAGCACTGTTCTTGGAAAATAGGATTTTTATGCCAGGAAGATAAGCAGCATGGGAATCTGTCCATCAGGGATTTGCATTAGCATCCTACTGAGAGGAAGAGGCTTCGTGGGAGACGTGATCTGGGTACACTCATTGACTTTTAAGGTTTAGTACTGTCCTTCATCTGTGCCCTTTAGTATAAACTGCTTGTTTTTAGGGTTACCTTTACCCCTGGTGGGTAGCGTTCTACCATTTCATGAAAAAAATTGCTCATTTGTGGAGGTTTTGAGAACAAAGATCAGGCTTTCTTCTAGAACTACCTGTGAAATACGTGGAAGTAATTGGAAGAGTACTGAATTTCTTAAAGTCAAATTCTGCTAAGTTAAACATTAAGTTCTTTGAAAACAGGGGGGGAAACCCAGTCTTCCCAAATTGCCAGGTACTGGGAAGTGCTGGGTCAAGATAAACTATTACTGCATGTGGCCATTATTCAGTGCCATGTTGCTTTGGTCCCTGGCAGAGCTGGACGGGTGGATGTCAGGGCCTGTGGCACTTGGAAGCTTTGATGTAACCCTCAGTGGCTAGCAGGTCATTCCGTGAGCCTGTACGTTGTTCTGGTGGGCATCCTTATACTGAAAACTGGTCCTGGTGTTTTTTTGAGGGGTTTTTTTTGAGTTTTTTTTTAACTGGAGTTATAAAAGTATTTATTTTGTTGAAGTAGAGAAACGCTTGGGGACTGTTCTCTTGGCCTTAAGAATGCTTTAAAAAAAACAGCCCTAAATTGTGTAAAAGTTTTCAGTAAAAAGGGTAGTGATTAAAAATACTTTCTTGTTCTCTCCTGAAAGCTTCGTCTTGCCAGCAGGAGGAGTCCTGCGATTACATTGCTGGCAACACGGACTCTGAGTCTCTTTAAGTGTAAATGAAAGAGAAGCAAGGCAAAATTTTTTTCTTTAAAATGCCTCTTGTACAAAGTCAGGTAAACTTCATTTCCTAGCTCTAGTAAATTTGGTTATGAGAAGACAAATTTGGAAGCGACCTGTACACCGGCTAGCTACTATGCGAAGCTTTTAGGGAAAGATGGCATACTAGCAAGGTAGACAGTGGCATTATGCTAGAGGTGCCGTGTGAAAAATAGCGCTTTATTTCATGGACTTTGAAACATTTTAAGTGTGGTTCCTGTAACTGGGCTTTCCCAAGCACACCTGCTTTCAGCTGCTGAGGTTCGTCAGGGATAGCGGCACTCAGTTTGCAGAAGGTTCACTTTTCTGCTTCACTTTTCAACATGATTGTAAGTAGATGAGATGGCAGTAAAAGCTCGAGGTGTTCATATTTCAAGAAAACTAGTTTTATTTTTTTTCTTTTAAAATCCTTATAAGCGTCCACTGTCAATGGATAGTGGTTTGAAAGAGATGTATTTTTTAATGGTCTGATCTCATCATGTTCTGCAAATGGTTGATGGTTGGACTAGATAATCTCAAAAGTCCCTTCCAACCTAGACAATTCTATGATTAATAAAATCTGTAGTACTATATGTGGTGCATAGAGGGGGAGTCTTATTCCTTGCCTGTGTGCAGAGACATGGGGAAAAGATTGAATTTCCTTTATTTCGGTAGTGGTTTGTGGTCTTAGATGTTATGTGAAGGGGTGAAATACCTCCTAGATGTAGACCTTCTAGACTCTGAAATGCAGACTCTTCTTAAAGTGTCAGTGGCCTTCAAATCATTATTTTCTTTCCAAAGCCTTTGTAAAAAAGATGTTGTAAAGGCTACCTTGCAAGTCAGAGAACTTGGAACTAAAATCAAAGATGAGCATTGTATCCTAGTGTGTGTGTATTGAGCAACAGTCACCTAAGTATTTTAAAAGCATATTTGAATGTTTCTGAGAGAGATTGATCATGTCAGGAGAAGGTCAAATCAGTAGTTTTGGAAGAGTAACTCAAAGGCATCATGTTAAATATACATCTGTCCTCTCCAAAGACATGTATTGGTAAACATAGCAGTTTGGCTTACCTCTGACAAAAGACTGACTGAAATACAATTTGTAGTTGTCAAAGATGGCTGGGGTGTATCAGGCTTCATGCTGCATGAGAGAGAATTTAATCTCCTAGCCTTATCACAGCATCAGAATATCAGAGAAGGAAGTTGCTTTCTGTTTGGCCAGATAAAAGCCATTCAGCTCTTGATCTCACACTTAGATTAGAAAAAAATCCTTTCTTTTATAAATTAAAGAAATAAATCCTTCATCCTTCCGGGTAATCTAATACTGCTTGTAAACAACCACGAACACATTAAAGTCAAGCCAAGCTTCTAGTCAATGACAATGTCTTGACATGCTAGGGAATGAGTGTTAAGTCCTCTCAAAAAAACCAACTTGTGCCATTTTATACAGAGTTTGTTTACTTTTCATATGAGATCTGGAAATTACTTATGGCACAGTTGCAGCCTCTGGCACATTATTGTTCCGTGCCAAGCAAAACGTCCACCGGTGGAGATTTTCATTCAGCTTTGACAGGGTTTTCTGCTTGGAATTCAGCAAAGCAATGTTACCCAAGATGAATTGGTTCTGCTATTTAATGTTGATTAGGAAACTTGCATCTGGTGTGCAGTTTTTAACTCCAGGGAAGGGAAGAAGGTACAGCATAATTTTGTTGTTCGTAGATTGTTTGTAGCTGTAGCTATTGCTTCCTTTACCCTCAGCTTTCTATATAAAGGCATCCACTTTTTTCCTCCCAGAGATGCTAAAAGCTTTGGTCAGTGTAAGGGCAGCACTGATAACTTATTTGTTGAAGAAGGCTAGATCATTGTACCGCTCTGACTTCAACAGATCAGCTTGTTCTTAAAGAAGACAAAGCAAAAATAGACTTAGATGTCAAAAGAGGAAAAATAATCAGTTATGGTAAAATTCTGCTCACAGGACAGGCTGGAAATGTTGGCAATAGAAGAAGGAAAGGCTGTGCAGAGGGTAGATTCTGGCCTCATGTTCACCTTTTTCCACTGAAGAGCAATGACCAGTTTGACTGGAAGTAAGAAGTTTAAAGTGATTAATTGTGATTAATACATATAAAAATAATTTACAGAACTCATTTCTGTGATTTAGCAGCCTTAAAGAAAGGAGTGTACATTTAGATCAGGTAAAATTTGGCAAAATTTTGAACTGGAAGAACTGAAGTATGAGGGATTCTGGAAGTGGGGGAATTCACAGAAAAATCCATTTCATAGCTGTCTGTCAGGTTTTTTTAATTGTCCCAGAAAGCAGCTGACTTGATACAAGTACGGGACTACATCTTAGTATACTTCTACCTGACAAGTTCCTATAGGAAGGTTGCAATCTTCTTTGAAGGCTTAACACACAAATTTCCCACTATGGACCACATGGGTTAAATTCCAAGAAATTCACAAGATGCTGAGAAGGGACCTCAGCCAGCAGAGCTGGAATGAGACAGATCCTTTTCAGGAACGTGTTTCTTCAGCTATTCCGTGTAAGTCTGTGCCAGCACATGCCCAGCTTTCAATGAACGCAATAGCTGGCTCAAATCACTCTAACCAGTGATTTGCATGCCTCACTGAGAAACAGATCCTTAACACCAGTGTGCAGAAAATTGACCTCTGCCTGGAGATTTGATAAAAGGGTGGTTAAAAATGGTTTATTCCTACAAGCTCAGTGACTTTTTGTGCTGCTCGCTCTAAGATCTGTGGCTGCAGTTGAGAGTTGGGCCATTGGCTGTTGCAAGGTTCACCCTTCAACCCTTCAGTCTTGGAACAATCTCAGATTTCTCTAGACAGTCTGAAGCTTATTCTGTAATTTTTGAAAAAGGGGATGTGAAGGACACAACATTACAAAACTTTCAATTTCTGAAATAGTGTGGAAGGCCTTAGTGCAAAACTTGAGAAATGTTTTTTTTTTTAAGTGCCTATTTTCTTTTCTAGAGGGAAAAGCTCTTCCTTCATATTGTGGAATGGGTAAACTTCAAAAATTAATGTAAACTATAGATCTTGAGTTCTTCTGACTTTGACAGCTTCTTTGGAAAAATGTTAATATTGATCTAGTTTACTTTTACAGTCATTAAATGATTTAAAACCTGTAACACCATTTGCCTTGATAGATTGTGGTGAAATACCTGTTCTCTCTGTGTGATAGTAAAATCTACTTTTTCAGGTCTGGCAAGACCAGGACTATGGGAATTCTGACAAAGAAGCATTTTGCTTCTCTGTGTGAATACATTGGTGAGGCAAGAAGGAATTGATTTCAACATTTGCTTTTCTCCTGTGTTGCACCAGGACTTGTGTTACAGGCTGAAATAGCTTTGTGTGGGAATGGATTCCCTCAGGGCTCATATAACTTCTGGTGCTCTGCTTGGATCTTTCTTTTTTTCCTTGCTGGCTGTGAACACACACCTTAAGGAGCTGCCTTGGTTGGCTTTGAGGTCTCCTGATCGATGTGTCACAGCAGGAAGCCTGGAGCTGGTAGACTTAGGCAAGAGCTGGAACAAGAAGGTAGGAGAAATAGGGAGAGGAAGGCTGCAGTTGAATAAGGGAAATTGTAAAAGTGTAGAAAATAGTAGCAGAGAGATGGACAGCAACACAAATTAGTCAAAAAAATGTCCAAGCAATTTGCTTTGTGGATTCCTTCTGTATGCACATCCTCCCCCTGAAGGGTGGAAGGAGGATGAAATAGACTGGCATGCAACTGAGCACAGCAATGAAAAATACATGTGAAAGGAAAAGACTGAGGAAACTGACCTTCCAAGTACAGCTGCCATTCTGTAATATTCGCTTATTTCTGTCTCTTTCTATCTTCCCTAGCAGGGAAGGACCTGTCTTGCTTCTATTAATGTATTGGTAAGAATCACAATCTCACTGAGAGCATGAGCAGGTGATAAATTTTTGTTTCAACATTTTGTTAATGTGGAGTGGTGTCAATCAAAAATACCTTCTCTTACTGGGTTATGCTGCCTCTTGGAGCTTTTCTCCTGTACTACCTGAAACATTCGGACATCAGAGGTTGTGTTTCTGTATCTCTTCAGGTCATCCACAGCTAAGGCAGACTGCTCCACGGGGGTAATTTGAAAGGAGCCATGCATTTTGGCAAGGTGGTTATGTGGCAAGAAAACATTGGCAGTGTCATCTTCAGTTGCCTTGGTTCTACCAGCAATTAACAGAAAATGAGTTCAGGAGGCAACCAGAGATGTTCAACCGAGTTGCTGCTTTGTTGAACGTGCACCTGGTGTAAGAGTGTCTCTACATGGCAGGCATCTCTTGGACTTTACACATCTATGAAGTTAATGAACCCTGCATGTGCTTGGCTCGTCTTACTATGACATATTTGAATTACACAAAATATTTGTTTGATTAGTGTTTGTGTGCGCTGGTAGCTATTATGTCTCTCTCTGCTCCCATTTTATGAAAACTACCTTCTGCTAATAGCTAATGAGTAATAACCCGGTAAAGCACTGAGAAAGTCATAATGCAAATTGCTGCGTGAATCTTGGATCGGTGCCATGCTGCACATTTCACTTCTCACATTTGTTGCTGGAATTGCGGTGTGGTAATTAATGGCATGCGATCCTGGATGAAAAAAATTG
Organism: Thinocorus orbignyianus; assembly: GCA_013400375.1. Classification (NCBI taxonomy): domain Eukaryota; kingdom Metazoa; phylum Chordata; class Aves; order Ciconiiformes; family Thinocoridae; genus Thinocorus; species Thinocorus orbignyianus. The sequence goes on from VXBW01007187.1 coordinate 28,476, forward strand.
ACCTCCAACTTGGAGTTCAAGACGGTCGTGTTCATTAGGGAGTGAATCAAAACTGAACAGATTGAGTTACTATGAGAGATTACTATTAAATTTAGCTGGCATCGTTGCATTTAATCAGACAGGCTTTGTTTAAAGCACATGGGAGAAGGAGGTTGCAGCAGTCCATCCGTGTACCACTCACTGACTGCTCCATCATAGTTGCAATGCTGCTGTGAAGCAGGTACATTGAAATTAGCTGAAAAAGATGCTTTTGTTTGTAGGCAGGTGAAACTAGAATCTCTTTTTAGTTCATTTCAGTTTTAGGCTTTTGTATTTAGCAATTTAATGGCTGTGACTTCAAAACTTGTGGATGCCTTTTTTTTTTCTGTCCCAAGAACCCAACTTTGGTATTGCAGAAGCACATGGAAAAGTTGGCTCTGGTATCTTCTGTTGAGTGTGAAGAGCTCTAAGTGTGGAATAGTGTGTTTTTAATGAGTGGCTGGGAGCTGGCAAGCGCTGTGTCCTCTGCGTGCGAGGAAGTGCCCCGAGGAAGAAAATGTGGCAATGGGAAGGGTCGAGCATGGACTTTGTGGAGTGCTTTAATAGTTTGAGTGCTTGATCTGTGATTGTTAATGCTTGGGTCTTCTGTGATAGAGGGAATCTATGTAATGGGTGAAACCGAAGGAAGAAATTGAAAGATTCTTTCAATGTGGACCTGCTTGAGGAGAAAACAGTCCTTTTGGTAAACGGACCATGCCCCATTGATACTTTTTTTTTTCCTTTAACCCTGCCAACCAAAGCAAGACCCAACTGTAACTCCTGAAAAGCTTCAAAATCCTCAGAGATGATGACTTTTGAACCCCAGCCCCTCTCTTTGTACCCAGGATAAACCCCCCCGCCAGCTCCCTGCCCCGTCAGACCCTCCAGGGATCGACCCCCGCCGCGTTTTCCCAACGCGAACCCCCTCTCGCTTCCCCCAAACCAGCTGTCACTGCCGCGGCCCCCACGGGTCTGCCGAAGAAGAGGAGAACCTTCCCCCAAAACCNCGCAGCCGGCGGCGGGGCCATGGGCGCCCGGGCTGCGCTCTGCCTCCTCAGCGCGGCGCTGGCCGCCGCCGCCGCCTCCTCCTTCTCCTCAGGTGAGTCTCCGCCGGTGCCCTGAGGAGAATCCTCCCCTTTTCCTTCTCCCGAGGGGGCTTTGGGGCATCTTCTTCTCTTTTTCCCCTTCTCCCTGGCCCGGGCGGGGGTCCGCCTCCCGCCCCCCGCCATTTTGGCGGCCTCTCCACAGGCGGGGCGAGGGGGACGGGGCTGTGCCCGCTGCCTTCCCGCCGCTGCACCCCGGTTCTTACCGCTCTGCTGGCGGTGGCGGGGTGCCCGCAAAACCGCTGAGGGCTGGCGGTCGTGAAGCGGCGGGGATGGAGGAGCCTGTCCCGTTTCCAGCCTGCGGGGTGCCGGTGGTCGGGCTGGGGGCTGTGGGGCTTCCCCTCAGCGAGAGGGCAGCCCAGGACGGCAGTGAAGCCCTTCCCGAGCTGAACGTGGTGTTACCTGAGGAGAATCTCTGTGGGTTTTAGTTGTCCCAGCCCGCAGAAACCGCACACTGGAGCTCGGTCTGTCAGCGGGCTGTCCCCACACCCCTGCCGCGGGTGTTGGTGGCCGTGGGGAGGCCCACGGTGGCTTGGGAGGGTGGCAGCGTGGCGTGGGCACCTGGGCGGCGTGGGCAACGGGGACAGCAGCTGTGGGGAGTTGGTACCGGTAACCCACGGCTCCTTGTTTGAGGAGCTTCTCTTGGTGTGTGTGGATGTCACTGCGAGTGTGCTCCAGCAGGTGTATTGGTGTTCTTTCTGTATTGGTTTCTTCTGGCATTAAAAAAAACCACCACTCAAACATATTCTGGACAGACTTGTGAAAAGCACAAGGTTGTGATCTTAACGATGCTGCCAGGCAGTGAAGTTACTGATGTTTTGAGTTTGGGAGTGCGGTATGGCTGTGTTTGTGCTCTTGGGTTGTTTTCCCGGTGTTCCTTTGCCCGGGAGACTGTGGGTTGTTGGTTTCCAAAGTGTCGGACTGCCCAAATGTGGTCCCACCATGAGACTGAGACTGTCCCATTTGATGGAGGTGTCGTAGTGAATAACAATAGTTAAAAACAGCTCTGTGTGTGTGTGAGAGCTGAGGATATGAATTTGGGGCACTGACTCGTAGTACCCTGAGAGACTCAACGTTCATGAAAGAAACCCAAACCCCTCAAATTAGAAGACTACTGTGCCAACCTCCTGCATCCAAGATGCCCAACATAAAAAAAACATACAGAGGCAAAAAGTCTGCAGTTTTCTTCCTAAGTTTCTTCAGTATGTGAAAGGCAATAGGATCATTTGAGGAAACCCTTTCAGGTGAGCTCTGCAAACAGTCATTAATCACACCAGAGACTTGGCAAAGCTGAGGTACTATAATAAAGAGTGATGTTGCTTAACCTGTGTGTGATGTCTTGGGCTCACTCACAGTTGGGGATAAAAAACAGCTAAAAGGTATTTATAACTAAGGATTTTCAGAGTCTTGTAGAGATGGGTTATATCCTGGTTATTCGCCTTGATAACCCGTGAGGGAATGAAATATGTCTTGGTCTTAATGGGAGAGCAAGAATCAGGCTTTCTGTGTTTGCTTTTCAGTCCCACATGGGCTGGGGTGAGCCTGTCTCTGCAGAGTGCGGTGGAGGGAGCAGACCACAGAGCTGAGAGAGAAGTTGTTGAAGGCTTATTCCTGCAGTTGCCTGCCTGGACTATTTGAGGCAGCTGCTCTTGCCCAGCTGCCTTGGTCCTTGCTCTGAGCTCTAGCCCTGCAGGTGACGAGCTCTTTGGCACATGGCTGCTATTTCATGATGTGTTTATGGTGCCTGGCACGAGCGCCTTAGATGTAATTACAGCCTCATGAAGCAAAAGTAGGAAATGCTTATATTTTATTTCCCCCCAAATCTCTCTAAGGTTTTCACATCATCAGGGGTGGCTCTGATAACCTATTTCACATTTTAGCCTGTCAAGCCATTGATACACTGATACTTCTAAGAAACTATAGCTGTTATTGAACAAAAAAGCCAGCCCCTTTTTAAGAATAAAACAGTCAAGTTGTGCCAGTCTTAACTAACTGGTATTAAGTTTTGGGTTTTTTCCTGCTTGCCTACCGACAGTATGTGGTCTGCACTGAGTTTTGAGGTGCAGCTAGATGATGGACCTTGAAATTAACCTCTCTTGGCAAAAGAAGGGGGAGGGGAGGAGAGAGACATGGAGAGCAGGGAGAAAATTGGTATTTCACAGCGATGAGATGATGTGAAGTCAAGGTATGGTCAAGTGTTTGGATTATCACTTTTTGTGTGTAAACATTAGTTGCTATGAAAGTTAAGTAAATAAATGGATGGGTAGTTGCTGAGGGTTTGAGTCTTGGGTATATTTGAGTAACTTTGCACCACTGTGAATGCAGAGCTCACTTGTCAGATGTGAAGTGGTTAACCCCAGGGTTTGTGGGGGGATGACTGTGCAGACGTGGGAGCGAAACCCAGTGTTTCGGCACGTTAGTCCTCTTTGCTGCTCAGTCTGTGCATGTGATGGGTAGGGCTTGATTTGTTTACTGTCAATATGAGTAGAAAGGTATCTGCTGAATTTGAGAGAAACACGATTGGGCTCTTGTGGCTCATCTTCTTGGCAAGTAATTCCTGATGGTACATCTGCGGCCTCTTGTAGCTGAGCTGAGGACTGGCTCAAAGGAGGAGCTTTTGATTCGAAGCAGTGTAGCTCCAAGGTTTTCTGTACAAATTTGTCTAATCTGCATTTTATCGGAAACACCACTCTTCAGTGAGGAAATTCTTAGTTCCCTGGGTGGTCCCTTCAGGCAGCTTTTCCTGCATTCTCTTTTCTTTTCATCTTTGAGTTTCTTGGGTTGCTTTTGATTTCACATTCTTGTCGTGTTTTCAGTGGACAGATACGTGTAGTTGTTGGAGAATGGCTGTTTCCCAGAAAATCGATGAAAGAACTGTCATTCAACTTATCCATGGTTTTATTTCCTAACTTCTTACTTGATTTATTGAAGTAGAATACGTAAAGTGTTCTTGAATGGGTGTGTATCTGCATGACTTGCTTGGAAACCTTTTCTCTCAGCTGGCAGTGAAGGCTGGGAAGGCTGAAGCAAGAGGAGTCCAGTGAGCCTGTCTTTAGGTGAAATGTGACCCATTGCCCGTTAGGTGATTTAGGAACAGGAACTCATGCCAGGTTTTCTCACCATCATTGCATTTTTATGTGTATATTCATGAGCTTATTTGTTTCTCCTGTAAATGGTAAAAGGATTTATAGGAGCACAGAGAAGAGGCTGCTTTTTAGCATGCAATTTAAGTACTGTAACTTTGCATTTTTAAGGGTTATATTTTGCCCTTAAATAGCTGTGGCTTCCCTTGGTTTCAGTGAGAGCTTGAGCACGTATTTCAAGTTGAAATACAATTCTGAGCTTGATCTTAAGTGTATGTTGTGAGAATTCCCATCTTACCAGGCGCAGCCTCGTGACAGCAGAGGGAGTAAAGATAATGCCCCTTGTACGAATGGCAGCAAATGTCTGAATTTGTCACCTGTCTGAGAGAGCGTGAGGTGATTGTGGGGATGGATTATGATAGTAACTCTGTCCAGAAGTGGGTGATTATTGGTGATGGTGTGGTCAGGTCCTTGTGAGGTTTCTGTCTGCCACTGTTTTACTACTTTGAATTCTCCTGCTTGCTTTGGTTGGTTGTGTCCTTGAGTTCTGTCTGAGAAAGATTGGGCAACTTCTTGCAGTTACAACGCTGTGATGCTTCATCAGTGGTCTGGTGAGGTGCTGCAGAGGCATTTGCTAACCCCTTCTTTGAAGATAAGCTGCATTATTTTGACAGGTCTCCCCTTTTGTTTCTATCTTGTTCGTGCCATGCTCCAAGTTCTTGAGTCCCTGGCCAGAGTCCCTGTTACTGAAGTCCAGGGCTTACCCAGAGGCTGCGCCTGCTGCACCAGAACTGCGTTTGTTTTGTCACAGGCAAATGTGTGGCCAGAGGTGGCAGCTCATTGTAGCTTGTACTGTTATATAGCAGGTCCACTGGAGGGTATGCCAGTGTTACTTGCTTCTAATTGGTTTTAATTTTAATTTCTTTTTTTTTTTTATCCTGCAGGTGCCTGTGTCTACCAAGGCTTGTTGTTTGAGGTAGGTAAGCTTGACCATTTTATGTGGGGGAAGTGTTAGAGCAGGTGCTGTTGAACTTGGCTCTGGTTCCTGAGTTTTGTCACCGCTGCAACTGGGATGGCTGATCTTGCAGCAGGTCCCAGAGCTGTGAGCCTTCAGCCTACTGGAAAGCAGCAGCGCAATAAATATTGCCCTTGGAGAGGTCAGAAATTTTCCCTGGGCCTTTGAACCCAAGCAGTCTCCTTCTCAGTGCTGCTCTGTCTACTTGTAACTGGGGTTCCTTTGTCCAGTGTTTGAAAAGATGTGAAAAACTTCAAGGTTTTTGGAAGCCATATGAGTCACAAATGTGCAGTCCTAGGCAGGTTAAGAGATTGTTTTGCAAAATGTCACTGTAATGCCAGGCTATGTTCTATGTTAACTTCTCTGAATAATGAGGTATTAATGACAACAATTTAACACCTTTTCCTCTCAGCTGGTTATGGTGAGTACTGTGTACCCTGACTCATCTTTATAAAAGAAAATACTTTGGGTTTATAGCCTTCCCCTTTGCCTGTATATTATGCATGGACAACTTTGTACAAGAATCACAGTTTTTAACAATTTATAAACAGTGTTTTGTTCTGTAGCACTTGCTGCCTTGCTTCAGTACCCCCGGCTAAAAGGAAATGCCTGAGCAACGTTATGTTTCCATAGGGCTTCTGTACCTGCCTCCAGTCCCACAGCGGGCTTGCTCAGGGATTTGTTACCCTAGGCTGGGAGGCAGCAGCTGTCAGCAGAAGCCTGGGGTTTTATTTCCCTTAGAGTTCTCCAGCAAAGCTGGATAAGTGCTCTGTGTGTGTGACATGTGACTGCTGGGTATCTTGGAAATAACTGCTGGCAGGTGCTTCTTTTGGCCTTTCAACATGGACTTGCTGTCTCGGAAGTTTTTTTCCTCCAAGAAGGGAACGTAGTGGGAATTGCTGGAGGTGGGTATTTTTGGTGGGTGGCTTTGGAGGAAGCTGAAGCAGGCTAAATGAGTTTGCTCCTCTTAATAATGCACTGTTGGAACATTAGCCTGTTAACAGCAGTTGGGAAATGTGTCTAGATTCCAGCTTCAGTGAACTGGATGGTGGGTCACTTAGTGCTGGGCATGACAGCTTGGTAAGGGCAGTATCAGAACTGGAGGGTTAGCAAGTGAAGGGTTTCACCTGTCACTGATCACTACTGGCATGTCAGTCAGAGATTTATTATTTTTTGTCTTTTGTGGTTTCTTGGTGTTCTGATCCTTTTTTATCTCTGCTCTTTCACTGCTGCAGTACGTTTGAATTGTTAGTACGGGGTCTCGGTAATACCTTGCCAGAGCATTTGTATGTAAAGAGTATGGGATATTCTAGGTTTAAATGCTTCCTGTTTAACGCACTTGCTCACAGTATCCTTGATTTTGTCTTTGTCTTGTGTTTAGTGAGATTATTGGGATTTTGTTAATAACTTGGGTGACTGTAGTGGTTTTCATTAGCTGTACAGGAACGGTTGCTCTGTGGAAAAACTCAGAGCAGCCACAAAACTGATGCAAGTATACAGCTGGCATTTATTACTAGGTAAAACTTGAACAACTCAAGCTTGTCATTCTTGGAACAAGGACCTGTCCTGCCTCTTGTTCTTTGTCATGTCTGAAGATGTGCCTGCTTTCCTGTGTGAATGATGTGGGTAATTGAGTATTTCTTCCATTTCCTATGCACTAATGTAACAGTTTTTGATTACTCTTTGGAATTGAATACAGATCAAAGGACAGGCCCTGTGGCTTCAGCTAGTGATCCAAGAACGGTACTAAATGCACATTGTTTCTGACTTGGATGGGGAAGAACACCACATGCCATTCACCAAATCCATGGGCTAGGTGGATCTTCCTCTGTAATGCTGCTCCATGCGTTTTTTTGGGTGATGGTTTTCCCTGAGAAAGCAGGAACTGTGCAGGTAACTGTGGAAAAGAACCATTAACAGGACTCGTTTCATCCTCTGTTTTCTGCCAGTCCTGACAGCAGTGTTGGAGTTGGCTTGGTAAAGCATGGTGGAAATCAAACACTAGAGATAATGTATAAGTGATTTCAAGGCAGTTAGTACTTGGGGGATGGTGGCATGTAGCTGTGATACGGCTGCAGAGCAAGTGTTGTCTTTGCAGAAGGCTGCTGTCTCAGAAAGGTAAGTGGAAGATGACAAGAAGAGCAGTCCTGCCCTGCTGTTGTGTTGGTTCGTGCAGATTCCCTGACTTCAGGATGAACATCATTTTCAAAAAATATGAAATCAGAAGACTCATATGGAAGATTCTTGCTCTGTTTGTTGAACCTGGTACTTGTAAAGCATTGATGCAGCTGTCTGACAAATAAAGATTGGGATCTATTGCCTCATGACTTTGCTGGTACAATTGTGTTTATTGGAGCTGGGAAGGAGAGTCTTTCTGAATCACCGTTTTGGGATTCTGAAGGTGCAAGCTGAAATGTTTTATCTGTAATACTGTCATCTTAATGCTTTTTTTTTTTTTTTTTTTGCTTTTTTTCCCCACTTTATACCAGATCATGAGAAAAGTAAAAGCCAGTTCTGCTTGTAATCTGTGTCTGTGTGTTTCTGCTTAATCTCTCTGGTAAGACTGATGGGAGCTGTGTTCACTGGCCTGTTTGTCATGGCTGGTGAGTATTATGTGGAGTCGTTGGTGTGCTCAGGGTGGTGGTAGAAGGCAGTTCTGCTGGCAGTTGTGACTTTGGAAAGTTGCACGTAAGAGAACGTGTTCAGTGAAGGAATCTCAGTGATGAGAGAAACATGCAAGCTAAGGATATCGTCTCTGTAGAATCTGCTCCGGAGGAGGAATGTGCCTTCTGGGTGTGTTTGCTTACAAACCATTTACTCACTGAAAAGATGTTTTTTCTGAATGACAAGAAGGCATTGGGCCAAACACTGCAACATCACCTGATGGCTGTCACCTGGAGTGGCAGCATCACCGTCTGCCTCTGGCACTAAGAGAGCTGTTTACAACCTTCAACAGAAATCCATGTAAACTTTTTTTGTGTTTAAAACCATGGTTAGAAACAGTTTCCCTTCAGCGTCTCCTGTTATTCAGGGTCTTAATGTTTCACATGGAAATGGTTGTAGGTGAGCTGTTACTGGGTTATTGTAGGAATGCTGTTTGCTGCAAGTCTTGCTTTATGGCATTTGGCTGTCTCTCTTGTGCTGCAAACGTGAACTCTGAAGTCACTTGAAAAAGACATAGACCTGGAGGAGCAGGTCCAGAGGAGACCACAAAAATAATCTGAGGGCTGGAGCACCTTTCCAGAGAGAGAGAGGGGGTTGTTCAGCCTGGAAAAGAGAAGGCGCTGGGGAAACCTTATAGTTCCTTCCAGCACCTAAAGGGGCTACAGGAAACATGGGGAGGGAGAGGAGTGATAGGATGAGGGGTAATGGTTTTAAACTGAAAGAGGGGAGATTTAGACTAGATATAAGGAAGATGTTTTTCTCACACTGAGGGTGGTGAGACACTGACCCAGGTTGCTCGCAGAGGTGGTAGATGCTGCATCCCTGGAAACATTCAAGGTCCCATTGGACAGGGCTCTGAGCCCTGCTCTAGTTGAAGATGTTCCTGATCATTGCAGAGGGGTTGGACTAGATGACCTTTAAAGGCCTTCCAGCCCAAACTTTTATATGGTTATAGGAGAAATCTTTGGTGCATAAATCAAACATTCAAGTGAGTGCAGCACTGTGGAAGTTTTTGAATTGTTAATGCTGTAAAAGTTCTGCTTCTTGCTTGACTGACTTCGCTGCCTATATATGAAGGATGCTTATGTGTTTCCTCTGAGAAAAAGCACATCTCTGTTTGATTTCCAGCTGTGCTGAGGAGGTGTGCCTTCCTCCCTCTGTCTTCACCTTTGAGGGAGTCTTCAGTCCACACAACCAGCACAGCTGCTTCCTTTACTTAGCAAGGAAGAAAATACACACTACTATTTTTTTCTCAGCAGGAGGGTAGCGTAGGTGGGGATGAGAAGACATTCATGCCACAAGGAAAGTAAATGTCTGGAAGAGGCATTGATCAAGTCCATGTCTGCATCTTTCTGCCAGCTGGCTTGTGCCAAGAAGAGATTTTAGCTCAGGGAGAAGGAGAGGAGAAGCACAGGGCTGTGAATTAAGGTGGGAGTTGTTTTAAATTGGAAGTGTGACTTGATAAATGACACTTCATGTCTGGTAGACACTGCAATAAGGAAGGACAATTCCAGCTGAGCAATCTCCAGTAAGTTTTTACTTTGGCTGTATTAAAGCATGGACATTGTGTGTTGCAACAGCTGCTGGTAATGTACATAAGGATGAATTCTGTACTGGCAGATTCCTTTGGAAGCTTCAGGGGACACATACAGGGATTTTTTAGCACTATAGAGCACCAAACAAGCCAAGCAGCTTTTCTTGAAAGGAATTATGTTTTTGATCTTGGAGTTTGAATGACGATTATGAACAGAATAAAAATCCCTAACTTAATCCACAGTAAATGGTACTGTGTACCTGTGCTTCTACCAAAAATTTTGCTTTCCTTTTTTCCTTTTGAAACTATCTGAAGAAAGATTCAAGTTGTTTGAAATGCTTAGTTGACTCGAGCATCTTAAAAGAAGAGACTTTGAGTTTAGCAGTCAGTCAAAAGAGCAAGGTATCTTTTCCAGAAAAGAAAAAAATAAATTGTTGTAGTTCTTCAGACAGTTCAGCTTTTCATCTTTTTAATTCTGCTCTGCAATCAGTTCTGATTAACTTGATAACATTTTGCAGTTACATCTGTACATTTTGTTGTCAGAAGTTTAGAGTCAGATTTTATGCTTTTTAAAATCAGATTTCTGTTTCCATCTGTAGTTTGTGCTGAGTCAGAAGTGAAAAGAAAAATAAAATAAATACAAAATACTGCCTTCTCTCCCCGCCCCCCACCCCCCAAATTTTAAATCTCCCAGTCTAGATAGCTTCTATTCTGAATAAATTAAGTGACAGTTTAAAATAAATGTTAGCAGGTGCAGAGCACTTCTGTTTAGGGAATGTTTCAAATTAGCAATGGAAACTGAGCTTCACTTTAATTTCTTCAGAAGGATGTAAGTTACTAGTGAAAAATGAGGTCAGAATTGAAGATTTCAGTTAACAGTTTTGCTTGCTTACTTTTACAATGGTCAAAGTGGGTTTGTTTCCTTTTTTAAAATAATGCGATTTAAACGCCACTCCTTAGCCTGGGGGTACATCCTCAGCTCCACCAGGGAACAAAGCTATACATTTATTTTTATAACATGTGTATAACTCTTGGTAGCTATAAACTGGAGTTTACAAGCAGCATGAATCTCCCTTCTGTATGATGGTGAAATGAACACTTTACAGAACACTACGCCATTACCCCTTTTTCAGTGGGGGTTCCTCTTCGAGCAGCCTGTGCTCTGGGTGTACTCCTCTGCCATCTCCCACACTGAGGTGAGCAGTGAGGAGGTAACAAGTTATTTGTGTTAGAGGCTTGCAAGGTCGAGGTTGCTATTGCAGGGTAGATGTATTCTTGTAGCTGTGAGTTCACTAATATCCTATATATGATGATCTTTATTTGTGGAACAGGTAAAATTAGGTGCCATGGCTGTCTTGGGACTTCAGAGAAGAGTCATGGAAAGACTGGGGGAATTTGGTGCGGGGAGGGGAGGAGGGAGGCCGATTCTGCAGTGCTGTTGTGCAGTCTTCTAAGCCTCTTCAGAAGTGTGTAACGCTGAGTAATCATTTTATGCAGCATGTGGGGCTTAATAGCCAACTTATCCTTGCTTGTGTGGCTATGAATGGAAGCGCAAGGTGATGGAAAATAGGTCTCTCAGTTTACATGATGATATGCAGTTAAGGTTTGCTAATGAAATAATGAGATGTTTTTTATGTAGGAAATACTTTCTGCTTGTGGGTTTCAGAAAGCTGAGATCAACTGAAGATCAACAATAAAGACAAAAGTATTTTTTTAATAAAGCATGTGCTGCATGTGTGGTGTTCTTTGTGTTCCTTGGAAATAACGGTATAATATAGAGGGATGGGTACCAGGTAGAAGAAGCTTGGATGTAAGGTGAAGATTCTCCTGAGGATGAAGTGAATTCTTGTGTCTTAATCAGTAAAGAGGGTTTTTTTTTGTGTATTGAGGCACACACTTTTAATATGTAATAATTCTTTTGTATGTTAGTGGTTCTTATACAGAAGATTCCAGAATGCTGTTTTTTGATCTAAGAAAATGAACTCTCATTTCTGTAAGGAAGCCCACACTATTAGCATAACTGAGAGTTGGTATGTTCTACAATCATCAAATCTATTTATTGTGTTTTGTTGCAGCTTGAAAGTTGTTCTGAATACCAAATACCACGTAATGAAAACTTGAGAACTTACTCATGTTAGTTGTATATCGCATTATAAGGGGCTTGTCTTAATAGTACATAGCCAGTACAATTTGCATATCAGTGGTTTTATAGTTCCCTTTTCACTTTTACCTCTGTAAAGAAGTCCTGTGCAGCTCTAATATCCTTACACAACTATCAGTCCTGTCACAACTATTGTCACAACTATGTACACAACTATCAGCTCTATTAAAAACGTCTATAGTGAGGAACTACTGACACTCAAGGTGTTAAAATCACCTTAAGTGGTGAGGCAGACCTTTCTACATCAAGCACTGTGCCCTAACATTTAACCTGATGCAACAGAAGCACAAAGCTGGTGTCTTTGCTTATCCTGAGGTGTTTTATCTGCCGTACTTCTCTGAGATAGGTATTTCAACTTTTCTCCTCAGTGGACTGCAAATACTCTAAATTTCTCACCCAGTTCCCCCCTCTTCAAGTCTTCTGTGTGTAGGTATGTGTCTGTTTTTTTGTTTCCTGGTACACTTGCTGGTCAGAAATTGTTCTTTTTCCCACTGTGTAAATGCCATCTCATATTCTGGCAGGCCTGGGCCCAGCAGTAAAATTGTGGTCCTCCTCAGGATGTTTAAGAACAGCTTTTGGCCTGGGTGAACCTGCTGGGTGCTTTTTCTGAACATGCACGCACACGTGGTGTTTGTGGCAAAAAGGGATTTTGAAACAACTCTTCTTCACTTTAGGTAGCAGAAAAACGTTGACAAGTCAATAAACTAAAAGAGACAATTCCATGGGTTGTGGAGCTTTTGAGCTTTAGGCAGAAGCTGGGCTGGCCACAATGACTTTCTGAAGCCTGTGGGTCTTTTTCCTGGGAGGTGTGAGTGTCTGCTGCCTGTAGTATTCTGCTTCAGGGAGTCTTTCCCCTCTGTCTTCTGTCCTGCTTGGTGAATGACTCGTGCTTTAATCTCCACTGTGTCATGAGAAGTGATCTGGCATCAGTCGTACTTGAAAATTGAGGTCTTTACAAAAGCTGCTCTGTCCCACATTTTCCATTTCAGTGATCCTCCTGGATGGTGACTGTTCATCTGCAAACACTGGCTTAAGTAGATGATTAACATTTAATAACACAGTTATAGGAGCTATAGGCCAGAGCCTTGGCAGGAGATGTTGGATTTCTCATGGATTCATTCACTAGGACAACAATTTAACAATTACCTAGCATTTACAAATTTTGCCTTCTATCTTTCTGGATGCATTTGAAGAGCCTTATGTAGGAATTAATATCATGTGATTTGTCATTTATTTTTCCTTTTTAAATTCCCGGCATGAAAAATTCCTTTTGCTAGGTAACTTCCTCATTCCTTCCCTCTCCTCAAACCTATTAAAACCTTGACCAGGTTTCCTATTTGCATTTTTTTCTTTAGAGTAGGGGTTGTGATGTGTAGTTAATTGGTAAGAGAAATGATAGAAATCAGGTTTGGCCAGCCTATAATGCATTAAAAGTTGAGACCTGCGGAGAGTGCAAGTAAGGTAACTGTAGAAAGGTCACAGCTTACATCACCTGGAGACCTGCCTCAAATATAATTTCTCACTGGGCTGAAATTGGCAACAAACCATTGTCATACTGGTATGAAAGCCTGACCTGAGCCTTGCATTGAAAATTTTCCTGTTGGTTTGGGAGCGCAAGTGACAGCTTTGGAGTTGGAAGTAGTGTCCCACAGCTGATGAAAGCGTTGGGAAACAATAAAATAGTTATCTCTGTAGTAGGTTATATGATAAAAGCTGAAATGGAAAACAGTACTCATGAAATCTGTACGTCTCTGTATTCTGCTGGTGCTTATGAAAACTTAAGCTTATGCTGTTCTTTGTGGAGCAGTGAAGTAGTTCTGCAGTTGAGGTGAGAAGCAGTTGTGTTCGGTAGGGTTAACATTTGGGGTGGGTCTATGTGTACATATGTGTATGTGAGACCCGACCCCTTTATCTCTGAGGACTTTCACTTGTGCCGGGCAGCGGTAGGTCTGTGCGCCACAAGCAGAAGAAGAGGCAAGAAGGTGCTTAAGTTGGAAGTCACAGCTTGCTTTCATAGAGTCATAGAATGGTTAGAGTTGGAAGGGACCTTAAAGATCATTGAGTTCCAACCCCCCTGCCATGTGCAGGGACACCTCTCCCTAGAGCAGGTTGCTCAAAGCCCCATCCAGCCTGGCCTTGAACACTTCCACAGATGGGGCAGCCACAGCTTCTCTGGGCAACCTGTTCCACTGCCTCACCGCCCTCCCAGGAAAGATCTTTTCCAGAAGGCATTTCATTGTGTCTGCCTGTGCCAGATGCAACTTTAGTTTCCTTCTATCAACCTTTGATTTTCTTTTCATCTTTCTTGCATGAGTCGTAAATGACAGCTAACATGAAAACCGATTTTCTGTCTCTTCAGCACAATAATTCAAAGCTGTGGAAATCACCCACTGGGATGCAGTTCTGGAGACGGTCATCTTACCATTTTTTATGGGCTGCTTAAAAATCTGTAATTGTATTGCAGGAACATAATGTTAATGTTCATCAGATGACTTTTAAAGGTCTTAAACCGATCGAGAAATTCAATATTGTTTTAATTATCCGCAGACAACATTTTACAGAAGTGGTGTTTACACTCTGATTATACGTGTGCATCCAGTTGCTTTGCGAGAGAGAAAAAGAAGACAGAAGGCTGGAGCAAAAAAAATCAGGAAGATTTGTGGTTCCTATTTTGCGTTAGAAAATAAACAAAAAGGTTGTGTATTGGAAAGAAATTTGAAAGTGTGCTGTCATGAAAGGAGCCCGCTGAAGGCGCTTTAAGCTCACTTGCTTGTAGCTGGAAGAGGGAGAGGGATGCAACCTCCAGCTGGAGGTGTAAGAGCGAGTCGGTTCCCAGTCTCGCTTTTCTGCTAGCACCCACCCTCGCCTGCCAGTCCCCTGGAGGCAGCTGGTGCTTTGCATAAGTCTTTTTCCTTGGCATAAGGGATACAGGATTGTTGCATTGCTGCGACTGCAGCACACGCTGCGATGACCAGGAGGAACATCCTGCCCTAGCAGATGGTAGGGAGAGGCTTACCGCCCCCTGAATGGAGAAAGGAGTTTTGTCTGGCAGTTCCTGTGCTTTGAGAACTGATCACTTCTAGCAAAAGAACTTGAGATGTTTGCTTTCTTTATTTGCTGTGGCTCACTGGAGCAAGCAATTGCCCTAGTGTGTGTGTCTGAGATGTTTTTTCAGCTCCTAAATACACATGGATTCTCTCAACGTATCACTGTGTACAGGTGTGGACAAGTCCCGTTGCAGGCTATTGCCATTTGGGAACTTGGGCTGTTTGCTTCTGATGTTGGTTTTCTCCTGGAGGGGGGCTGCCAGACACCGTATCTGAAAAAGATAATGTAAACACCAGTGAAGTTTTCGGGGTGGGTATCTTCTAGTGAAGATGCAAACTTGGTTTTGACTGTTTCATTTAATCTAACAGGTAAAACCAGAAATGGTGTGAAGAGGAAAATAGCCCTAACACTCTTTCTGTGGGAGACAAGTCTGCCTTCTAATGCTGTATCAGCAACATCACTTCTGCTGCTGTCACCTGAGTGCTTGGTGGAGCTGAGCCAGTGTGTTACTTAACTTCTGCGGGCAAATAACCCTAACATTGCTTTCTGCAGGGCACCTGAGAAAATTAATATGGAATTTCTTTACATCCTGAGAGTGCATCTTTTTCCAGCAGTTCTGGATTCTGTCAGTGCTTTTAATTTCTATTGCAATACTAGTTATCAAAAGCTTATATGACAACTGTGAAAGTTTTACTTGAGATGACATTGGGCATCTTACGGAGGAATTTTGGTAGTTTGAAAAATAATTGGCCCTGGCTGTGGCTGCCGAGAACTAATAGAACTTTGCTATACATTTTTCATGACCCCCTAAAGAACTTTGGGATTGAATTTGTCAAGAAAGTGGATCCCCAACTCCTGTTGGCATTGACTGGAAATGGGACACTTCACTCTAGTAAAGGTACAGGAAAATCCTAGTCTTAATTTTTAGATAGAAATGGTGAAACTACTAATGTGTATCAGCAAGAAACTGTCTCCCTCTGTAGAGAAGACTAAACCTGAACCAACCTGGTTTTGTTTAGAAATAGGAAAGAAACTGTTAGTACAGACCAATTTTCTTCTGTCCTTCCCATATAAACAGCTGTCTCATGGCGGTACCAATATCAGCTGACACAAAAATGAGCCATCACAAATGAAACAACCTGATTTAGATGGATTTGTATAACACAAAAAGATAGTTGGGATGTGATCTTTTCAAGTGGCTAGCAAAACACTGGACAGGTCTCTTAAGGTTGAGCTTTGTAGCTGAATAGCTGTGCAGGCAGCCAAAAAGGACCTTGAGCGTTGAAAAACAGAACTTGGTGCTCTCTGGTTCAGGAGTCAAAGCAGAACTACTTGGACTCATAAAACCTAGGGATGTTTCTCCTGTGTCCTGTTCCTTTAGGTGTGCTTTCAGGGAGACAACTGCAAGAAACAGCAAAAGCTACGGAGAAAGGTTCCCAGTAGGGGAATTTGTGGGAGTTATTTCTGCTCCTGTGTGCCAGGGAGCTCCTTGGAGAGGGGGCTTTGCTTTGTACTAGTACCAGGCTACACGTGCATTTTTGCCAGTCCAGATTGCATGTAAGACCTTGTTCTTCATCCTCAAAACATCTTGGGTGAAGATATTATGAAGAACTGGTGAATGTCTGCTCAGTCAATTGAAATAGACCACTAGTGCTTTAATGAATGATAAACCGTAGGCAAAATTAGAGTACTGTGTCTGGACAGTGGTGCCATGTGGAATTTCCTATCTTCCAGGTTGGTTTGTGTGTTTCTTTTTCCCTTTTTTTCTTTTTCTTGAGCAACTCCTGTCCCCATCAGAAATGACAGTATGCAACCCCCACCCTGTTACGGTTGTTGCACAGGCTTGTTAAATTAATTCATTCAAAACTGTCAAGGATAAATCATTCTCTGATCCTTTTCAGTGAAGATAAGCTCTCCAGTGTTGCTATTGTAACTCCTGAGTTTCACAAGGAGCCTAGGATAGTCCTTGATGCTTTCAGGAAAACATATAATAGATGGAAAAAATCCCAAATATGAAGCTCTACCAGATGGGTGCATTGTTTTTTATATCACTGCTTGGATCTGTCAGCCTTGAAAGCAGCTGTAAGGAGAGCCATGTGATGCTGTGATGCCCTGAAGTTTAGGATGCTAGGCTGTATGTATTTCTGCCATATTAAATATTAAACAGCTTCTAGTGGGAATACATACAACGGACTTCCATTGGAAGACCACTGTAATTTTCCTAGTACTATGATTTATTGTTGAGCTGTAGATTAAGGAGACCCGTTGGGGTAAAATACTTGGTACTTGTAATCATTGTAGCTACTTCAGAATCATTCAGTAATGAATTCTCTGAATAACCTCATGAGCTCAGCATCAGAAGTATCTTTGTATTGCCAGCTGGAATACTACAGCTAAGGGAGAGTCCTAGGCATTTTCAGACAGCCTTAATGGTGTTTCTGAGGACCAGTGAGGGGAAAAAAGCTCTCCCTCCTCCCCCAAATAATAAATCCTGAGCATGATTTCTTCCTGTATTAATTTGAAGAATTTTAAGCCAGATGTTTCATGACTCAAAAAAATTAAGTTCTTTCATAAACTGCTTCCAGTATGTTTCATGGCGATCAAAATGAAACTTTTTGGAGGCTCAAAATTGGGAAATTTTAATTTAAATTTCATACTGAGCGTAAATTTTCAGTGACATCCACAGGAGGTGAAAGTTAGGGTCTTGCAGGAAGATGACAAAGATAAGAAATTTTTGACCTTACAGCTGGATACATACCTGTTTATTCATCTCAGTTGCCAATCTAGAAATCTTATTTCTAGTGGGAATGTAGTCTCCCTGAAAATGGTAACCTTTTTGTTTCCTGTTGTCCTACATTAACAGGTTTGGACGTAGTCATATGGGAAGAAGTAGCTTTTGGGTGCCCAGCCAGCACAAGACCAATATGCTGTAGGTCAAGTCTTTTCTTGTGGTTCATGGATATTCATATTTTCAGAGGAAATACACAGTCAGTTGTTTAGTTCTGAACTTGAAAACCTGCACTGATTTAGACAAAGTTGTCATTACCGACACACTAATAGCCAGTTCTGAGTTAGTGGATGCAGTAAATCTTTTTGTGCATTGAGCCCTGGTGGAGTGGTTTCAAGTGAAAACATGAGCAAACTTGTTAGCAATTTCTTTCCTGCATTTTTTGCAGTTTTATAGGTTCTTCTATATATGTAAAAAGCCTGTTTTTCTTGAGTATTTAAGGAATTAATTTATAGTTAAATTTGCAATATTACAGAATAAAGGTAACTTGCTACGTTTTTATTCCAGTGGATTGGGTTTTTTTTTTGTTTTAAAGAATCAGAATTTTAGAAGTGTTCTGTTTTGAAAACCTAGGTTTCATTTTAAGTTGGGGGCACTTAAGAATTGCATCTACTGCTTTCTATCTCAGTTTCTCAGTGAAGCTGGGGGATCGTCATGCTTATGGAAAGAGAACCTAAAAGTGCCTCAGTCTACTATTGTGGGGAAACAAAAACGAATTACGTGCTTCCATTGAGTGACCAAAGGAGTAATTCTTCTTTCGTGTCTTATTTAAAACAAAGATTCCCAGAATGACACAATAAACTCAATGAAAACATGTTTAAAATTTAATGAAATCATTAGGACAAAACAAAGTCTAATATGTTGCTTTCAAAGACCTCTGGAGACATCAAGTTGGATAAAATGGAACTAATGAAGAGACTGTCACACAATTTGTCCCAGAATTTAACTTGTGCCTTACCTTGGCAAATAAAGGGAAATCTCTTTATGTGCTTATCATGGACGAAGCTTGGTAGCAGACCAGAGGAAAACTGAGCTGCAGTGTTACAGGGCAAGAGAGATTTCCACAGTCCACAGCATGCTCCCTCTGCCCGTGGGCGCTCTGTGTGTTCAACGCGTGTGAGTCGCCTGTCACTACAAGCAGACTGTGTGTGCTCGGTGCTGTCAGGCTGATTTAGTGAGGAATCCTACGTTACAGACTTTCTTTTGAGAATGTAAACATTATCAGTAACATCTTGGCTTTTCTGCTAGAAATTGCAGGCAGAGCATTGAAAGGAATAGTCAGGCTTTGTGCTGGGAGCGCGGTTAAGGCGTGCTGTAGCACAAGGAGCTGCATTTTGCCTTGACAAGTTTTTAAAGGGGAAGGCAATCCCACTTGACCCTACACGTGAAGTTTCAGCTCTTTTTAAAGAAATGATTTAGCATTGGATATGAGTAAGTGGTTGTAGAGGAAGCTGGCTTTGGGGAATGTGGTAAAACAGATGTGCTGATAGTGGAATTGAGGGATCTTTCGCTTGGCCATGTTCAGACACCTTAATCCTCTCCTACCCCTGTGGGGAATGACAGTTCCCTGTGTTATTCCTGTGCTTATTAACGATTTTTGTGGGCCAGTTTGAAGTGAGAAGTGGTGATATTTGTTCCCCAGATCAATTACAACTACACTTGCAGTATACAATCTTACTTGGAGGCTTCCAAAGTGACCAGTCTGTGAGATCTGCCCTAGCATGTAGCTGGTTGGAGAGAAGAGAGAAGTTACTCATTAATTTGTTCCCTTTCTGTGCTGTTAGCTGTTCCTGTGCTTATGAAGATACCTGCTCTGAAGATTGACCGGTTGGTTTGGGCCAACTTGTTTCCCCTATAAGAGGGGAAGATTGCTTGTGTGGTGTGTTGGAGGGCTGTGGACCTTTGCCTCTTCCTTGCTGATGCTGTGTTTCAGCTGCAGCACGTTCCATGCTTGAATACTGTGTCCTGGCATGGGTCTGCACCACTTCTGGTTTTTGCAGAGTGCTGTCATTGTAGTCCTGTTAATATTGGGCAAGTTGGAGGTGGCGCAGTGGTACATAACATAAAGTGGAGGTTTCCTGTCAAGACCCTGTTTCTAGCCATAAGAATGTGTCTGTAAGCCCTGGTATCTAACAACAGTACATCTTGCAACTGCAAAACTTCAGGCATGACTGCAGCGTAGCGTTTTGCTATATTTTTTTTAAAATGCTTTAATGTTACATCCTAAGAAGTTTTTGGATGCTTGAGTGTAATCCAGTGAGTGATCCTATGTATGTGATGTGTGATTATCACGGATATGACCTTGTTTTGACTTGTCAGCTGAGACACATTGGCATGGTAAAAAGTAGAACTCAGTTTAAAATAATTTGCCTCTGTTTTTTTCTATCTGGTCCATTAATACTTTGACTCTTCCAAGCAAACTTAATTAAGATGACACTGATCCCACTGTTTCTTTTGGAAGCTGATATGGCTTAACAACCCTGTGTCTGTCCTGCTTTGGTATTTGTGGAACTTAGGGTTTCTCTTAGTACTTTTTAGCAACAACCTGCCTCATAAGATCATCAGATCCTCTCTGATGAGTTCTGGAAGGATTTGCTGGCTTTAGAAGAGTGGTGAGACCTCTGGAGCTCCTCACCCTTCGGAATGGAATGTGCTGGACTTATCACAGATACTTCCATCTCCTCTGACCTGCCCTTGTTGCAATGCACCCCTTAATTTTTGTGGGGGAAGATCTAAGCTCACAAGATGTAAGACTGACAGTTCTCCTTCTTGCTTCAGGCAGAGAAATATCTGTGAGATCAGAGGCAAGTCACTTGAAATCCTTAGGAAAAGACCTCACCCATAGTATTTTGCATCCTGGGAGTGGGATGCGCAGTTAAGCTGCTTTTCTGGCTATGATTAGCCTCCTGTGTGTTGTTCAGTTACCCACTTGGCATGGCATTTCTAGCTAGTAACAGTTGGATGTGGGGACCTGTTGTTGTACATACCTGTCCAGACTGTCCAAAGCATTGATTTGTATTATGAAGCATTATTAAATTATTATTGTGGTGTTGATTTCCCTAATAAAAATAGGAAGTATTAGTATAATAATTAATAGTGTAAAAATAAATTGGGAATGATGCTTTGCTGGAATTCCACTGCTTATCAGCAAGGTATCAAAAGCAGTGCTTGATGCTTTTGAGCATGTGGCTTTGTTAAGAATATGCAAGATGCAGATTTAGAAAGTGGACTCAGCCTGTCTGTTGTTAGGCTTGTTTCAGTTTAGAAGCTTAATAATTCTTTGATAGCTGAAGTGGTTTATGAGACTCTTTTCTAATATTAAAACTGTAGCATGATGGACCACAGCAGTTTGTTAATATATGATAATCTCCTTTCTTTTAGTTTTGTATTTGAATATGTACTTTGTTTTGCAGGTACCAGCAATAGAGCTGGTATGATCTTCAAGGTCATATCTTTTGCTCCACATTCTGTTTACACAGATGCCTTCCTTAGCCTCTACAAATAGCTGGTAAATCTGAATGTTCAGACTGAGAAGATGATAGTTTCTCATATGGCAGCTTCAATAAGTGACCTTCTTGTTACAATCAGCAGTAGTGCTGTCTATGTCAGGGCTGCAGTGAGGTCTGTGTACTTAACATTTTCAGTGCATTCTGTAGGATGCCATCATGTTTTTAACCTTACTGGAGTCATTTCATGCTTCTGTAATTCATTGGCTTTTTAGTGTATTTATAGAAGCGGCTTTTTCAAGCACCGCAGTAAAATGATGAGAGCATCTGGTTAAATCTATCACATCTTGTAGAACAACCTCTTAATGGTTATTCTCAGTTAGATGAAATAGGAAAAAATAACCTTGGTAATTGAGCCTTTCCCCCTTTAGATGGTTACACCAATATTTTACAGGCTTTAGATATTTAATATAATTAGAGTGCCGTGAGTGTCATGCTAGTGCTTTTCTGTGATGGAAACTGCGTAAGTTAGCTATCAGAGCTCTAAAAACAGAGACACAATTCAGCTTACAGTTAGTTCCAGGGAGCTCTGCTTATAACCTCTCGTTCTACCACTGTGCTAAGCTGAGAGTTGGCTAAAGATTTCATTTCCCTCCTGGCTACGTTTTGTCCCTCCCCTCTCCTGCTGCAGCTGAGAATGCACTGATGCAGGTGTTGGCTTCACATTGCAGAACTTACCTCCTTCCAGGGAAATCTCTGAGTTTCATGGTGGCTGATTCACTGGGAATGTGGCTTTTCCCCTTATCCCTGGCTGGAAGTTCCCCAATACTTAGGTTTTAAGCTGGCTTTTTCTCTTGGCCATTGGCGTGACTGAGGCTGGGGCTGCATCGCGGACCGGAGAGAGCATGGTCCTTTCCTAATGTTGCTTCACCTACAGGAGGTACCCTGTGGTGGGGTAGTGCTACCACATAAGGGTATAATTCATAAAGATCTAATATATGTGAATCCCTGTAAGGATGTAAGTCATCTGGTGCAGGTCTGGGTGCCATACAGCTTTCTAGTGTTGTGTGCAGGGAATGCTTTCTGTTATTCACTCTCCCAGCAGTATGGAAGCGGTCTATTTTTGTTAGGCTTACCCTGACCCTTGGCTGCAAGACGATGTGGAAGCGAGAAAGCTGTGATTTGTTGACATTCATATTTGGAAACCTCCCTGAGATGGTGTTGACAGCAGCATCTGTCTGGAGTGACAGAGCAGGGTTGTGTGAGGATTGCTGGGCAGGTCAGAAAGTTGAGAAATACCCACCCTGTGCTGGTATGGAGAGTTGATCTCTCTCTTAATCTTTCAGTCTCTGGAAAGTGATGCTGGAGTGATGTAGATGGTGGTTGTAGACTTGCCAGTTTGCAGGGTTGTGGGGAAACTGGAGGTGAGGGCCAGAGTCGCTTACGGAAATGTGATCAGCATGTTCCTATTTGGGGAGACCACATTACTGTACTCTTCAGCTTCAGAGGGCTGGGTCCTCTGTTACTGTAAATGGCTGTAGCTGCTTTGATGTCTGTGGAGCTGGGCATTTTACCAGCTGGGCATTTGACCCTACTGCTGGCAATCAGCCTTCAAGCCACTGAGCTTATTTAATGCATGAAGCGAGGCTACAAAATGGTTTACCAGTTGGTGTTTTCCAAAGACAGCATGGATTTACTTTTTAACTTGTAAGAGATTTGCAGTAAGCAGTAAACCTGCTTACTACCTGCTAAGTAAAACTACTCTATCTCTTGTTCTTACCTCATCTTCACCCTACAAATGAAGTTTCAGCTCTTTTTAAAGAAATGATTTAGCATTGGATATGAGTAAGTGGTTGTAGAGGAAGCTGGCTTTGGGGAATGTGGTAAAACAGATGTGCAGATGGTGGAATTGAGGTATCTTTTGCTTGGCCATCTTCAGACATCTTAACCTTCTTCTACAACTGTGGGGAATGTCAGTTCCCTGTGTTATTCTTGTGCTTATTAACGATTTTTGTGGGCCAGTTTGAAGTGAGAGGTGGTGATATTTGTTTAGGATTCTTGGGGTTTTTTTGATGTGTGTGTATCCCCAGATCAATTACAACTACTCTTGCAGTATACAATCTTATTTGGAGGCTTCAAGAGTGACCAGTCTGTGAGATCTGCCCTAGCATGTAGCTGGTTGGAGAGAAGAGAGAAGTTACTCATTAATTTGTTCCCTTTCTGTGCTGTTAGCTGTTCCTGTGCTTATGAAGATACCTGCTCTAAAGCTTGAGTGGTACGTTTGGGCCAACTTGTTAGTTTCTTAAAGCAGTCTGTGCTGTGTTTCTCCTCTAGGTTGTGAAGAAGTTCCTCTCTTGGAGTGATGCTTTGTTATGCCAGCTTCTGAATACAAAAAATGATTGTTAAGTAGGTGTTAATAGACTAATGAGCAGAGCATAAAGCTCACATCCTCTGGGCTTTTGTAGGCATTGCATGGTATTCAGGATGTCTGAAAGCTTGAGGTTAAGGCAGATGCAGCAATGTGGACACTTGTGTTAGATTAATGGGAGTAGATGGAGAGTTGTGGGCCAGATTCCCTTGAGAGATGCTTTTTGGTTATACCCCCTCTGCCTGTTATAGTGTCATCTGTGAGCTGCTGGTGCGTGTGGAGATGTGAGAATCCATACTCTGTGTTAACGCTGGAGCTGGTGGTGTGTGCTGGGCAGCATGCTCTGGCATCCTGAGGCTGTAGCCCATGCTGGAGTAGTCGAGCCCTTGGAGTAGAGATATTGGGTGGTTTGATAAGTCCTCACTTCACCCACCCCTGTGTCCTCGGCTTGGGTACAGTCTGTCTTCTGCTGGGGTGTTCTTGTCACTGTGTGAATTTGACAGAAAGGGTTGTATGTTGTGCTCTCTGCATATTTCTGCAGTGGTTTCTGTGAGATTACTTTTACTCTAATCAAACATGATTATCCTTGCCTTCCCAGGCACTTTGAGTGTTGGAAATCCATCCGTGCTTTGCCTCTGGCTTCCTGGGAAACGGTTGCTGGCTCTGCTTTGTGTTCGTGTCTGTTTTCTGGCAAGGCAGTTGCTGTGACTGCTGAGAAGTCAAATGAGGTCTTTTATTGTGGCTTATTTTTTTCTTGGCACAGTCAGTTTGGTCGCTAGGAAGGTGATGATCTCCATATGTCTGAAGGAATTGGAAGACGGAGTTTTAGGAATCCAAAGAAAACTGCCCTCCCCTTCATTTCCCCTTTCTCTTAATCATATTTTTATATAGACTTCCAGGGGATTTTCTAATGAGCTTTTAACCACCGTGTGTTCCAATCACTAGTTTATTGACTACGTTGTCCGTATGGCAACCTTGAAATGAAAGCAGTGCAGCATAACTGGTGTGCTGGAGTCTTTTGCTATCCTTAACACGGAAGAGAAAGTAAAAATTTACCAGTGACAAGGTTTTTTAATAGGGAGTTTCCTGGGATCCTTCCCTTTTCCCGTTCACTTTCTCCCTGGCTTTTTAATATGAGCATGTATATGAATAAATGAAAGCTCCTGCAGGCATAGTACTTTTTTGCACAGTTCTTTTGAAGAGCTAAGCTTAGAGGAGCCTGTTGGCAATTTTATCAGATACTGTTAGGGACTATGGGAGGGAAAGAGCATCTCCACTGATACCAGGTGACTTTACACGCTTAGTGGAGGCCAGAGTTTAAATCCTGTAGAAGACAGATCAACAAAAGGGCACCATCGTAGTACTTGTTCTGAATTCCTCTAAGAAGGGTACCTGTGTTAGGAGGAATTCATTTGCAGAGTTGGGAGTGTTTTCTGTGCATCGATGCTGAAATGCCGTCACAGCAAGCTGAGCTGCAGTTGTCTTTCAAACATCCAGTACATGACTGAAAAAAAAACACCATTAGGCTGAATCGCCTGCCAACCAAAACTGTGCAGTGTGGTTCTTGTCACAAGGTGCTAGCACACCCAGGAATTCAAAAGCACTAAAGCAGATCTTTATTCCCAGATCCCTTTCTTGCAGAGCAGAATTAATTCTGAGATGAGCCCTGTCAGAGGGAGGGAAACGTGATAGTCGGCTTCAGGTGAGCTTTTTGACAGAACATCATTTGCAAAAACTACTGCAGCGTCTGGAATCCATCAGACAGTTACCAGGGGACCCTTAACATCCTGAAGACCAAAAGATCAAATCCAGCTTTTATTTGATGGTTCTGGGGAGTATTTTGGCTGCGTGAAGCTGTTCTGCAGCACATCACTGAGGCCTGTGTGTCACTTAGGTCCTGAACCCTCTTCCGCAGATGTGAAGGAGTCTGAAAGGTTTCTGGTCCTCTGTGTTCCTGATGTGTCTCCCAGCTGGGTGGGTCTGCTGTGAAAAAAACCCCCAGGGCACAGGGATATCAACAACAGCAGAATTACATAGAGTAAAGCACGTACCCCAAACCTTTGAAGTGTTAAAAGCAGGTGTGTGTATCAAGTGCCAGGTTTTTGAGAAAGGTGTGTGTACCCTTTTAGAAAAACAACTTGGAAGCTGATCAGAAAGGTGGTTGATTATGTTTTCGTGCCCATAGGTTTACTGGAGTTTTGTTTTCTGCCAGATGTTATTTTGGGTGCACAAAGTCTGAAATGTGATTGTTGGTAAACACGGTATTTTGGGTACTTCCTTAGAATAACATTTATAAAAAACCCTACATTTTTCAGCCCCAAACCTACCCTAATTTTTCAGCCCAAACAGAAGATGCTGTGCATATAGGTTTTTGTTCATTTTCTAAGTATTTTTTATTTGAAAGTTTTTGATTCAGTATTCAGACCAGCTCTGGTAAACATGTCACCTTTGCTGGGGCTGTGGAGGAAGGTGCTTTGGAGAGAAGCAAACACTTGTGCTGCCGCCTTGGTTGTGTCGCTGACACCCACCCCCAGTAGCTGAGCAAAGTCCTGCTCCTCTTCCAGCTGAAGTGGCCACCTTTGTCTCAGCTTCAGGTTCTCTCTGCCACAGTCACGTGAACTGGCACTTTCTTTTTGTGCAGAGCACTTAGGCTGAGGGGACCCTGAGCCCAGCAAGGTCTCTCTGTAACACACAAGAGTTATTAGTGAAAATTGTTGAGGGCATTGTTGTGAGCAGAAATGCTTAATTTTGTTATTCTCTCTTTCAGAGTTGAGGTCTTGTTGCACATTTCTTTTTGCCTCTGCCTTAGATTCTTCAGATCAGGAAACGTTTTGTTTTTCCCCTTTGAATCTTTCTTTTGCTGTTGTCCCTCTGTGACAGGAAAGGCCAAGGTACTGATCTGGCAAAGCCCCTTGCTCAGATGTCTGTCAGTGTTTCAGCGCGTTGCTGTGGTTTCAGAGGGCAGTAATTGCCCCTTTCTAATGTATGTGGAAGGAGACTATCTCCTCTGTTTAGAAATGACTGTGTAAATGAAAGCAGCTTGTGTCTCAGCCTTCATGTGTCATTCGCATTAAGCATTTATCCAGCATGGGATCATTTGCCAGCCCCAAGGAGAGGAAATGTAATTTGTTCAAGCCAACAAACTATGGAGAGGTTCAAAAGCTTAGAGGTTTCTCCTCATTGTTTGTCTCAACCAAATTTGTGAACTAAAAATGCAAAGCTGGATTTGCTTTGGAAAGCAGTGATTTATTGTGTGGAGTCAATAAAGTTGTTTGCATGGATCCTTTGGGCATGCAGAATAGTTTATCTTAGGAAACTACCACAAAAGCATTCATTTCTTCTTATCTTGCACTAGAGGCCAGGGCCAGTTGCACATTTTTGTTTCTGTTGCCAAAGAACTAGCTGCAGGCAGAGATGAATTAGAGGGGAAACGTTCAGAGTCTTCAGGTATTTGGCATTTGACCTGTTTCATACCTGGTCACACTTCCCTTTATTCAAAGAAAAAACTCCTCCAGGATCTTTATTTATTTCCCAGTGAAAGAAGGTAATACATTTCAGGGACGCTTTCATTTTAATTTCTTTTATTGTTTAAGGATTTCAAGTGTGCTGCTAAAGAAAAGCGTCTGTGAACATGGGCCTTGATAAATTTGGCCGTAAGATATAAGAGAGGGCAGATTTGAGAAATCCAGGTTTTGTGTCCTTTTTTGTTTAAGGTGTCTTTGGTTGACCTGTTTAAGAAGCCAGACTGACACAAAACTAGCATGAATTCTGGTGGACAAATTAAAATCTGGTGGGATGGTCTAAAAGAACTGTTCTCTTGCCTGAACTATTCAGTTCATCTGCCCAGTGAGCCCCACAGAGTTCAGTGGCTGCAGAAGGAATAGAAATTGTTATAAATAAGACTCTTCTGTCCATAAGAAAATGGATTAGCAAGAAAAATGAAAGCTAGATAAATTCTGTTTAGGAATTAGGTAGGTTTTTTCTGTGAAGATAAGGAATCATGGAGACAGTTACCTGGGGTGTGCTGTGAATTAAGCTGTATCACTGGAGATCTTTAAATTGTGGTTGGCTTTTTTTCCCCTTAAAGTTACACTATGCTTAAATTGCAGCTTTTGGAACCGAATCAGTCAGCTAGCACAGGTCTCCTTGTGTTAAAAAACAGGCAACTCCATTTTGGTATGAAATCTATGGAAGTACAGTAGCAGACAGACAGTGTCATGAAAAAGATGTAGTATTCATCTCACCTGCTTTTAATGTCACACTGAAGGGGAGGCTGAAGTGCCGTAGTTTTGTCTCTTCATTAATACTCCTGTGCATGTTAATTAGAAGGTAAAACCTACAAACCCACACCTGTTTCAGCATTAAAGGCTGTGTCTTGGTTGCATGTGACTCTTGCTGAAGAATCTGTGCAAAAAAAATACACAGAAATGGTCTGCAAATATGCATGGTCACATAATCTGTGTGCTTCTCAATTTCTTGCTCTGGGAAAAGGGAAGGGAAATTAAAAAGGAAGAAAAGAAGGAAAGGACTCTTTCCCACCTGCCATTCTTGGTAGCATCCAGCTTGTTTACAGTCTTTTCTCCCCTGGCTGATGCAACTGGCCAAATGAATGCAGAAGAAGATGGCATAAAAATGATGCCAGAACAGAATTACGGAGGTTATAAGCTTGTACCGCATTAGAAGGGCAGCTTGCAGTAACAAGCTGTGCAGCGTTCTAGCTCCTGGGAGGATTAATTACAGATGGTAGCTGTGACGGCTAAATCAAGTACCTATAATGTTGTGTAAACTTCATTAAACAAAATTGGTAGCAGTGCTGTAATCTACAAGAAATGGGATAGGATGATGAGGGTAGAAGAGGAAAATACTCTGTAGGAAGTTTAAAAAAATCTTCAGCGTCTAAATCTGCTGAAGCAATTTCTTCTACCTCTCATACTTTAATGGTAGAATTTTAAACCACAAGCTTTTAAACTTCTTATCTGGTAAAGCCCTGGTAGCCTGAATTAATAACAACTTTCTGCTAATGTCTGCTGAGTTCCTCTTCGTCAGCAACTCCTGCTTTATCTGATATGTTAAATCCTTCCTGATATTCTGGAACCACATGTATTTGATCAATTCCTTTTTCCTTGTGGAAATCTGAGAGGAAAGAGCACAGAGGATCAATTTCATTTTTGCTGCTATGGTTGATTATGTATGGTACAGAGTTTGTTGGAGGCTTTGGTTCTAATTTTGGCTGCAAGTTTATTTTTTAATCTAAAAGTTAAGCATTTCTGTATGTTCATATCATAAGTGGTATTTTATAATTTAAAGAAAAGTCCAACAAATGCGAGTTCACCATGTGCCAGCCGTCACCAGGAACCTGAGGATGTCATTTAATATTGCACCACCTTGCAGGTAACTCTGTGCTGCTGTATTTTATCCTGCTTCCCTCAAGGTCAGAAGCTGGAATCAGGGAAAAGTGGTTAATTCTCTGCTGACTAGCGAGTTGAATCTGCTCAGCAGAGGATCCTGTGAAGGGCAGCACCAGGGCTGGGAAGCAGGGCGCGGAGGACTGGTCAGGGGACAGGGTTCACAGTAGAGACCACAGTGGGATTAGTACAACTGTGACTCAGTTTTTGCAATAGTGAGGAACTGAAAGGTAAATTAAATTAACTGAGCTTTTTGACTTTGCTTTCCAGACGGGGAGAATTAACGTAGGAGGAAAAGTCAAGCTTCTACTTTGAAGCACTTCTGCTTTTAATATGCCATGTCTTGGTGGCTGGTGCGAAACTTTGTGCTTGATTAATTCAGTTGTTTGTCTGGAATTGAAAAGTTGAGGTTGTATTAGATGTTTTTGACTATATACACTCACAACTGTTTCTCTTTATCTGGCCGAAGAATAAAGCAGACAGTAGCTCGTCCTTAAAGAAATTACAATATATCTAATACCCAAGGGGGTATTTGTTTTATATTTTTTCCTTCAAAATAGCCCTACCATCTCTCCATCCTCTCCCAAATCCTTGTCTATGCACAGTTGCTTTAATGGTGACTTGTGTAGCTCTTTCAAGGTGAGGAGGCTAAAGCTGGGCTGAGGATTTAGTGATCTTGATTGTGTTGTGATTCTTTTCTCTGCTATTTTAGCTGTACAGTGGCTCCCCTTGACTTGTGAAGGGACAACTGGATACAGTATCTTTGGAGAATACCACTCTGAACATTTTGATGCATAAATTTAGGCTTGGGAGCTTGACTTTAATCACCTATTTTGGAAAATGTTGACTTTAAAAATGTAATCTTTCTCTTGTAGACTGGGGGGCCTTAAAAGAGCAGCCAGTCTTGCCTAGTGTTTCTTTTTGATGTAGGAAGCAAGTAAAAAAGTTGTGTAATAAGATAAAGGTAAATTTCAGGCAATAAAATTATTTTAGCTTTCATGTTGGCATGAAGCCATGGTGATTGGTTTTTTTTAAACACATTTTTGTCTTTAAAGTCTTCTTTAAGGAACCCAGGACTAGAAGGCTGGCCTTGCATTAGCCTGTAGGTGAGTGCTCATAGGAATTGCTTCTGGTTCCCACACTTTAGATGCAACTGAGGAGATATTTTGGCCTTTGGGCCTCATCAGGTAACATGATACAGTCTCTGTGTTTGGTGGGGCGATCACATGTTTTTAGGGGAAGTGTGGAAATTTCTGTAATTTGTCATAAAATGATGCAAAAGTCCGTTTTCTTTTCCTCTCAAAGCTGTTCCACTAAAGGGAGTCCTCAGTCCTGTTCTAAAAATGCTTTGTAGTTGGTTATGCTTGCTTCTTTCAGTAGGAAACGCAACACAGCCACCAAGCGCTGCCTGTTCCTTCCCTTCTTTGCTGCCTTCTCCTCAGGTACGGCCCAGGAAGCCCGTCTGTGTTCTCTGCCCTGCCAATGATTAAGCTTGAGTAGCTTTACAAACCCGGTGAGTGGGATATCAGTGGGATCTCTGTTAGCTTGTTTTTCAGCAGGGAGGGGCAGGGCTTCCCTAAGACCGTGGGTTAGGCAAGCGGCCAATCACCTCGAGTACCAAAAATAATAAAATCATGCAAGTCCAAACCCAGCTGAATTGCAAATGACTTTGAATGGTTCTGAGCTTTAACTAAAGTGAAGATTGATTTTTTTTTTTTTCTCTCCAGGTTTTTATCACTTTTTTCCCCCATGGTTTACTTCTGTGACACATCTTATTGTTTGCTGATGCTATTTTGGGACGGGTTTTGTGTATTGAGGCTTCACAGTAAGAATTTTCTGTTGGATTAGTCAGGCAGACACGTAAGGCACTTTTGCAGATGGGAATGTAGGGCGAGTTTGCCCTTCCTATAGAATCATGTATCCCTGTGGTCTGTATTCAGTTTGCCACCATGGTAGAGAGGTGGCATTCGTCTTGGTTTAGAGATGATGTGCTGAGACGCTAAAGCATTTGCCCAA
Source organism: Thinocorus orbignyianus (assembly GCA_013400375.1). Classification (NCBI taxonomy): domain Eukaryota; kingdom Metazoa; phylum Chordata; class Aves; order Ciconiiformes; family Thinocoridae; genus Thinocorus; species Thinocorus orbignyianus. The sequence goes on from VXBW01007187.1 coordinate 59,125, forward strand.
AGCCACTCTGCAGTCTGTGACAGAGCTGAAATCCCGTCTCTTCTAACTTCTGCTCCTTCCTGCTGCCTTCATGCCTGTTGCCTTGAACTTTTCCACTCAGACTTTTTATGGCCTTGTCATTTCTGTGCATGCGTGCATGAAATGATAACCCGTTTTGTGGCTCTTTTCCCAAAGGGATGAGGGATTTTACCTTTGTCCTGGCTCTCTTGTGGTTTCATAGGTTTACAAAGCCTTCTGTTTGTTTTTATAGTGCGTGGTGCTGTGGAGTTCAGCAATATTAGCTCCTGGTCTCTAGGTAGACCATAGGACAGGTTGTTCTTAAAATAGGCTCTTGCCTGGTGGAGATTGGCCATTTGTAATCGTTACTTCTTCTAAAGCTGACATAAAATGATATGTTTCAGAGGTTAACAAACAATAAAATCTTTGTTTGCAAGTGCAGGAGATAATAATGGTTTGAATTATTGTATCTTCCCTGTAACCACTAGCTAGTACTTGACTTCAATAAGCGTCAAGGGCAGAGGCCGTTTATGTGAGAAAAATAATTTTAAAATGGTCCCAAAGTCACAAATTACAGGAGATTGCAAATTTTCAGAGCAAGACTCCTGCTGCAGTAAATACCTTTTAAACTGTGAATGTTGTTTCTGCATGGTCCAAGTGTCAGGTGATTTAACCAACGGCATTGCTTTCAATTTCTAAGCTGCTTCTACAGAGGCTGTATCAGTGGAAAGGTCTTTATTCCATTTTTTAAAAAGAAATAACAGCTTTCTGTTCACCACAGGGATGCCATGTTGTTTGATGAAGTTTCAGCAAATAAATAACCCTTTGTATTGGAGTAGCATGAAACATGATTGCCCAAGAAAGACGGGTCCCCAGGCAAGGCTGTGTTGGCTCGGGGATGTTAGAAATGGCTTTGCTAATTCATTTCTGTTACAGTCTGCAGTTCACGCTGCATCTTCTGGCTGCTGCCTTGTGCTTTGGGTCCAACGCACAACTAAATCACGAGTGAGGCCTGCAGTGACCTGAAATGGGCAAGGGCATGGACAAGCGCTACATGGATGCTGTCTGTAGAACTCAGAATGACGGTTCTCGAACTGGGAGGAATTCTTGTACAAACTAGTGATGTGAATCAATAGGAAAAAGATGAGAAATCTCACTTTCCACATTATTTACATATTTGACAGTTATAAAATGAAAACAGAATCATAGAATCGTAGAATGGTTAGAGTGGGAAGGAACCTTGAAGACCATCAAGTTCCACCCCCCCTGCCATGGGCAGGGACACCTCCCCCTAGAGCAGGTTGCTCAAAGCCCCATCCAGCCTGGCCTTGAACACTTCCAGGGATGTTTTCAGCTGCTTTTTCCTTGAGCATACTGGCAGATGCCAGAGATGTAATTGCAAAGTTGAAGTCAATGAAAAGATATTTAAGGCCTACTGTGAGAAAAGGCCATACCATTTTATATACATGCGGGCAGCTAAATTGCTCTCCATACTTGATTGAGTGACGTTTAGTTTTAAGTTTCATTTTAGGAGTTTTGGGAAACAGATGTGAAAAACTGAGCTGATGAAAGGTGGAGTGACAAAACAGCAGCAAGAAAGGATTCAATTCTGACAGTTAAAGATCCCCAAGGACAGAAAGACTTACAGATTAGTATGTGCAAACATTTAGTCTCCTGCATTCCTTTTTACCTGTGCTTTATACCTAAAATGAGTAAAGGACTGTAAGGACTGGGGGGAAATGGCAATTAAAAAGTAGGTACACTGGTAGGAAGTCTGGTGGGAATGGATGGCGAACACCAGAGTCTGTTTGGCAAATATTAGTAGCCGGGCCACAGGGGACCTAGACTGAAATGCAGCTTCTTATTTGGTGTGTTGCATGGCTGGGTGACCCCAGCTGGATGGAGCTGTTTTATTGCAGGGAGTGTTGACGCATGGCACCTGGGGCTTTGTGACTGACCTGCTCGCTAGATGCCATCAGTACAAGCCCTGTTCCTGTTCATGATTGCTGTATACCTGATAAATGGTGTTCAGCGAGCCTGGGAATGTTCCCTTTGCCTCCCGTCTGGTGTCAGCTCAGTGAATTTTGCACCCAGCATGCATTTTCTGAAATCATGCTCGTGCCTTAGCCCTGCTACATCATTTGTTTTGTGACTTGTGAAATTTCTGTCTGTATCTGTGGCTGCTGGAGAAAAAGACCATTCACTTTGGTGGCTGAAAACGCTTGAGCTGTAATGATTGGCTGGAAAAAAAAGGTACGTTTCACATCTGTCAAACTGAAAATAAAAGACATGACCTGTTACAGGCTCATTTGGTATTCAGGACTTCAAAGCACCTTGGCTCCTACCTGATCGAGCAACTAGCTGTGCATTTGGCCTTTTTTTCACTTTTTAAACTTCCTGCTGTTAGGAATTGTGAATATACGCCAAGAGATTTTTATATTAACAATACATGCATAAATGGGCATAATACAGACTTTTTTGTGATAGGAAAAGGAATAATTGTACCTACAGCGTTACTGTGTGCAATTACATTAACTTGTGCTACATGCTGCAAAGATCTAACGTGTATCATTACTCCTACTCATTCATTAAGGTAAGGAATGTGTAAATCTGCAAGACCGAGGACTTGTTCTGACCAGAGCTGTTCTTGTTTAGGGCTGGTCATCTCAGAGTGAGTGCATCATGTTGAAACACTTCTGCATTCCCATTAGCCAAGGTATTTATTTTGCATGTGAGGTCTGTGTCAAGCCCAGTAAATATTTTCCTGTAGATGCCCTGAGAAGGAACAGTCCTGGAGAAATTGTAGGTTTATAATCATCTATTTAACACCTTTTCCTTCCTGTTACTTCAAGTTGTCTGTATCACTGCAGATTGTGCTTGCTCAGGAAGATATTTTCCAAGAAGAGCATTTTCTTGTACTGAAGTTAATTATTCACAAGAATTGCAGAGCTTATTCTGCCTTTTTCTTCTCATACCAACTGCCTTATCTCAAGGGTATTTGTGGTAATAGAAAAATCTTGCATAGACCTCACTTAGTTTTTTGCCAGTTATGCTAAATATGGTCTTTTTCCTCTAAGTGGGAAGTAGCTGTGTTTTTGTGAAATATGAGTGGACCATGTGTTGTGTGTTGAACAGACTCTTTGATGAGGAAACAGGAACAGTACCAAGTGATTTTTGGAGACTCCTCTTTGTTGCAGAGCCATCGTGACTAATGAATTCTGCTTGTTGCTTGCGCTTTGTGAAGGTACTTTGTGTGTGAAATGTCTAGGGCAATTAAGAGATGACAGAATAAAATGAAGGGTGTAGGGTCAGCTTACAACTATTGGCATCTCTTCAATAGAAAGCTGAGACATAAATCACCATCTGGGTCAGACTGCAGCCTGCTCTTATTAAGAGCCATGAATGGGATCACAGGTACAGCTCTCCCATCCGGGCAAACATACCTAAAAGGCAGGCTGCCATGCATAGCTGATTTCGGTGAGGCATCTAGGGAGAGCTTGCCTTAGCTTTTTCAGTCATGACTTACCACATTTTGCTGTGAAAGATAACACTGCTAGAATTAAAGAAAAACCTAGGTAAAAGCATAGATTGTCCTGATTATGAAGTGCAAAATCTAATGGTCTGCTTTTTACCATAAAGGAAATGTTTATCTTAGTTGACTGAAGAATAGATCAGACTTACTGCAATCGGGATAATCCTTTTGCATTGAATCAAATTGTGCTGTCTTGCATTTTGAGACTGCTCCTGGATATGGGTAAGATTCAGAAACCTTTGCATCCATTGTAGTTATTATGGAGCATAAAGCGAAAAAGCATCTGGGAGAACTTCTGTATTTCATGACCATCATCTCTAAGGATAAGCTTCATAAACTCTGGGAAGCTTTGATTCATTCTGCCCATTGGGCATCCTTTTTGTTTATTTAGGTCCTGCTATAGACCTTTTTCTTTGGCAAAGCTCGTACTGAAAGATGACCTAGGCATTAGCACTTGGTAATAATGAACTCTGCCTTTGTTGTCATTCATCTTCATTCCCCAACTTGTTTTTTTTTACTAGACTTGACCTGTGTTTCTTGTGATGTACCTTTCACATTGGAATTTTGAAAATATATTTTTAATTTGTTTCTTCTTGAGGTTCCTGATAAATGTCTTATTTTGGGCTTGGTTGTTGTTTTTTTTTTTTTTTAAATTTTCCAAGTATTTTTAGAGCAAAACAGCCTTGTTGTTTTGCACTACTGGGAACTGTGGTTTCTCCCTGGAGTTCCTTTGGATTCTCAGTGGAGAAGTGAGACCCCTCTGCGCACACACGCTCCAAACCCAAATGCCCCTTTCAGCTTCCATTTCAGAAGCCGCACTGCTGAAGGGGCAGTGTGAGATGAGAACAGGCTGTTAGGGGTGGGATGGGAACCGATGCAGGCTGGAATGTGCAGAGTTATATTTCAGCAGGAGAGGTTGCCCCCCCCCCCCCACTTATTTTTGGCTCCTCTTTGTCTGGAAATGGGATTTGTGTGAGCGGGGAGGGTTCTGTATCAAGAGACAGATGTTAGCAGAGGTTATGCTTGACAAGCAGCTGTGACTTGGATGTCTCTGTATCCATATATTGTGTTTCCACTTCATGTTTTCCTGCAGATTCTCTTGGTTTGGGACAGCTTCTTCCACGGAGTAGCTGTTGGTACCATGTGCAGGCAGATACTACATAGTACAGAAATCTCCTGGATATAAAAGCATCATTATTTTTGCATGATGCTTTTCAAATGGATGAGTGCCAAAGAGCCTTCAGATCTATAATCCTACCAGAAGCAGGTCTGTAAAGACCGTACCTCTGACTTGAGCAATGTTCAGTGGTTCTGTCTGCTAAAAACATCCCGTGAGTCCATGCCAGAGGGAGACCTGACTGGGCAGACTTCTATATATTGGTAGGGAGACAGGTGCTGGGAAAATGCCCACCTGAAATTGAGATCCCAGCCAGAGCAAAATGTTCTCCCAGAGCATCCTCCACTTTCCCTGTAAAACTGTAAAACATGGATGCTTTGTGAGGGTTTCCAAAAAGTCTGTAGTCAGGACAGTTTGATACTTTGGATTCGGTTCTTTTTTTTAGTTTTTTTTGTTGGTGTTTTTTTTTTTTTTTTTTAAGACGACTAGATAAGGCTTTCTGGCGGTCTGGGTAAACCTTCTCTCAATTTGCATCCCTCTTACCTGCCCTTGACTACGGCAAACTTAAAAATGCCTTTAATTAGGGGAAGTATTTAAATGAAAAGCAATTAAAAAAGGGTTGTGAGTTTTTGACACAAGTGCCGGGAGTGAGACTGTAGAGGAGGAGGGTACTGTGTGTGTGCTCTCCAGGGCTGAGTAACTGGAGGGGTGTGATGGATCTGGGTAGCCACTGGAACACATTCTGTGGCTTTGGGCAACAGTGAATTACTGTTGGCTCTGTTATTTTTTCACAGCTCTGTGTGGTGGGAGGTAACAAGCCATATCTGCTGCACGTGAACGAAGAGGAAATCAGCCTCAGAGTCCCAGGAGCTGCTGCTTGGCTTAGAATAAAGCGCTGGCTGCAGAGCAAGCCACTTCACTGGAGGCCTGCTTTAGATAACTCCTCACCCATAACCATAGGATTTGTCAGGAGGAGGGGAACAGGGTTATTTTGAGGACTTCACAGGCAGCAGAGAAAGCTGTTTTGGCGAGAGGCTGGGTATAACTGTTCGGTAGGCTTCAGTCAATAGGAGATGGTGGTGCAAAGAGTCTTATTGATCAAATCTGCACTGTTTGTTTGACCAGCCTCAAATCAAATTGACCTGTGCCTTTCTTTAGAATAAATTACTGAGCACTTAACTCAGATGAAATTATGAGTGCCCGTTCCAGCATTGATGAACAAGTATGGTAATGAATGTTACAATTCGTACAACTGTGGTTGGTGTGATGCATTTAGTTGCAAGTGCTTACAAGTAAATGACTTCTAGATGTCATGTAAAGGAATGAAATCCTAATGGCCTGACCATATGATACAAAGCCCTGTGACAATTGGATGGATGATGATGGTTCCCTCAGTGGCCAGAGATGTAGATGGACACTTCACACACCATTTTCCCTGCATCTGTGCTTTAACTTTGCTTGTAATTGAAGGATTAGTTGTTCTGAATTTAACCAGATAGGAAGAGGGAAGGTGCAAAAAAGAAGAGAGGAAGCCTGTACTTGCTCATGTGTCTGTAAAATGCTGAACACACAAAGATCAAGTAATTGAGACAAGCCAAATGTTTATACAAGGGCATTTCCAGTGCCCCCATCCTTAGCAGGACTGAAGTTCAGTTTGCCTGGAGCATAGGATGAAGTGGGATGATTGTAGACCAGAGACTTGTTTTATTTTGTTTATCTGCAGGAGAATCAAAGCAGGGCAAGGTACAGCTTTGATGCAGGGTCAAGCGTGGGTTTTGTTAAGTGCAGCTTTTGTTTTTGATTCATTAGCTGGAAGTAAGGGGAGGAGAGCTTGCCTGGGTGAACAGCAGCAGGGAGAAGAAAGTCTAACAGTGGAGTAAAGGGTGCATTTTTGCTTTGCTGGACACCAGTATGTAAGAAATGAAGCATTATGGCTTTATTTCTGAACTGCTCATTGACAGATGCTAAAATGGCCTTCAGAAGGGCCCTGCCTGCTGTTACCTGGTCCCTTTTAAAGAATTTATTGTGCAGCACCTTCTCTTGTTCCTCTTTACAGTCTTGCTCAAAGGTTTTTTCTGAACTGGCATAATGGAGATTCAATTATGAGGAAGGTTGTTTTGCTCACTGTTATAAATTCTCTCCTTTGATGTGTTTCAGAGTAGCACCTTGTTTGTGCTTAGAGAACACTGAACAGCCAGTGTTTTCCTTGAGTACTGGCAAATATACCTGGTTCCTAGGGTCAGAGTTTGAAGATTCTGGAGAGGTGAAGCAAGTTGTGTATGCTACTAAGTAATTGATGCCTAATACTTTTGCGTAAAACGATGCTAACAAAGGGCATATTGCAGCCAAAAGTGTCATAGCTTAATTTTGGCTGCTCCTGTCTGTTCTGATGGAAGTGCTTCGTGAGGATCAAAGACCAGTTCATTCTCTTGTGATTTCATTTGGTTTCGTCCATTTTGCTGAAATTGTTATTTAAGGGAACACTTTTTTCCAGATGTGATTTAGACGTGATGGTGTAGGAGTAAAGCTGATGGTGCCAGCTCATTTTATGTAGGCCACCAAACAGGAATGACCATAATTCATTGCCAGCTTACTGAAACAAAAGTGGAAAACTCTGCTTTTCTGCCAGTTTCCTAAGAGGTATGGTTCCCTGCTGTCTCCTTCCTTTGAATTTGTGCAATTTGCCATTATATTGGAGCAGTGGACAAAGTACGAGTATTGTATGTGACAGGCTGCTCCTCCTAGGACTTCTGTCTTGCATAAATCACTTTTCTTATGCCTCTCCATAAAATTTAAATGACATCTGGAAGGAAGGGACTTGCCAGAACCATCCATCTGAAATATTAAAGTTGTTTTACATTACATTGGCATTGCTCAAATGAAAATCTCAGCTTTTGGGATGTGATGTGTGACCAGGTAAAAATTAGGGTGCAGCATCCACGGGAAACATTTTGGAGAGAAAAGGTAATATTATTTTTTACCCTAAGCGTGTTTGAGCCTTAGATTTTTTTATGGTGTTGCACTGGCTGCTGTGACTCTGCATTGAGAACACCAAATACTTGCAGTCCCTGGGTTTTGGGTCAGTAAAACTGACAGGCTTGGGTCCACCTTACTTTTGGGTCCATTAAGAAAGGGTCCCTGGCTGCCAGCTTTGACAGATTGCGTGGTGGCTGTGATTACCTTCAGGCTGCCTGCTTTATTTTCTTGTGCTGTTTGAATGCATAATTGGCTGCACCAAAATTATGGAACGATTTCTATCTAGGAACTGAGGGTTTTACCACTGTGTTATTGCTGGGTGTTAAGGAAGTTGTGTACAACACTGTCCAAAATTATTTTCCTTTGAACAGTTAGCTTTTGGAAAGAAATGTTTTCATGAGACAGGATGGTTCGCTGGAATACTTCACTGTGTTTTTCCTCAGAGGTATTTCAAATCAGCACTAAAGTGTCATCTCCTTTCAGAGCACTTTTACATTCTGGGAATGTTTAAAAGCTAAAAGATTCAGAGACTTTGTAATCAGAAAATTTTGAAGACATTTGAATAATGAGATGGCACTAAGATTGCGAAATTTGGTTTTTCCTTTTGTCACAGTGTGACTTCCCACTGCCAGTAAAGTTTTGAAAAGTTACTGGAAGTAACAGCTGACCAACAAAATAAAGCAAGTTCAGGGGAAGTGGGAAAGGGTAGGTGAAGTAAAATGGCCTGAATATTAAGAATTTAATGCATAGTGGCACTAAGAGATGGAGAAATAGCAGAGAGAAGAAAGGAATAATGATGAGAAAGAAGGACATTATACAAAGATGAGGAAATGCTTCTCTCCCACAGATTCAAAGCATGTGAAATTACATTTGACATTATGATTTTCTGAAGATAGCTTGGCTTTTTCCAAGCCAGCACTTTGCTAGGCATCTGAGTTTCAGTTTGTTTCCTTGAGTGCGCATAGCAGGGCTCATTGAGGTCAGAGAGTAAGGCTGGATTCACATTCTTAACAGACTCGCATTTTTGGATAGTCTGTGTGATCTTTTCTTAGCTGCTCCTGTGTGGTGGGAAGCATGTGCTGATGATCCCTAGCAGGTGATGCAGCTGGAGTAGATACAAGAGAGATGTTGAGGTGCTGGAGCGAGTGCAGAGGAGGGCATTGAAGCTGGTGAAGGGCCTGAAGAATAAATCTTACGAAGGATGATTGAAGGAGTTGGGACTGCTTAGGCTGAGGAGGGTGAGGGGAGACCTCATCACTCTCTACAACTATTTGAAAGGATATTGTAGAGAGGTTGGTGTTGGTCTCTTTCACCTGTAATTAGTGATAGAACAAGAGGGAATGGTTTTAAGCTGCAACAGAGTGAGTTTAGACTGGACATTAGGAAAAAATTCTTCACAGAAAGAGCGGTCAGACACTGGAATGGAATAGGCTGCCCTGGGAGGTGGCTGAGTAACCATCCCTGAATGTGTTTAAGAGTCATTTAGACCTGATGTTGGGGGATATGGTGTAGGGGAGAACATTGTAGAGTGGGGTTGATGCTTGGATGCTCTTCCCTTTTCTTTACACTGCCCATGGCTTGAAGAACCAGTAGAGAGCCTGGATGCCTGTTCACTGTCCTCTTCCCCCTGATCTTCTTGCATTTTGCTCTTGGAGCCAGATGTGTTCACTTTAGCATGGCAAGATGAGTAAAACCCCACCCTATCCTGGCATTCTGGATGAGATATTTTCGTTGTGCTTGCAGACTCAATGTGTAAATGCAACTGTAAAAATGTATGGACAACTCCTGGGGTAGCTAATCCTCTTCCTAGATAGGACACTCTCTTATTTTATGAAACTCTTATTTTCACAGTCCAAATTGTGGGGTGGGGAGGGGTGGGGTGGATGCGATGTGACTTGTGCACGTAGCTTGTGGGCACTTTAAACTTGGTATACTGTGTCTGCAGACGTGGGAGTGGTACCCAGATTAATCATGCAGGTAAGAGTAGTAAAAAAAACCTTTGTGTTGGCTTGCTTTCAAGTCAAGTATGCTCTGAGCTAGGCTCCAAAATTCTGTATCTCTCTCTGTTCCTCTTCAGGGGATGGAAGAGCTCTGCAGATTAATAATGGGATAAGAAGCATCCCATTTTTTTATCCCTCGGTAGATCTTTGTTTCCAAGCATGGTGTGGCATGGCTGTCTTAAAGTCTCAGCCCGGTGGGGGCTGGTATGGGATGGGGAATTTGGGATTTCCCTTGAGCAGTCTGCTTTTGCAGGGAGAGCCGAGGCTTTCATCGAGCATCTTTCATCGGCCAAAAGCAGTGGTGTTGCGTGCAGGCATCCTCCCTCAGCTACACACCATGCTGTGTAGGCTTCAAAAAGACTGGTTTTTTGATGAAGGTGAGGGGAAGCTGAAGAATTTTTTAGTGCTCTGTGTTGAGAAGGGTTTGCTTTTGGTAACCCTCTATGTTTTTAGGAGTCTGTTCTCTATTTGAAGCTGGTGCGTGCATGTTTTCCAGGGGAGGATGCTGGACGGCTGCGTTCAGGCTTCACAGGAGTAATTCCCTCTTGGTCTAGCTGTTATTTTAACGTGTTCGTCCTGAAAGGTGATAATGCAGCTGCTTCCCTCTCATCCATCACTACCTCCGTTTAGCATTTCAGTGCTTGTGCAAGGACGGTCGTGTGTTCCTACTGACAGGAGACAATTATAAAATGAAGCTGGTGAGTCAACGCTGCCAGATGTGTGTCTTACAGCCTTTTGTACTGATAATGCCAAACTGTGCCGTGTCATCACAGCTGACTCTAAACTTGTGTTGTACGGAGGCATGGAAAGTTAATTTAAATTCAACTCTAGGATATTACATGGTGATCTTCAGGGTTTTTGGCCAGACAGAGGAGATTGCTCAAGCTCTCTGGCAAGGAATGACACTGCCCTGCACAACGATGTTCTTGTTTAGGCTGTTGCCCAGTAATCGGTGAGGGCTACCTTTACCATAACTTCTTTTAGGCTTTCTCAACTTGCAGAACAAACCCATAAACCTGTACTTAGGTCCCAGAACTTGAAAGTAAGATTAATAGCAGGACTTAAACACCTGTCGGATGGATTTAAAGTGCAGTATTTACTGCAATATACAAGAGCACTGAAATACTTAATGTTCCCAAGCCACTGAAAAACAGGCTGTCTCACCATGGCTGTACATTATGGCAGTTTCTTTCCAGAGCCTTGAACAACATTTCTCATGGTGCTGAGTAGGAAGCATTAGGCAAAAGTTCAAGGCTGTGATTTGGGATGGACTTCCCACTGCTAGTTCATTGACGCTGAGCAGCTCTTTGAGAAGCAAAGTTTCTTGGATTCAGGCAAAATACGGCCATCTGGAGAACGATGCTTGGCGATGAGAGTGGTCCACTGTTTATGAGGACACTTCATACCACTGTAGTTGTCTCCTTCAACTGAGCAGTGGGGTGGGGTGGCTCTGGTGCTGAGGTAAGGTGGGAGGCAACTGAGTTGTGTCGGTGCAGTCCAAGAGCCGAGCCGTGGCCAGGCAGAGCTGAACCAGGGAGTCGCAGTTGCTTCCCTGCAGGCAGGAAAGGAGTAAACCTGGCTGCAAACTTCACTCCAGGTGACCCATATTACCTAACTTTTTTATTTTAAGATAGAACCAACTAAAGTTGCAGGGAAGAAGGTGGTCTCTGGAGGTCAGAATCAAATGATGAATGCAGGTGTTCAGAAAATCCATCATGCTGTTGTGCGAAGACCTCTTGAAAGTATTGCAATGCAGAGGAGTGAAAGAGCAGTGCTGGAGAGGATGGTTTGCCTGCTTGCTTGTCTCTGGTGGTGGCAGTAAAATAGAGTTATTTCTCTTGAGCTAACCCCGTCATCATTAATATAGTGTGGATTCCTCCCTGGAGTTGTATCATCTATTCCTTTCACAGTACTTGAGCAGTGTTGCATTTGCACAGGCCCTGCATCCTCTCTGCACCGTGTCACCTGTCTTAATTACTGTCCATGGCAGATGCTTCCAGGTGTCTCATGATAGTGGAGATGGTTAATTATAAGTTTCTTTCCTTCTCAAATGCCTTGCATTCTCGATTATAATTTCTTATGCTGTCTTTACAGTGCACCTTAGTGAAACTTGGATTATGTTTTATTTTAACATCATTCAGTCTAACAGGTTTGTGAACGTGCAGTGTCTTCGAGTTCAAATCAATGTTTATTTGTGTGTTGAGTTTTTATTTTTCCCCTTCCAGATTATCAGATGGCCATAGGTAAATATCCTCCAGAAAAGTCAGTGAATTCAGTATTCTCTTGCATGTCCCAGTTCTGTTTCATTTCTTTGCTGGGGGAGAAAAGGGGGAAGAGGAGGAAGGAAAAATATAATTAATTAATATGTATTTCCAAGTATCCTACCCTTTTTATTTACATGCTGCTGATTTGAAAAGCATGGGAAGTAACATGTAGACACACACATGAAAGTATTAGAAGCACCGGGGCCTTAATGGTGGGAACTCCCATCACCAAGGTCTTTGGAAGAGATGGTTGCACTGAAACAAGGCTTGTGATTCAAGATGCTGGAAGTATTTGTCAGGACTTGCAGTTCTGGGAATGTTCTTGGTGCTTCACTGCAGTGTCTTGGAAATAGGTCTTGTGCAGCAAAGGGCTAACCTCCTTTTCCTTTGGAGGTCTTATTCCTTGTAACTAAGTTCATCCATGCAATCAGGTAGGACACATTCACACCTTTTGTGGGATTCCTGTAGCTCTAGGAGGTCTCCAGGCTCCTGATTACATCAGGTGAATTTATGGCACAGTGTGAGTCGGGCAAGGTGAAGGTGAGGAAATGAGAGTGTCTTTGAAGCTGACCATGTGCTGGGATTCCAGAAAGGGGTCAGATATTTTATGGGCACATGAACAGTTGTAACTAGTGCTGATCAAGCTGCTTAAAGGCTATGAAATCTCGTGCCTGTGCTATTTTGGCCTTCCAGACACCCAAGTGGCTTCTGTGATGATGTTGGAGGACTAAGCCTTCTTTAGAAATTACTGTTTTCCAGACCACATTGAGCATATCAGCAGCCGAGCTCCTTTGTTTTGGGAGGGCAGTAGTTTTTGCTTCCTGACAGTTGCTTGACAGTGTGCTTAGGAACAGATGATGCGTGCCCTGTTGTAGTGTTACCGCTTGGCTGCTCTGCACTAATCAGAGTGAGCAGAAACTTCAATCAGGAAGAAATTGGCCTTAAACTTGAAATCCAGAGAGACAAAAAAAAGTACAAATAGATTTTTTAAATTTTTTTTCATGTGTATTGAGGTAATACTTCCAGATTTCCTATTCTGAGTATCTGAGTAATGGCCAGGTGAATGGGCATTTATCTGTGCAGCAAGCAGATAAGCCCAGTTTTGTCATGACTTTTGAATAGAGTTATCCATTCGTGCACTTGGAAAAGGTTGCCATGAAGCATCCACCCACCATAACATTTTCTCTGCAGATTGCCATCTTCAGCAGCCTGTGTGTTTACCTGCAGGATCGTACCTTTCTTCACACTGAGGAGAAGTTGAGTGTGATAGCTCTGCTGCTTTGTGACCTTCTCAGAGTGGCAAGGGAGATTTAATGCCCCGCTCTCCCTGCATCTGTCCTCATTCCTACTCTGGACTGTACTCTTCTTCCCTGTGGATGGGTGAGACAGGAATGGGAAATGCATTCTTCGTGCTGTGATTTTCTTTCCTAACCTATGTGATGGAGAGGACCCTAAAGAGGGTTTCTTGTGTCACTTTTCCTAAATCTCTTCTTTCTTCAGGGAAGCTATGAATCATTCGGGGTAGAGGCAGACGTCAAGCGTAGGATTGTTCCCAGACTTTTTCAAAGCAGGTGCAGATGAAGGAAAATGAAAAACCTTATCAGGATCCTGCAGGAACCCGGAGTTAAAAGCATGGGGTAAAACGAGGGTGTTTCCTAAGCCCTGTAAAAACTACCTGAGCAAAATCTTGAAAAATGGGATTTCCTTCTTTGAGGGGAAAAAAAAAATTAAAAATACCTGGGCTCTGCAACTGTTAACCTCCTTCATAGATTCTTTAAGAAGAAAAAGACAAAAAATTGGAAGAGAGGGAAATTGCAGAGAAGAGTTACACCATATCACAGTGTCATTATTAAATTTGTAATGAGGCAGCAGTTATTTCAAGCCAAGCATGAAGTAGCACGACAAGAATTAGCTCGCACCATGTCAGTGAGCCATCTTCAGACTGGCAAAGATCCGTAGCAGCACTGAGAGTGATGTGGTGAAAGCTGTTAGTCTCTTGTCTCTGAGTGCATGCGGACGTTGATGCTGGAAGCTTTATATACCCAAGAGATATGCTTTGAAAAAGGCATTAGCAAGCATTCATTTAAGCTTATTAAAGAAACAGAATTAAAATGGTTAACAAAGGCAAATTCTGAGGTGTTATTTTCAATAATATTCAGCCCATTCTTGCGTGCCCTAGGATTGGGGCAAAATGCATTTTCTTCTTCCACCTGAATTTAAGGGATGCATATGTTTTGCCTCTACTAAATATTTCATACAGCAGCTTCTGTACATTAAGACAGCACTACACTGAAGGAATAAAATGCTTTGATATAAAACTGTCCCTTTTTTAAATGATGAGCATTGCAGAGATTTAAGGACCACCCAGTCTGTTTTCAAGAGTCTAAATAAGTAAGCACTTATGCTTGTGCTTTCTTATCCTTACTGCTCCAGTCACCGTTACGGGCTTGCCATGTAAATTGTTCCCAAGCTTTTACCATGGATTTATTCTGTGCAAGATGTTAAGTACTGAGGAGGGGGGTGAGAGAGAAAAATTCACGTGTCTGAGCAGTAGAGGTTATGGTAATCATTTTCCCTTAGCTTGCTTCTATTCTGTACAGTCAAATTTTGTAAAATTGGTTTTTCTGTAGAAGAAAAAATGTAGTAAAGGAAGCAAATTGGAGAGATGTGCAATGTATGGATTGTATTTATTTTCAGAGCACCTTCTGACATCTGCTTGGCATTATATTGGAAGAACAGTTCTTAGAATCATGGCTCTACACACTCTTATGCATTAAAAAAATAAATACACTTTAGATAGGATTATAGGGATTTAATTTTAAATAAATATTTTTCTTTGCCATGACCTTTTATGAAGTGCTTCTGAATAATGAAAGCAAAATGAGCTGTTGCAGTTTGAGCCCAGAGACATCTACAATTTATTTCCTGTCGAATGCTGACACTTATCAATGGATGATATGATTTATTTCTGGCTGATGGCCAATCATGCTAATTAACACAACAGGACTTCTGCTGAGACCAACCGTGCCCTGTTTTTTGCTTGTCTCTTATCTGTCTTGCCAGAGGGAGTTTAAATGCCTTATGCAACTGTTTCTTATCCCAACCTCCCTGAAAAGCAACGGCTTATAATTCATTGGACCACCCTTTCCAGCCCTGCAGTTATTTCTTGCCTCCACTGCACTCGCTGGCAGAGACTGCTCCTCTGTAGTTGTTCTCCAGCGGTTTTTGCTTCTGCTTCTTCAATCTGCTCACTCCTCTCGAACCTCTCTAGGGTTTCCTGATGCTAACTACCTGGTGCCACCCTGCAGTTGAGGGTGTAGAGCAGACCTGGCCCATCTTGTGAGTGTTTCCAGTACTGTGAGTCAGACTTTCTTGACTTATTTTAAGGAAAATACTCATGGATGATGACTTTGACATTGCAGAGCTTTCAGGTTTGTTGTTAAAAAAAGGATGCTTGGTATTGGATGTGGATGGGTTCATAACTTTACTAAAGAAGAATACTGGGCTTGCCATCGGTATCCTATCTGACTGGAGTACAGCAGTGCTGAGTGCCCAGCTGAGGTATGAAAAGGTGGTTCTTGTCCTGTTGAGAAATCCTCCTTTCAGGATGAAATTCTATACTTCCCTGCATCACATCAAAGTTTGAATGTTTCTTTCTAAGAATCCCTGTTGCGACTGGTGACCCATTACTTACAGGAGCAGTTGCCCTTGGTTCTTCAAGGATGTATTTGTCCCCATCCACCTTTTTCTGCCTTCACCGTTTCCCATTTTTAGCTGTTCCTCGTTGTCTCCTGACCCTGTCACATACGGTTGTAGAGTGATGCTGTTGTGCTCTCTGCTGCTGAGTATGCCTTCCATCACAATGAGGTAGTTTGATTTTGGTTAGCATTAGCTTGAATTGGATTTCAGTGTGGATGCTTGGCAGTGGCTTTTCTCAGGGCAAGTGACATTTTTCTCGTTAGACAGGCTGTCACTGAGCAAGGCTGCCTGCAAAGGGGTGTTCACTCTTCTCTCTAGCTCCAGCTAGCTGTGCCTGCAAGCCTGTGCTCTTGTTATTCAATGGTGCAATAAAGAAAGAAAAGTTCATAAAAACTGAATAATCAATGAAAAGGAGGGAAAGAATCTAGATAGAATAAAAAAAAAAAGCATTAAGCAGCTCCCCAGATGAGGCCTGGTCTCATCTTATTACAGTTCAGTAGCAAAAAGTCCTCTTAACGGAGGTGTGTGTGGAGAAAATAAAGACAACACCACAGACAGGGTAACCTTATACCTGTGGAATTCCTTCTTTTGTAAACCAAGAGATAATTAGCTGTAATTCTCCTCAGCTTGTTTTGTGTGGGGTACACTTTGTTGTCACTGTAAAAAAATCATCATTTTGGGGCATGTGTCACCCAGTTTATATAAAAACCATGTTGCTTGTTTGCTTCTTCTCTCCTTCCTCCCACGCTGTCTCTCATGATCTGTCCTGATAATCAATCACTGTCCCAGTGCATGTCTTGGAAACAACTGAACTACAATTACAGGCATATGTCATTTTTTCTTTAGGTAGTGAGTGTGCCAGAGGAGATTATTACTTTTATTGTCGTGTACATGGATGAAGGGGTGACCACAGGAAATTCTGTCTTCATGTCTTCCCTACTTGCATAGCAGTCATCTTGCTGGCAGTTAGAATCTGACATTACAGTGGGAGTTGTTTGTTGGGGGGTTTTTTGAAAATATCTGCCACTACCTGGCTTTTTCGTTGTTATTGGGGTTTTTATAAAGTCGTCCAGGAAAGAAAGGCAGTTCTGGCATATTTCAAGGTGAAATGGTTGCGTGTAATGTTTTTCTGCACGCTGCCCAGACAGCTAACTGTGCTGATAATGCAGATAATGACTGGACAGATGTAATTCCTAACTCAAACAGTAATAAGTAAAAAATGTACTTCTGGGGAAGTTGCTGCTTCTCAGAAGTGATACCAGCCTGTCACAAGGTAGTACCCCCCTCTATCCCAATATTTCATTCCAGCACCTCTTCCCTTTCCTTCTAATCACTTCATAGAGGAACTTTTTTCACTGCAGGATGCTTAGACTGATCATTTGGGAAAACTGTATTTCTCCATTGCTGGGACTTTGAGGCCTGTTCTGCTGCTCTACCTGCTGCTGCAGCCTCCTACTGATACTATTCTTCAACTCAAATATTGCTGTTGAACCCAACACACTGTTTGGTTGAAATTCCCCCTTTCTTGCCAGATGCTCTGCTTGTGTTCAAGTATTTGTGCCAGTCACTTCCACAGAGGAAATTTCCCACCCGTCCTTTAGGAGCTGGGCAGTCGTATTGAATAGATTGATGCGTGTGTTCTTTACACACACTATCTGTTGCTGTTGTGAATCAAAAATCCTGTATTTTGATTCATCAGAAGTGAGTTCCTCAAGATAGTCCCTCCCTCTGTGGGGCAGAGCGTGGGAAAAACCTCTTTATGTTACCTAATTAACACATGAGGAGGAGGAACGTTAAATACTGCTAGAAAATAGGGAGGAAATAAGGCAAAAGATGGATGGTATGAAGTGTTTAAGAAACAGTGTCTTTTATTACATCTTGCCTATTTAGAATGCTCAGAGAGACCTTTCCTTGAAAGAAACACACAAATACATATGTCATCTTTGTCCTTTTCATGATATTTTAAGCCTAATTTTCTTTTCAAGCCTGTAGTTTCTGTATGCCACAGTCAATTAATTTAATCATTTGTAACAGAAGGCAACACAGAGCCTGTGTATTGGAGTAAAATACTAAGCTGTTACTTGCCTTTTGCTGCCATTAATTTCAATTTGTTTGGTCATAAAATTACCACCTTGTTAAATCTTGACAGCTACCAGTGAAACACAGGCTCTTGAAACAGTACTGGAGGACAGGAAGACAGCTTGCAAAATCCTTTTTTTTTCTGCAGGCCTTTCCTAATAATTTTTGTTTGGTAATGAAGTCTTTGTTCACAGAGATTAATGACTCTGCAGGACTTTTACAGGAGTTCCCTTCCCCCTTTGAAGGAAAGAGAGAACCAGTTTATTAATCTGCTGCACAGGGAGCTGAGGTTGAAGATAAGGACATAAAGGGCTGTATTTTCTGGGAGCTGCATGAGAGATTGCCGTGCTTGGATCCACAGTAACAATAGTAGGATTTGAGGAGCGTAATTCCTTGCTTTGCACTTTGAAAGGACACCTCCTTAAATACCCAGCTTGGAGTTGGAGATACCTATATATTTGGTAAAGTGGCTTGCAAAATTGCTCTAGAGTGTACTGTTGCTTTCAAGAAGTAGAAATAGAGTTACGTTTCACCTGGTACAGTGCTTCCAAGGGCCTGGTGCAAATGACTTGCTGAAGGATATATTCTTTCTTTGCTGAATCAGCTGGCTGAGTGGCAACAATTTTCATGCCCCGATGTTTGTTTGTTTGTTTGTTTTTGGTTAGAAATGGGATAAAAAGCTTAGCTTGTCTTTTTCATTCTGCCCTGGCTAGGTACAGTTAACATTGAAGCATTTGGCCTGACGCAGCCTGCGTTTCAGCAGCGCAACAGGATGAATTTGAAATTATGCATCCTGCTGGCAATATTACTTAATAATTTGATGTTTCTGTGTTGGGACTGCAGAGGATATTCCCTCCTTCTTTAGAGAAGGTAAAAAAAAGCTCCAAAGGCCAGCAGTGTTTCCTGGAGGGTGTAGTCAGGCTGTGCTCTGCAGGAAATCCCTTGTAATATATGCACCGAATCAAGTTGGTTTAATGGCCAATTTCAAACCTGTTATTATTATTTTTTTTTCTCAGGCTGTGGTTCTGTGCACGCTGCTGTTACAGCAGTCGCCTGCAGTTCTGCAGCCTTCAGTGTTGGAGATTGACTGCTAAATTCCTGTCAGTTTAATGCAGGTTCAGTTCTCAAAACAGCAGCAGCATTTTGAGGAGGTAGAACATAACCTCCTTGGTGCTTATGGGCAGGTAAAAGTTGTGCATTGCCCAGGGTACACCTAAGGCAGGCTGTGCACGTACACAGTGGAGACTGTGACTCTTATTGCTCCAGAGATACCCATTTTATGGTATTAAATGCTGTAATTAAAACCGCAATCAAGTTGAGATTAAATTAATCCCTTACCTCCCTTCTTTTCAACAGCTGTTCAGTCAGACACTCCAGGTTTGATATCCATTCAGAAGTCATTTTGGGGGAGGCTGTTTGAAATTCGCCAGTTGGCAGGTTTGGAACTCTTTGAGCAAAGGGGGGGAAAACCAGCAGGAGGACCCTAAATGTTTTTCTGGATGCTAAGGGGAATTGCTGTTGTGTGTGGTTTGTCAAATTTAACACACAATTGGCATGGAAAAAATCTGCAGCAGAGGAAAATGGCAGAAAAAGCCTCTTCTCTCATTTAATGATATCTCCCGTGTGCCCTTTGCCACCCTGTGGCAGCAAGGACATGTGTGTGAGGGGTTTGTCCCTGGCTTGGTGGCATCAGCGGGGTCAGGTATGGATCAGGAGCAGTGGCGATTCTTGACTGGCTTAGTGGAGCCACCACGGATGGCAGTAGCTTCTTTTCAGGCTTTAAGATGAGAGCACATGATGCCAAATGCTGGAGAAGGGGTCTAAGAAAGGCTGGTCCCAATGCCAGGAAATTTGCACTTCAGACAGGCACAGGATAGGAAGCACAGGAGGAGGCAAACATCTTGTCTGAGATCTCAGTAGTCGTCTGCAGAAACAGGAGTTGAGTGTAGGTCTTCTAGACTTTTTTTCCTTTCTTCTCTTTTTTGGCTGCCCTCCTGCCCTAAGCTGCTGACTGGAGAAAATCCCTGTCCTCTGCATGGATCCAGTGTGTGTCATCCTACCATTCATTTGCCTGACCCCTGTTTTTTCCCTGTTTTCCTAACAGCGTGGTGCAGCCTTTAGTTCTCCACAAGGGAGATGCTTTTTACTGCTCCGTGTGTGATAAAGCGCTAAAACCTTGCTGTAAGATGTCAATGCTTAAAGTTTACATGAGTTCAAGGGGAGATTGGAGAAATTTACAGAGGAGAAAGCCATGAGAATTATTAAGTGCAGAAACATGACTTCTGACTTGAGGAGTTGCTGAATGGTAAACAGCACGAGCGGTGGTTTTGGAAAAAGTGTAGTTTTCTGTGTTTGTATTCTCAGCTCTCTGATTTTGGCTGTTGATAAAATCCTGGGCAAGATGGGTCTTGGCTCTTGCTGTGTGCAGTGGTGTTAAAATTGCAACCCCTTCCATTCTAGCAATTGTTTTTACTATTAGTTGTTTGCCGCATCCTTTTCTAGATGGACCCAACGTGAAGAAAGTTTGCAGAGAAGCTGCAAGATGCTTTGGGCGAGGTTCTCCTGCTCCTGCCACATTGTTGGCACTAAGCAAATGTTTTTAAAAGAAGTCAAGTTGAGACAAATGAAGCTGTGCAAAAATGCCTCACTGCAAACATTCACACCTTTCATTTCTTAACCCCTGTAATGCTGTTTTAAGAGCAGTCCGTGTTGTCTGTGGGTAGGTGGTCAGAGCCTGTGCGTGCTTTCTTCCAGCCAATCTATGTGATTTTCGGTGTGGGTTTTCTCACCTGAGGATTCATGGCATCAAAGCGTTAAGAGAAAGCCAATCTTCTACTTTGGGAGATGTTAAAATTGTGGAGTTTAGTCTTCTTTTTTTTTTTTTTTCCAAAATTCTCTGTTGGTTTACAGAGGCACATTGAATATTAGTTATACTTTTATTCAAGAGGGAAAGAGGGCTTGATTATATGGAAGCCTTTAGACTACAGTCTTTAGACTCTCTCTGGTAAGAGTGATGTTTTCAGGTAGTATGTGTTTCCAGATAATAAAACTGAACAAGGCCCTGAAAGAGAAACTTAAAACTTTTTATCCTCCCTCCTCCTTTCTCCTCTACTTTTTCTGGTGCTGATTTTATAACCAGGTTAGAAGTTCCTGATTTTTACAACATAACTATAAACATAATTGAAAATTAGTGGTCCCATAGGAGAGATGAAATACAAAATATGATAGCTGGAGAATTTAAGTCCTTGGATGTTGCTTAGGTTTTGGACATAAGTGCAGAAGGTGGGAATGTGTGTGTGAGAGAGATTGAGAGCACGTGATAGTGTGATCTTCAATATATCCATTATTTATCCATTATTTCTTGGTGCTAGTATTGAACACACGCTTAAAATACTGCCTGAAATTTTCAACCCTGTGTCACATATCTGCATATATAGATGTAAAAGGAATTTAAAACGGAATTGGAACAGAAAACTCACAAATTAAAAGATGCAGCGTTGGAATAGCTCTCTATTTAAATCCAATTTGCTTTGAAATAAGACATTTGAATTTTTGACAACCGGTAGGAAACCTTAAGTATATTGTAATTGTAAAAAATCATGTACTTTAATGAGGAGAACCAAGCAGGATGTATTTATAGCCTTTTTTAAAAACTCCATCTGTTGAGCTTCTGTATTTTTTTCAATAAATACATGGAACAAGTGCAGTACTAAATCTGTTTCTGGCAATGGTAGCCTTTTATGCAGAAACCAAGGAAATAGTTACTGATTTCAGTGTATTTGGGTAGTTTATCCTTTTTCCTTTAAAGCTAAAGGTTATAAAGCTCAGAAAACCCCCCTTTCCTTCAATGATAAAAACTGGGCTGAGGTCTACTAGGTCTAAAACCTTAGTGGGATGCAAGTATGTTACCTTTAAGTATTGCTTATAAATGAAAAACATTCTCCTAAAATACTCCTCGCAGAAGAAGTTACTTAACTTAAAAAGATTACTTTAGAGATAGTACTGCTGGTATTTTTAAATTCTATAAGTGCTGATAGGAATTAATTAGAAAGAGGGAGGAATGTGTAAGAATTGGAATAGAAACTGCAGTCCCATAAGTGATTGTAGGTAGCAGCGTTTGTTTTTCCAGTCAGGGAAAAACATGAAGTTTAATATAAAGGATATATTTGACTACAGATGAATCTTCTCTAACAGTGACCAACCGAATGGCATTGACCTCTATAGAGAGACATTGCTGCTGAAAACCAATTGGGCTGTTGGTCTAAGTAAAGATTTCTGTATGCTGATTTAAATCATGATTAGAACTAATGACTTACAAAAATTGTTCTAATTTATCTACCCTGTTTGCTCTGTGCACTCAATTAATTTGAGCCCTTTCCTAGTGTCTGCTTTTGTGTCTGTATGAAAGGTCGGACAGAGTTTACAGCAGCACCTAAGGAATTTAAGAATATCTTAGAATATCATGGTCTTCCCACCCCTGAAATGGTTTAGGACTACTGGGAAATTTTATTTGTAGACTCTTGATTTTTAAAAGGCTGGTAAAACTGGTAAAAGACCTAACAAAAAATGTAGAAAAGTGGCAAACTAATGAACCATGAAAACAGTGCCTTGCTTTAATTTGTGTAACTTTTTAATTCCCTAGTTGGAAGAAGAGGAAAAATAGTTCCCAATTTCTGAAATGGTGTGTTCAGTTAATGTGTTATTAATCAAGTTTATCTTCTGCCTTAACTGCTCTGTTCTCTCTTCGAAAAGTAGGAATAAAACTTGTTACCACTGAGATGAACTGAATTTCTGTTAGATTTCAGAGACTGAGCCATCCCTGTGTTGTTCTGCTTGTGGGCATGCTGGTGTAAGCCCATTAAAAGCCCATTTTCGAGGGTTTTTTATTCTATGCGAGCACATACCAGATTCGAAAACATATTCGGGGGCGGCAACAGCTCCCTATAGCACAAGATAAAACATCGAGTCTAAACCCGAATGGACACTAGGAATCCTTTATGTGTCTCTGAATTACTTTCATCTCTTCATCGCTCCATTAATGGGTATCCCCACAGACCACGTAGCGCTCTCTTGGCTTCCCTTATGCCTGAGTTTATCCTGCCAATTGCCTGCTATTGTCAGCTAATTGGAGTGGAAATGATAAATGCGAGCGGTGTTACGGAGCTGCCAAGTCTCCTCTCTTGGCAGCCGGGTGGGTGATGCTGGTAATTGTTACCAAAAATGTAATTGCTCTGGATTTCAACAAAGCAGCCTGGTGTATTCCTCCTCTGAGACATCCGATACCTGCCTCTCCTCGGTTGTCTCCAGGGACTTGTGAAGTCAATCCCAGCCGGCATCCGTGTTGGGAAGTGTATCGCTCCCAGCAGAGCGATGACCCCTCTCCCTGCGCTCTCCGAAGCATCCCGCGGCCTGGGGTTGGCCCAGCCCCTTGGAAAGTTAATTCTGTGAGTTTTACTGGTTCCTCATAAAAGCAGGAAAGGTAATGCATTAGCAGGGTGCACGGTAAGCAATAATAACCACCCTGTTTTCAGTGTGATGGTTAAAATTTCTAGCTTGATCGCTGGCTAACATGATGGCTTCAGCTGTAGATGGCTGTTTTCACCTGCTCAGTACTAACAGCTGTACCACCAGCTAGAAGACCAGCTTTATAAGCCTGGTGTGCTACAGGGGACAATCCAACATCCAGTGACATTTTATGGATTGACTGGATATTTTCATGAAGCCGTAAGAATTGGAAGGGAGCTGGGGGGAGGACAGAAACCAGCTGTTGTGTGCTGCTTATTTCCACAGTCACTGCACCAGAATAGAGCAGGGATTGTTATCTAGTGTGATAATATCCCGTGTTAAGCAGCATCTGATCAAATTACGGAGGTTTTTTACATATGATTTGTTGGACTTTTTTTTTTTTTTTCGTATTGAGGAAGAGGAGGAACAGGTGCAGCCGCATGAAGTTACGATAGCTGGTTGAAAAAGTCACGGTCAAAGACATTGAGGTCTTTCTGTGATGGGGTTAATGTGTCAGTGTGGCAACAGCAGACCATGAGTGCTCCCAGCTGCTCTGAGCTCCCACTTCTGTGCTGTGACTGCTCTGTGTCTCTCCAGCTATTTCTTTGCTTCAGCTCTCTATTGCTTTTAATGCTGATTGTGTTCTTGCCTCTTTCCCTTCTTAGTGTTTTCTTAATGTGCAGCTGTATTGCTCTCTCTCCTGCCTTTCCCTAAATCCTTGTCAGTATCCACCAAACCCAGTGCGTGCTTGCACTGTGCTCCTGTGGTTTGGATTTTATTATATTTCATCTTGTGTCTGGGTGTCTGCAAGCTCTAAAGCTTTGTGAGCATATCTTGCTTTTTTTGGCCCCTGCTCTGCAAACCAACCAAATAGTGTAGATATCTCTTCTTGCAGCATGAGATTTTAAAATTCAGTTGAATTAGGTATCATTTCTTCTTTTGATGTAGGGAAATCCAAAGAATTAATAAATTATAGTGGCACTGCTTGGCGCTTAAGGAGCGCTTTCCATCTTCAAAGTGCTCTGTGCGTAGTATTTCATTATTTATACTGTTAATTATATTAGTACTTGTAAGGAAAAAGCCCCTTAAGTTGTCATTGATAAAAGTACACTCTTAACAGGATAGGAATTCAGTGCTTAAATTGTAGCAGATAATTTTTCCACTGAGGTATAGTGCCTTGGAGAAGATGTAAGGCAGATTTACAGCAGTTCTTCAAGTGTCTACTGAAAAGTTTTGCTGTATGTTTAAAACAGTAATACCTGGGAGCTTTTAAGTGTCCCTCTAAGTGCTGGATGAGTTCTAAGGAAGCCTTAAAGCGCACGGGATAGGTAGATGGGATCCTCATTTTGCAGCTGAGTGATTACTGCATCAGTTCCTGTCTAGAGTGAGTGACTTGGGAGCCTTTCATTTAGTACTGGATCTGTGTCACTGGAACATGTTAATCCAGCCTGGGTGGATTGAGATCTCACAGTTGGGTAGGAGCAAAGCTGAGAAGAACATTTTTAAGCTGTTGGCCCGTGTTTTGTCGCCTTAGATATAGTCACATTTGAAATGGAAGAAACAAAAAGAATTAAAATACTAGCAGTCCATGTTCTCCAGGTCATAAAAGCTCTAAATACACACCAATAAATCTGTTTATGCTTTTCTATATTAACAGCTGTCACCATGTAAACAGGGAACAAATTAGAAGTAGTTTGGAATGTGGTCCTGAAATAGTTAAATCCCAGAAATATCACCAAAAATAGTTGTTGCAGTAACCCCCCTGTTCTTTTATGTATTTCCACCATGTGTATGTTTGCTGCTTTTCTCTCCCATCTCAAAGGAATTAAATGGCCTTGCGCTTCAGATGGCTCAGAGTCAGAGCATTGCATTTTGCTCAATTTACTGTGACTGTAACATTCAGATATTTGGTAGCATTACAGACATAACCCCCCCACCTTTCTGCAGGGAAAGCAGTAAATCTAATTGTTGCCAGACTTCACAAATTTGGGTTTAGGTCTGTTGCTCCATAGTCAGGAATAAGCTAAATGTTAAACTGTCATAGAGCTGAATACTGAGACCCATGAACTGCGTGGAAGACTCTCATATCTGAAAAATCAAGTACTAGTTTCCCGACTATTAGCTAGATTCTGAATTCTTAAAACCTCTGCAGAGATGTGACAGTTTTGGTCTGGCAAATGGAAATCATTGACGCATGCAGATGCTTCCAAGTGTCTACTGGGTGGATTTAGAAAAAGCTGATTTGGAGCAGACAGGAACCAGCCTGCCTAGGCTATAATCGAAAACAGGGAAGCAGAAGACCTAAGAGAGTGTTTTCTTATCAGAAACTTGAGCATTTAAGTCTCAAAATGTGAGGAGGGGTGGCTCTGTGCTGACCTCCTGCCACGTCCTTTGACCATTATTCCACTATGGCAATTTTTCTTTTTTTTTTTTTTCTAAGGGGAGAGGCCACAGGGGGACGGGTTAGGAGAACCAAGTGGGGGGGACCAACTTTTTTTTTTTTTTACTAAGGGGAGAGGCCACAGGGGGAAGGTTTAGGAGAACCAAGTGGTGGGACACTACATCTTCTCTCTCACTTTCCTCTCCCCTGTGGCTGGCTTCAGTGACAGCAGCCTCACCCTCTGGTGAGCTGCTGCTTTTGAAATGCGGGCTGCTTTTCACTGTTGACATTGCTCTCGCACAGATTGTCTCCTTTGCCACTCACTGTTTTTGGATTCTCCTTCCAGCTGGAAGAAAACAAGGAAAGGAATAAATCAAATGGTTTCATCAAGCAGATTAAACGTCGCTTTTTGCCAGTGGAAAGACATTGGGAGTTCTTTGTATTACCATGGGTTTAGGAGTCTTAGGGTGGATCTGAGTATGATGAAGATTTGTTAAAGAGAGCAGAATGAGTTAACTGTGATGTGCATGTTAGTGAAAGCTTGGCACTGACGTAACTTAACCTGAATTTACTCTGTAACTGCACCATAAATCTGCTGGCAGAGATGAAGTCAAGATTCCTGTTGTACAGCCGCA
The DNA here is from genome assembly GCA_013400375.1 of Thinocorus orbignyianus. Taxonomy (NCBI): domain Eukaryota; kingdom Metazoa; phylum Chordata; class Aves; order Ciconiiformes; family Thinocoridae; genus Thinocorus; species Thinocorus orbignyianus. Next base: position 85,309 of record VXBW01007187.1, read on the forward strand.
GCCATGTGTATGCAAAAGGAGAACCAGCTGTGTTACCAGAGCAGAAATTACCATCTCTCTTTGTCTTGTTGACATCTTGCCCCAAGGGGCTGTACACTTACTGCCACCTCTTACTGTTACTAAGGTTAGTGTTGCCACCATCAGCATCATCTCCCTAAACTTCTGATGCTGCCGGCGTGTTTGTTCCCTGTGCATGAACCTTGCCATGGGAGAAGAGCACAGTTTGATACGAATGAATGTAAAGCAGTGAAGAGACCCAAGGATTTGTTAGCAGTATTTCTGGTTATCCCACTGATTCCAGGTTTGCACTTGATCCAGTTGTAAGTGTAAGCTATTTGGCTTTGCAAAAAGCACATTTTCAGAGGGGAGGCAGCTGGCCTTTTCCACTCAACAGCCAGCCCTGTCTGCGAGATGGGTCAAAGAAGGGAGAACGTCTACCAGTGTTCTCTTCCAGTCACTCAGATATGGTGAAACCTCATCAGGCACCTACAGATGACCTCTCTCCATGGCTTGTGCAGCCTGGTTTGAAGTACACCACATTAAGTTTTCAGGAGAGCACAGCAGCCAGCAGCTTCTGCGTAAGTGCCTGAGCAAGTGGCCAGATTTTTCAAGATTTTTTCGCTCTCATTAAGCAGTCTAATGGGCCTTTAAGGCACATTTCAGTCTTTTATCATTATGCTTAACAGTTTTAGTAGTTAGCCCTAAATGTGTTTTTAGTAGTAAACTGTTAATCATCTTTTCATATCTTAATTTGCCTAAGTTGTACTCTGCGCTGTGAGTAAATTGACTTACTGGAGTAAATCACTACATCATGTAAATGAGTAGCAAAGTCTGGTCTTCTTTCAAGTCAATTAAAAATGAGGCTTAACGGTTTGGATAGCTTCTGTCTGTGTTACGCAGGAAAATTTCCTGTATGGTGTAAATTTGGAGTAGTGCATGTACAGGAATTGTCTACTGGAAAGAAGTTGTTTTGATGAGAAACTTACCTTCCTCTTTCTGTTTTCTTCTGGTGCATTTAACTGAAGGCTCTTAAAAACGGTTAATTAAATGTGAACATAGCAGTTGTATCATGCAGAGTGCCTCAGTGTGTAGTTACTGGTTGTTTCTTTTTTAACTGCCAGAGAAAGGATGCTTAGCATGAATGAAGGGACACTGAAGAAGAGCTGGGGACAGGAAAGACATTTCCATAGGACATGGGGTGACAGACAGGCTTGGCTGCTCCTCTGGGATGCTGCTGATGCTGTTTGGTATCAGGATGGCTGGAAGTCAGTGTTAAAGGGCTAAAGAGAAAGAAGGCTTTGTCTTCCAAGCATCCTACCAGAAGTAATGAGTCCCAAGTGGCTGCTCAGACCTTGGAGAAACTGGTGGGAGGAAAGGAGAACCCTGGCAAGTCTCCAAGCAATGGGCTGAGGGCCTGAGCTGCCTTCTGAAAGCACGGTGGTGGCGTGGGATCATGACCTTGGTGCAGAGGGAATGGAAAGGGGTCAAGCAGAGGTGGTGAAAACCCTTGTGAATTAGCTGTGGGTGTTCCAGTTGGGTGCACTGATCGAGTGGTGGCGACAGCTATTTCCAAATCTGTTGGACTGGCTGCTTGGTCAGAGTCCCCTTCTAAACATTTTGGAATAAATGTGGCCAGGTAGAGCCGGTTCATACTTGGCCATGCATTCAGCATTTTTGGCTAAATCAGTTTGATTTCATCTTAGGCTCTTCGGACCTCTCCTTCCATCTTACAGCCCTATGTAATGAGCACACAGTTTACATCATGGTTTTGACATGAAAACTTTTTATTTCCATGATCCTGCAGACTGAAAATTCTGAATGTTACCTTCAACAGCTCATTGGGATTCAGGCATGTCAATATTTACCTGCATTCCCCATCAGCTCACAGGGTGCTGTATGGTGCCGCCTCTGCCCAGGAGTGGGTCAGGCTCAAGGCTAGCTCGGCTGTTCCTGCACAAGCTGTGATTGTAGCAGGAGCTGCAGTTCGGACAGTCTGACCTTGATTATAGAGAAGTTCCCCAGAGATGCTGTGATTGTCTTGAGTTTATTGGAGGTTAAGTCCTATCGATTATCTTGCCATTGGAGTTGATTATTTGCTGTGCATGGCTTTGTCTTTCAACTGTGTGTTTGATCAAATGAATACTACCGAAGTTGTGCCTGATAAGTGTGTGGGAGGGAGAGGTGGTCTGTTGTAGACTTCACTCTTCCCACCTCTCTGTATTGAGCTATTTCAGTCATTTGTTTCAGTTGTGTAAAATAGCAGGCGCCTTGTACTGTATGGGTCTAATTTAAAACTTATGTTTATTTTCAGAATAACACAAATTGGAAGCCAGATTCTTGCCAAGACTGCCATTGCCACAGCAATATTGTCACCTGTGAACCTGTCATCTGCAAACACCCTCAGTGTGACTTTCAGAAGGTAAGGGGCTGCAACTCTCCAAATACCAGCTGACCTGTGCTGTTTGGTGGGAGAAATGTCATGTCACTCTGGAGTTCCCAGCCTTCCCCTGCTTTAAACCCCTGGAACAGTTGTACCTCCAAATGCTCATTTGATTCCCTCCCATGTAAGAGGAATGGTGGGAGCAGTTGGGGTAGCTGGTCCTACAGCCCCTGTGGAAGCAAAGCTCCTCTTGGATTAAGAGGGATGCAAAAAGAGGATGCAGCATGACATTTTTCTGGAGGAACCGGGCTGCTTATCTTTGTACACTGCAGTGACAGCTGCCCTCTCAACCTTCTAGGCTCAGCTGCCTCCATGCAGCTCCCTTTGAACCTGAGGGTCTGATTCACAGCAGGATTTGGGGGAAGCAAGAGGGAGCAGTGCATTCCCATTCCTCTTCCCAGGGTGTGTGTGACTGCCCGGGGTCAGGCATAGTCTCTCTGCCCTTTCACTTCTCATTGGTGCAAACCTGAGTGGGAAACACACAGGAAAAACCCAACGTGTGAAGCCTTTGTCTCTGCCACACTACAGCCAACAGCTTGGTGTTGAGACAGCTTGTAGGCTGCCTGTGCTCCAAAGGTGGCCTGGTCCCCCAAGGAAGCCCCTGAATTGGGTTCGGGCCTCCCAGCATGAGCCCAGCTTCCGGTTCACCCTTCCTTTGAAGGAGCTGGATCTCCCTCGAACATACAGATGGACGCTTTCCACTTGGATGAACAAAAACAGAGCTGAGATTGTCTTGTCTTTCCTATTTTTCTGCCTTGTGATGGTTGTTGAGCTTTCATTGTCTCCTGTTTATATTTCTCTGTCTGAGCCTTCATTAATGGTTACAGCTAATTGCCCATGGAATTGGTCTTGCATTAGCATCTGAATTACCGGGGTAGTGTGTGTGAATGACAATGAAAATTAGTGTTTTAAAGAGGCACTGCCGATATAATTATATGGCTTTATGAAGCAGGTTAAAATGTTTTCCAATGTGACAGCATTAACAAGGAAATAATTTTGGTTGTTACCAGTTTTCCCTGTTAATACCACTGTGTATTGATTAAAGCAGGACTGAAATCCTAGCAATTTTTATGCTAAAGACGAGAGAAGTAAAAAAAAGAAGAGTGCCGTCATGGCACACTGAACAATGAATGGACTAGATAAGATGTTTTTGTTCATTTTAAGAAACTGGATAAATGAAAATGTGGCAACTTTAAAGCTCATAAAGGGAAATAGATTTATAGTGTGAATCTGACTCCTTGACGTGAGTAGTCTTCAAGACGAAGACTTCAAGTGTTCCACAAAGATCTGGCCATTTAAATGTTGAAAAGGATCATTAAGGATCTCAGAAGAAAAAATTCTGATCATCCTTCAAGCATAAACAAACCACTGATGAACAAGGTCAGAAATTGCCATCCGTCTCCATGGTTTATTTCTTGTCTGCTTATTATGAGATTTATGCTAATGTTGCTGATCTTGTTTACAGCAACAAGGCATAAACAAAACCAGGCAGTCTTTGCAAAAAGCATACCCAGTGGTGTTCTAAACATTTGTATGTAAAACCTACTGCTGTGCATACCAAATGCTTTGAGTAGGTGGAAAATCACCAAGCATTATTTCTTTATGTGTGAGTCAAAACAAACCAACAACCAAGAACAGTTTCTCCAAAGCAGGATCATGGTTGAATAGGGTTTAATGGCTTAAGCTAAATTAAATATTTAATTTTGTTTCCCACCTCTTAAAAACCATGGCGTTGAAGGAATCCTTGAAGTGAGAAACTTCTTTTTTTGGTTTGAAAAGTCAAGATGTTTCTTTTAGAAAACAGAGAAAGAAAATTTGTGACATTTCAAATTATTTTGGTTGCTTTTATCATGCGAATAGAGAAGTTAAAGGTAAGACAATTTTTTGGCATCACAGTGGTTTTTTTTTATTTTAACAAAACAATTTATGACTCCCTTCTGAGCAAGAATCCCTTACACAATGGCTGTGCCCTTTCGAAGTGGAAAGGATGGAATATGACTTCTGAGAAACACCATTGCAATGTTTTGAAGAAAGTGACTTCACGGATAAAATTTTTCTACTTTTCACTTCTTGAACGTGACATGTTCTTCTCTGGTTTTGCTTTTCTGTTTTCATCCTCTCCAGCTTCCATGCTCACATCAGTAAAAAATTTTGGTACTTTTATTGTTATTACCTGTGTATTTTTGTGTATTATACAGCAGACTGATGTGCCACTTCTCAACAAAGGGATCTGGTGTAGCAGCATTACATAGTTCACTTAATACGTTTCCTGTCTAAGCTGAGAGCAGTGGGTCCAGCAAGGTCCCATGTCTTTACTTTCATGTTAAAGTCTCTATTTCACGTGAACTGTAAATTGGATTCTTCTATCTTTTTAGGGAGAAGTGCTCCAAATATCCCCCAACAAATGCTGCCCTGAGTGTGCCTCCCAAGTTGAAGGATTTTGTCAGCATGAAGGACAGATCCGCAGTGTGAGTGCTCTGGCCCTGTTCCTTGGCAGGGACAGTCCTTTCCAGTTTTCAGATCTCTATTTGGGTCATGTCAATGCTTAGCTGACAGAAGGGAGAAGGATAGCTCATCAAGCTTAGATTCTTTCACTATCAGATAATGTAATATAACAGGAATTTGCTTGACAGCGTTTGCAAAAAGGGAATTTTCCTGTGCAATAGTGTGTCCTGGATGGCTTAAGGGGAGAAAGTTTCCCACTCATTCGCTTTGCTGCTTCTGTGGATGATTGAGACAATATAGTAATGCTGGGAGGGGGGCAAAGCACGCTGAACTTGACGTATTAACTGTCCTGAAAGAAGGCTTTTCTCTCAGCGGCCCTCTATGCTGGTAGAGATGAATGGCTGTTGTGCATTTTGTAATCCTGAATTATTCAAGAAGCAGGTTCTAGGATGTGGTTTCACCTGGGGAAGCTGAAAGGCCAAAACTATAAGAATAAGTGTCTACAAATAAGAAAAAAGGAAAGATTCATGGGTAGCAGTTAATGAATCATGTCAAACAATAAGCAAGCGTGTAAAAATGGCTTAACAGTGAACCCAAGTCCTGTGTCTGGTCTCTTAAAGACTTTTCTTTAAAAAGAGGCACAAGAGGCAAGTCAGGTCCAGATCTTAAAAAATGTGCTAAAATGCTCAGATACATTTTTGAATGTCTGGACACTTGAGATGCATGTTGTAACCTTCTGTTTCAATGTGACCAGCATGAATCTGGTATGACCTAGACAAAGACTGGAATAGGAGGGATAACACATCCATCCTCTTCTCCTGTTTATTTGTGCTTGTGATTTGGGTGATACTATGTTATATCATATGTTATAATTCTTCTTCTTGTTGCTGCATTTCACTGTGTTGCATTTTTGGTGCAGCTTTTGTCTCTCTGTAAGCCTGTTCTTTGGGACACAGCTCAGGTGAATAAGTAGGCATTCCCACAGGGGTTATAGGCATATTTGTACCTAGACTCATATATGGCACCCCATTTCCTCTGTGGGGTGGTCATTAAACCAATTTTTTGGCAGTGCAGAGTCTCGTTGTGATAGTTGGCACAGATTTCCCGAAGGAAATTTTCTCTTTTTGTCAGTAAGCCACTGTGATGCTTTGTGGCTTGACCTTCATTCTACAAGTATCTAGCTAGCAACACTGGTCCTAGCAGTAGCTATTTTGAAGAAAATCTGTATGCAGTACCTGACAAGAGCCTTTTTACTTGCATGTTTTGTAAAAATTAACGTTCTCTAGATAACACGCTAGAGAGTGTTGCAACTCACCAACGTGTTTCTTCCTGGGGCCAGTTTTTTCCTCACTGTGCCTTGGGGTAGGGGTATATGTTTCTGCATTAATGAATAATCGAATCTAATGTGATTTTAATGAAGTATGTTAAGTATGTGGGGTGGATGGTGTTCACCTGACCATGTTGTGGTCATGTGTGTGTTGGGGCCCATGTTGAATATTTCTCTAGAGAAAACACTTCTCTCAATTTAGAGAAACTGGAGAGGGTATCCAATAGCCTGGGTCTTCTGCAGTGGGTTGTTGCTGGATGCCACTCTGCAACAGGAAGGAAAATGAAGCTGGTCTTTAGGTTTACTACTTAACAGATATTAAATCACTTTTTGCCCCAATTATGCAGCCAGGAATAGGGGTTGTCGTGTAGGCCTGCAAAAGAATGAAGTTAACACTAGTCTAGGAGAGCTTAGAAGTGAGAAGATATATTTACAGGTCTCATTGGCAGCTGGATTCATGCCTGTATTTTCTGTGCCTTTGGTTGTGTTACGCCCTGCAGCATGGCACGCAGTGGGCCAGCTCTGGATGTGTCTGGTGCTCCTGTGCCCATGGGAAGGTGAACTGCAGCTCCATGACCTGCCCAGCTCTCACCTGTGGACGAGGGGAGCTGCAGTACACTGCTGAGGGATCCTGCTGTCCCAAATGTGTGGGGCTCGGTGGTGAGTATTGCGTGTGAATGGGACACTGTCTGGCTCCAGTGATCCCAGCAGTAGGTCACTGGAGATGTCCTTTAAGTTCCAAATCTGGAAAGCTTTTCTTCCCTTGTTCAGTTCAGTTCTGTTGAGAAGACGCTGGTGTCAGGCATGTCTCTTAATTTTCTTTATGCCCTGCTACCATACTTACATTTTTGACTGCTTCATCCATAGGCCAAGAGGAAGTGATAACCTTTAAGGAGTGGACAGATATGCCTAATAGATCCTTATTTTGGAGACTAAAAATTGGAAAAAAAAGATGCAGATATTTCTTAGGTAGTGAGGGTACCTTTGAGACTTGCAGGCTCAGACTGCAAGTTCCAAAAATGCATGAGCTATTGGATACCTTTTCTCATAGAAGTCCCGTGGGACAAGTGCGTCCAGAGCTCTTGATTCACAAGTCTAAAGCCCTTGAAAATTGCTAGAATTGTTACCGTCATTGCTTGCTTTGACAAACCAGAATGTTGAATTCTGAGAGGCACAAAATCTGTACTTTAATTATGGATGATGGAAACAGATCAAAGGGCACTGGAAAAGAAAATTAACCTTTGTTTTCATTTCTCTTAGAGCCTTGCCTCTTTGATGGACACTTGTTCCAGGATGGTGAGGACTGGCACCTTGGCCGATGCTCCAGATGCATCTGCAGGAACGGCGCAACTCAGTGCTTCGCGGCTTCCTGCCAGCCTCTGCTCTGCAGCCAGGTCAGCACCCATCAACCGTCTGTCTTTCCCTTGACAAGGGTCATTTCCTCTACAGGTGTACAAATTAGAAGGCAAATCTTCTGTGTGACAAGTGGGTGATTTGGAGGAGGGAGTTCTGGTGTGTGGAGATGATGTGGAGTGACGGTTAAGTCTGTCCATATACACCTGCTGTCTGTCTCTTCCCCCATATCTTCTTCCCCACCATTTTACTCTTATCATGCCTTTGCTGGCTAATTAAGCACAAATAAAGAAGCTGCTTTTTGCTTTATACTAAAAAAAGATGTAGATTTGTTCAGGAGATGTTTTTATTTCTGTGAGAGAAGGAATGAAAACACAACATTTTAGTGGAGGTTTATCTTCACAAATGTCAGTGTTTGGTTTGCAGGTCTTGTTTACTTTTTTTTAAAACAAGAACTCTAGAAATACAATTGAAAGTAGTTAAATGCGGATGAAATTCCCCTTTTGACTTGAAGAGTTTAGACACACAAGACAACTTCAGCTGAAAGAAGAGTCTAAGATCAGTATTCCTTATGTGTTTAGAAATCTACAAAGTCCAAATTTAATTCAGTTGAGGTGACTGGGACGTTTCTGTTTCCAAGGTCTTTGCTGTGGACAAATGATGAGTTCTCAGCACTTGGGCAGTGATCAACTCAACCAAAACACTACAGAATTATATACATTGTTAACACAGCAGTTAGTAAAGGCAGCAAACTATATGAAGTACTCCGTGCTCTGTACAAGTGGCTGAATTTTTTAAATCCTCTTTTTTGTATTGGAAGTGCTTAAGAGCGTGACTTTGCTCTTTGGATTTCTTTCCATTGGACCCATTGTACCAGGTTTTTGGGCACCTTGGTGTACTCCTTTACAACAGCATGCCATGCTAAGTAAGTGCAGGAACTGCCTACCTGGAAATGTTTTAGGTGCTGCTGTTTTCCAAGTATTTTTTGATCTATACCATGGTCCAGTGATGAATCCAGAAGCTCCCTTGAAATGTTGTCTCTGGCTGATCACACTTCCCTGTACTACTGAGGAAAACAAAAGCCATACTCATAAACTTTTTTTCCTGTTGATGCTTACCCGGCTTTCTATTACTAGACCAGATGTTTGTGCAGTTAACACTTTTTAAAAATTATTTTAGTAGAAGGAAAACCCACCTGTTTCTGTGCATGCTAATTGTGTTGTGCTTTGTCCTGAGATACTCAATTAGTATTCATTGACTAAGTACTATGCATTAAGCCAAATTTATGCATGCTTTAGATTTCTCCTTTCCCACTCCAAATGGGCTGATGTTACCTGCTGACTGATTGCACTAATGTTTAATGAGCTTATCATTAGGATTTAATTTGTGGAAACAGAAATGAATGTGTTGTTGCTGAGATGTGTCTGAGAATAGTTGGCTGACAGCATCCAAGGTAATGCAGCAGAAAGACAATTCTGACAGTGTTCCAGGTACTTCCTACCAAGGTGCCCGGTGGAAGGGACATTAGCAGGATGTGCAACGATCCTGTTCTGCTCTCAGTCATGCCCTTCATTTTCTTGCATGTGCCTTTATCTCTGTTACTTTCTTCATTCTAAACTCCCTGTCAAAAACAAATACATAAATTCTCTCAGTATTAAACACATTTTCCATCTTTCAGATATCTGTGCCCTTCCCTGGGTCCTGAGGCAGAGGAATTTTAAAAATGCTTGTTGCATGCAGGAGTCCACCTGAATGTCCTACCATATATCCCACCAAAATCCACAAAAGAGTTCTTTTAACTCAGCTGGGATATCTATAATTGATAACTTTTGTACAAAGTCTTCCACTCCTCCTTTGAAAGCTAGTGATTTGACTAACAAAGTAGGTGACATAATAGTGCTGGGCATTTTTGCAGTATTTTCAGTCCACAAGTCAGTCTTCTCGTCATCCTGAGTGTCACTCTGGCCCAAATCAGACACAGAGGTGGCTGAAGGGAGGAATGGGTGAACAGTATTGTTGGATGTATGTGAAATTGCAGCAGGGGAATTACAGGTGCATTTCGGATGGATGGAGTTGAGGCATGCAGGAACTGTTATATTGATGTGAAGTGCCAACCTATTCCAGTGTGATTTAAATCAGTCATAAAAAAGTTTAAATTAAGGTAATCCAGCTTTAAGCATAATTTAACACTGGTACAGACAGTTATGCAGTATGGATTTAACTAAGGCAGTGCAGATGCCTGAGAGATGGTGGGTGTAAATCACACATTCAAAGCCTCAAAGTGTGGCAGTACCAGGAACAAAACCTCTTCTCTCCTCCATCTCATGCATTACTGTACTTCTCTATATAGTTTTATATATACTTTTTCTTTCTCTGTATATCTGTATACCTGAATATATGTACTTCTTCTGGTGCATGTGCGTGCGTGTGTGACTTTATCTGCATCTGTGTACCTGTCTGTGTATTTGGACCTCAGTTGCCATCCAAAGAAGCCCAGAAGATGAGATGAAGGAAATATTTTTCTTTCTAGCTTTCTACACTGATCTCGTGCTCTGAAGCCTGCCCCCAGGTACTGGAGCCAAAATGAAGCCTTGAGTGACTGTGGGTTATCACACAGATACTAAATGCCTGGAATTCCAGGCGGTGATGCTGAGCCCCATGTTAACTGTTCATCCTCTTATTTTGCCCAATCTTTCCTGCTTTCTGTTTAGGATGAAGTCATGGTTATGCCTCCTGGAAAATGCTGCCCACAATGCGTTCCAAAGCCCTGCTTGGTGCCAGGAAGGGTGTACCAGGTAACCTTTGATGAGCCACACTGAAAGCTAGCTGTTCACAAGTTCTGGCACAGGTTTCTTACCCTTCTCCTGCCAGCCCTGATAGCTTAGTACAACCGTTGCTTTTTTTTTAAACTGGGAAGCCAGAAGAGTTGAAAGAAGTGAGGATTTGATAAGAATTTGCTGGCAAGCAGAAAGGAAGTTTGCAGGGTGAAGCAGATTAGGCACTTTCTTTTCACGCTTTTTTGAAGGAGGAAAGAAGAAAGCACTGGTGAAGGTCAACGTATTTATAGCTTCCATTGTACCATCTGGAATTAATTTAATGCATTATTTAATGAACATATGTAGATGGGATTTTCTGTTAATGAGTATTTTTTGCTAATAGTAGTAGTTAAGGCCCTACCAATGTCACTAGCTTACAGTTAATGAGAAATACACACCACAGTGTCATCTAGACCTCATACCTCTTCTTCGTCTTTGCTGATCATGTAGAAATCAGTGTTTTTTAAGCAAAGTTTACTGGATGCAGACATGCAGAAGAAGCCATTGTATTCCATAAGCACCACAGATTTCTGGAAAGAATGTGGTTATTTATTTGCTTAACAATTGCCTACATGTTCTTTTTGAACAGCATGGTGAGCAGTGGAAAAAGAACGCCTGCACTATGTGTACTTGTCACAGAGGGGAAGTCAGATGTCTGAGAGAGACCTGTGACTCTATTAACTGTGAGAAGGTAGTTAAAAATCATTCACCTCTGATCTCCTGGTCGCACATGTCACTGTGCCTGTGCCAGCAGGTTCACACAGCCCTGCTCAACGCTTGGTGCTGTTTTGTAGGGGGAGAACAAAGTGCAGCGTCCTGGGAAGTGCTGTGAGGAGTGTGTGTCTTCCAAGAGAAACTGCTTGTATGGTGGCACTGTCAGGTACCATGGTGAGATGTGGAATAGTACTCGCTGTGACTTCTGCATATGTGATGAAGGGCAAGTCACTTGCCAGGAAGCAGAGTGTGCCAGAGTGGAGTGTGCCAAGGTGAGAAAGATTTTCTTCTTTCAAGATATATCTGTCAAGTCTTGTGATTGTTTGTTTGCCCTTTTTTCTCCACTGATGTCTTCAGACGCTTAAGGAACCTGCCCGTCTCATGGAGCTTGTTTTCTGCAATTACCTCAAAAACACTTTTCAGGAAAGGAGAGTAAACTTTGGGTTTTTCATTAAAGGTTGACTGCTTTGTAGGCTTGTATTGTGAAGCAAGCCAGTGTGAATCAGTGACTAATGTAACTTGGATTCCTTCCCACGCTGTTGTGGGCCTGCTAAATGGAGGGTCAGATACCCAGAGGTTTCAGTGAGCACCAGCTTTTCCAGGAGCTGAACGTAGGGAGAGACGTACAGGTCAGAGGTAGTTAAAAGTTTAAGAAATGTTCCTTTTATCTTCATTCTCTATGCTACAGGGGGCTTCAGTAGGGTAGCTGGATGTGGAAGTTGGTGTTCTGCTTTTCTCCTTTTTTTCCATGCCATTCTTGGCATGGGAATGAAACTGGTAAGGTATTTTATTCCCACTGCTGTTTACTCCAAAAATAAATCTCCCCTGAGGTTATGTTATATTTACTCTATAGTGGATGTGTAAAATGCATTAGACAGGGTTGAATGCTCCACACACAGACAAATATGTTTTGAATTGCATTTTTGCAGTGGAATAAAACTTCTGTGGTGTTTGTCACTGCAGCTGTTTTAATTAGTGGGCTAATAGCTGCATTATAGCTACTACTCCACAGTGGCAGTGAAGAGAAGGGAGGGAATTGTAGCTTTCTGAGTTTCCTCTCTCAGTGGCAGTGCTTTTCTGGTGACTGTCTGCGTGCTAAATCTTGAGTAGCAGCACCCTTGTGTTGTATCTGAAGTCCAGCCAAAATATGGACATAATAGGCTCACTGGATTAGACTGTTTTAATGAGTGTTCAAAAAAGTGATAATCCATGCAGTGTCCCAAATGATGATCATGCACAGAGGATGTGTCTAGGAATAAAAGCGTGTGCTTCTTCATCTGAGATTGTGCCTTGAAAATAGCAAAAATCCATTAAGTGTGGGACCCAAACTCTTGTCAGTGGTGCAGTGCTGCTGCTGATCATCTGACCTTAAGCTGCACGGGGAGATTTTGCTGGGTGGAAGGTCGTGGTTGTCATAAAATCTTGTGCACTTGCATCTGTTTCAGTCAGCTTCCTGCATGCTTATGGCTGTAAATTGGATCATTTACACTGATGATGATGGCATACTGTCATGGCTCAGTAGGGAGAATCATTTAATATTCATGCTCATATCTTGGGTACTGACAAAGAATCCAGTATTCAGAAAAGCCAGGGATATTTTACAGAACAACAGCTGAAGATGTTGATATGTAGGATTCGAAGCTGGGGAGTTAAAAACTGTGCAGCATTATCACTCATGCAGCAATTTTTCAAACTCAGGCTCTCACAAGTAACCACCCATCTAAAAGTCCAAGAATCTAAAAAAGGGGAATTATTTATTAGAGTATGAACTGCTGCAATTTCTGAGTTGAATGGAAGGTGATTGCTGGGAGGACAAAAGGAGGAAGACAGTGTCCTTTGTTGTAGACAAGAATTATGGTTCCACCTGATAAAAGATATTTGCCCAAGGATTTATTATTCTGTATGGCTTTCCTTAAGATAAATTAGCTTCCTCAAGTCATGTTCAGTCATAGTTTACCTCAATAGCACAAATCGTGTATTAATTATTGACAACAAAATATTTACTCAAAAAGCAAATATAAGGTTTCCTTTTTCCTTTGCTTTTTCCCGTTTGAGTTGCAGCTCTGGTTTTATAGGCACCTGCATCAATAAATCAGAGCTGCTGTGAAGCTAGGAGCATTTGGATTCATCTCTTCATTAAGGCATTATTAATTTTCTGGTCACATCATACTATTTAAAGGGTAATGAGGCCACAGATGCGAACTGCAAATCCTAGACAGCTCGACGTAGCATAGCAGCCTTACGTGAGGGTAGGCTAGAGGTTTAGCTTATAAACCCTTTCAAACAAACCTGTCCAGCAACTGTCAAGTGAATGTGTCTGTGGTGATTCTGACCTAATCTTCAAAAAGCCATTTTCAGCAGGTTACTGATGAGCTAGGAACACAAGTTCTGTGGCAGAATGAGCTGTGGATGCGGGTGTGCTCAGCCAAACCCACTCAGACTGTCAGAGCATCAAATAATCCTGCTGGAGCATTTGCCAGCACCCCAGCTGGGTAAGGCCACTCGTGACGATGTTCAGAGGAGGATGGGTCGTGGGTGCTGGCAGGGGATGCTGCAGCCTACCCAAGCGGGCTGGTGATGGAGTGTTTCTGCTGCCAGCTCTGCCAGATCTAGAAACTACAGGATCAGTAGCAGAGAGCCTGTAGGGTTCTGCATGGCTACCGTACAGCCCCCAAACCACAGAAGTCTTTCTGATATTCAGAGGAAATGGAGCCAGGGTGTTGAGAGTTACGGATGGTGTGTGTGTCTGTGTTTGAAAGAGAAGACTTAAAACATTGTTTCCTCATTTCTGCCTCTCAGCCCATCACTGCCTTTCAATGCTCTCAACTGGAATTTGATGAATCTCTCTTCTGCAAAGTCACAAGTTATCTCACATAAGCACAGTTGCTTTTTTTTGTCTTTCTTTTGGCTAAACAGGCCATTTTCCATGGCTATACACCATTTCCTATAGTGTGTGTTTCTGTGTGTGGGTGTGGACGTGGGCAGGGATGGGGATGGGAGAATTTACAGTACATAGTAGTGACATGGAATCCAAAATCTGTCAAGGGCATTTTTAACATTTAAGAGCAAAAATCCATAGAATTAGCAGAGAGGGGTTTAGGCAGTGTGTGGTCCTCCGTGACTAAGAACCATACAGTATCTCCTCTCTTACCCATTCTCAGAAATCCATGAGGGTTTCCAGAGCATGGCTTGGCTTAGTTGCTCCACTTTGGTCAAACTCACAGTGACCAGTGCTGTTATTACCCTGTCTATGTCTAAAGTAATTCACACACACAAGTTGGTGAGTGTGCTGATGTGGCACAGTGGAAAATATCCTGCAGTAACTGCTGGCACAGGCACCCAGTGTGTTATTCAGCAAAGCTACTTGGTAAATTTGGGGAGTGGCTGAATTTTGTGAGCCATCAGAGGAAAGCAGCAACATGCTGAAGTGGAAACCAATGAGCTGCGTGAGCTCATGGGGTATGTGAGCCCCTCACAAACATTTAATGAGCAGTCATAACTTCTCTGTTTGTCACAGGTAGGTGATCAACCTGGTTGCAAAGTAACTAAGATTATAACTAACTGGGATGGGGATTAACATTGACATCTAATGGGCATAAGTTTGACAAGTGCTCGGTGCAGATCAAGACCAAATCTAATTTAGTCATTCATTTGTACCTTTTTAATTGTAGTAGTTTTGTATACATATTTCTGGTTTTTGACTAGTGTGTATTACCTTGCTTATGTTTACAGTGTGTGAGAATCTGGTCCAGAAACGGTACACAGGTCAGAATATTAAAGCTGTTTCTTTTGAGCTGTGTCCTGGTTCCCTGGGTCAGAGTCTTCCTCCTTTCTAAATACTCAGCTTTCCCTTGGGCACAAAAAGTTATGACGAATTAGGGCACTTTATTCCCTTCTCCTGCTGCTAAATTCTTATCTTCAAACTGAAGTTATTTAAGTGGATTCTGTGGAGTTGTACAGTTGTAATGAAGAACAGGCTTTTTTCCATCTGGGATAAATACAGTATGTGTTGAAATTCTCTTGGGGAAAAAATGTAGAACATTCAAAATGAAGGTAGGTTTCTATGCATTGAAATCCTGATAGCGGTCCAGTAAAATCCTATAAAAAAGGGCATTCCTATTTTTTGTACTTGCAGTGGATTATATTGGGGGGTCTTTCTTTGTGGGATTTAGGGATGGAGTAATGGCCTTTTCTGAGGTTTGTGAGTACTACAGTATTCACTAAGCACATTTTTCAAACTGTTCCTACAGAAATGAAGTAGGATATAGAGAAGATAAGGTGAAATTAGATATTGAAGATTGCATTCCAGGGCAAGAGCTGTTCTGCCTCTGCATTCCACAGTATTTTTGGTGATGATGTTTCCATTTGAATTGCTGCAACTTCTTTCTTCACAGGGTGAAGAATTAGTTCACTTAGGTGGGAAGTGCTGTCCTGAATGTATCTCAAGTAATAGTTACTGTGTTTACAAAGAACATACCAAAGCTGTGAGTATCCTGGTACTTTGGAGGTCGTAGTCGTGACTTCTGCTCATAAAGGTTGGGAGGAATTGGCTCTCCTGCTCAAGTTCTGAGAAGGATATTATTTGCAAGTGTAGCAGAAAAATAATTCATTACTATTGTCTACAGGTTGCTTTTACAATTTACAGAACACGCTTGTTCATAATGTATGTGTCTGCTGCAGAGTTTAAGTTTGCCTTGCTTTCCTTTGTGGGGTATAATCAATCATTTCCCTTTAATATTTAATCTGCACACTCATAGGTTTCCTGCAGATCTCATGGAGTTAAGATGCCTGATTTTAATCCTATAAAGTAAAGGCTACAGAGCTGGGGCAACATACAGCTATGGATCCCACTGATTATAATTTTTACTGCAACAGGAGCCCATTATTTTATAAATATTTTCAAGGAACCTTCCTTCTGAAGTTAAATAGAAAGGAGGCATTAACTATCTTGGTTTAAAAATACCGATATAATGAATTTTTCATTGCTCTGACAGACAAGGACTGAAGCCAATCACTGCTGTTTGCCAACAGATGTGAGAAATGGGAAGTTTCATACTGTTTTTGTAGGTTTTTTTTAATGCCAACACTTCCCTTTTCTTCCTCAGGTCTCTCTGACCCAAGTGAGGTAAAACATATTAAAGTGTCAGGTTTAATCCCGTTTGTGCTTTATTCCTTTTAAGAGAGGAACTGGCACAAAAATGTCACAGGCATTTAAAATCCTTATTCTCTCTTTTCTGTCTTTTGACTTCCTCATGTGGTGCCAGCAGAGCCGCAGCTGCTGGTGGCCTTCTGAGCAGAGCCAGGGATGGAGATCGCAGGAGGGGAGCAGTGGGTGCAAGATCTTTCCTCTCCCTCAACTAGTAAAAGTACAGGTGTTGGATCCAATGAGTAGTTTTATAGAAAACTAATGATACCTCTTCATCTCCATGGTGTTTCAGCCAGTCCTTAGTGGTGGAAAATAATGCAATAGAAGAGAGGAGGAGAGGAAATAAAATGCTGTGGCGGTTAGAAATAGATTTAAAGTGTGACAAAAAGGTCATTATGCAAAGAGATGGACTCAGACAGAGGACAGGTTATGGGTATCTATCTATTCAGATCAAGAGCAAATTTAAGCACTTGTTACTGAGCTGTGAAAAAGAAGTGGACAAGTGAGGCAGCAAAATCTGGGGACAGGAGAAAATGCTTCGAGCCACAGAAAATGAAGGGAGGTGAAGAAGTAGAAAGGACTTACTACTAACTGAAAAACCTCTGCTCTGGGAGGAGTGCTGAGAGGAATGTGTTCAGGCGTTCACAGGCCAAGAACTGTTCTACCTAGGTGCTTTGCAGGCTGCCACGTTCTGGAGAAGCAAAGAGGACAAGAGGGTTAATGCTGCAGAGGCAAAACTGCTTTGTGCAGAGGCTCTCCTTCAGTACTGACACTGGCCCTTTGGTGTTTCTTTTGCAGAACAGAGAGAAATGGGAAGAAGGACCGTGCAGAGAATGCGAATGTCGGGACGCAGAGGTGACCTGCTTCCAGCGCTCCTGCCCCCCCTGCCCGCCGGGCAGCCTGGCTGTTGGGGTACAGGGTGACTGCTGTCCCCACTGCCAGCCAGGTGCGGGCCCAGGGACCATCGTTTCATACCATTGCCACTCGTGTTGGGTGGGAGCATGTGCATCACATGCACCTCTGGCACGTTCTGACATCCCTGCAGCCATCGCTGATACCTGCATTGAATTTTATCTTGTGTTCAGTTTGCAGTTGATAATTAGCTGATTCCCCTATAATTTAATTAGGATTCTTCCAGAGGTTTAGGGCTCCATCCAAAGGTTCCCCTTGACTTCCTCTGGTTTGAATGATAGCTTTCTTTCAGGAAAAGGATTTTTCCCTGAGGCTGGTGTTTTGGAAATGTTTTGTCTTTTTGCTTCAACGTGAGTTTTAAAAGGCAGGGAACCGCTCCTTTCTGAATCCTTACATGGGTTTTGGAATTTATGTGCTCCTGGTTATTTCTTGGGAGTGGAAAGAAGAAAAGAACCTGCTTATACCACTATGCTACGAGTTCACCTTGGGCTGAACTGCTGCCAGTTAATAATTGTTTGGAAAGCTTAGGATAGCCTTAGCTTATATACTAATTTTGCATATAAATTCATTTTTCTCCAGGATATTGTAATTCTCCTTGATTTACATTTCATAGTTGGTAAGTTGTAGCTGTGGTTTCCTCATTTTTCATATTGGTGGCTCTTCTTGTTGCAATCATATAACTTTGTTTTTATCAGAGTGCTCCAGTTAATGTTTTATCTCAGTAAAAAGAAAATAACTTCACAGTTTAATTATGCTGTCATTTGCAAGAGTGCCTTGGCACATTTGCCATATTAATGTTTTAAAGCCTGTTATTTACTGCACACTAATAAAAATGCAAAGCACTGCAAATTGAAAAGTGAGGAAAATGGGTTTGGGGACAATTCAGATAATATTGTCCTGGATTTTCAAAAGGGAACAGTATCAGCACATGCTCCTAAGGAGGGGACAGGTAATAAAGTGCTCTCAGACCTGTTCTCCTTCCTGTCAAGATATCCCACTGTGCACTGGTTACCCTTGACAATCTGACCTCTTCATTTAGCTTCTGTAATGGCAGTGGTTTGCAAAATACAGGATTTGAAGTCATGGCATTGGACATACAGAGCCAAACTTGCATTTTTGTGTCCTAAAAGGTAAACGGAAGTTTAATTTACTGAAACCTGTTGTTTTCCCTCTGTCTTTTCCTGTGTTGCATTGGATGGAATGAGAAAGAAATGCAAAATCCAGCCTGCAGCAGTTCAATCTGTGAGCCCAGGGCATCAGTCCCTATCATATCTGCTTT
Organism: Thinocorus orbignyianus; assembly: GCA_013400375.1. Lineage (NCBI taxonomy): Eukaryota > Metazoa > Chordata > Aves > Ciconiiformes > Thinocoridae > Thinocorus > Thinocorus orbignyianus. Next base: position 103,741 of record VXBW01007187.1, read on the forward strand.
GTTAAAGCCAGTAAAAATTTATTGCTGCCTCTCAGAGATGTGCTGGGGGAAGCAGGCAGAGAGAATTCTTTCCTTCTCAGCCAATGTAAAGCATATAGCCCTAAGTAGAGCTGTATTTATGTGAAAACCAGCAAATATGACCTGTGACTGAGAACATTTTACGTGGGTGCAGAGGGAATGTTTTTGTACATTGAGAAAAATTGTCCATTCTATATCTCTCCGAGTACTGTGTTCATTGTCAGACTGGAAAGATGGGGCTGTATATACCTTTGGAAAGTTAATGGAAAGAAATGGATAGAGACAGAGCCTCCTATTCATTCCCCCTTTTAATCACTGTGGATTTGTTGTTACCTTCAACTGTACATTCTGTAGCTCTTGATTCCTGATTCTCTCCTTGAATACATCTCCCTGAAATCTTGCAGGTTATTTGATGTAAATGAAGGAGAGTTTTCAGCATTGGGATCCTTCTTGCTGACTTGCCAGGAAGGAACCGACATCTTTTCTTCCAGCAAGCAGAAGTAGCTCAGTGGTAAAGCAAAAGTAGTCATTCTCTTGGCATCTGCAGGAGCACAGCCTTGCCACTTGAGAAGACACCTGTGGTCAGAAAATGCTTGCTATGGTGCTGTGGTATAAAGATTTTGACTGGAGGAAAAGTGGTCTGCCACCAGTACTCTGACTTGACATGGAAACAGTCTTGACTTACTGCAGAGTTTGACTGAAGGAAACTCAAATTCAGGTTGTTTCGGACCATTAATTCCTGATGACTTGTGACTTCTATTGCTGATAAGCCATGTAGACAATGAATATCCTTTTTATCAATAGTCTAGAAAATCTGAGTCTGTGTAATAACTTCTCACATACTAGAATACAACAATATAATATTTAGCCCCTTTCATGCAACTGTGGAAAAAAAGCCCACTCCCAAAATTATCACATGTTGAACTACAAACAGAAATACTTTTCTAATTTCACTTTGGTTTTGGAGTATGCATCGTTTTGTGCCTTCCCGGTTGAAACCACTGCTGATGTTTTTTGCCTGTGTGTCTTCTCTTTGCCCCAGTTGAGTGCCACCCCGACTGCTTGACCTGCTCTCAGTCCTTTGATCACTGTAACGCCTGCCGCGACGCCAGGAGGCAGCTGCAGGATGGGCGCTGTGTGGAGATGTGCCAATTGGGTTTCTACCAGGATGGGGGTACTTGCTTAGGTAATTTCTGCAGTGGGATTATACCCTGTCAGATGACTGTCTTCTCTCTTGCATGCTGTGCTTTTGTTTCTAGGATCCCACAGGCTTATTATAAAGAGAGTGCCAGGCTTTGGCTGGAAAAGCATTCAGGCACATACTGAGCAGTAACTATGGGCATAAGACTTCAGGAGGTTTCAGGTGGAAGCCCCTGAAAAATGCAAAGTCTCAAAATGGTTTGCCAAAATGAGGTGAAATTGTCTGCTTTGTCAGATCAGGGAAGTCTTGCTGCATCAAGGCATTTGGGATTAATAAATCTTTCTCCTCCGTTTCTTTCTCTTGGAAGCCTGCAATGAAACATGCTCAGCCTGTACCAATGGATTTGAGTGCTCTTTGTGCCAACCATCCCTGCTAATGAAGAGTGGGCAGTGTGTGACTTCGTGTGGGAAGGGATACTTTCAGGATCAGCTCCTCTGCACAGGTAACTCAGAGCAAAGAATACTGCAGTACTTTGTGATAGCAAAAGAGCAGAGAGAAGCTGTACCCGAGCTATTAGATATATACTCTCTGTTGAGGGATCTGCTGTTGACATAGGTGTTAATGTTCACCCTAGAGTAAAGGAAGGAGTGAACAGAGGGACTAAGTCATACAGTGTAAAATTGATTACTGGATGGGGAGATATTTATTAAAATTCCTCAGTGGATCAGTAAAACTCGCTGCTTTTGAGCACTGCAATTTTTCACCGCTGTCCTCTTTTAATTCTGAATTCTGTTTTGGGAATGTGACTGTGGTTTTTGAGCTGTTAAGGGCACCAGGCAGGATGTGTGCACTAATTTTACTAAGGATATAACACCCCAAGCCATGTCTAGCAATCTGATGCATGTGTTTTTTCTTTGAGTTCAGCTGCAGCTGCTAATGCCAGACTTTTCAGGAGATGGTCCTTTGAGGTGTGTGGAAAGTTGCCTGGAGGGATGGGGGATTGATAGGACTCAGAAAAGCTCATTGAAAATACTTTTTGGGAAAGTTTTTTGCTTTGTTTTGCTACTCACTTGCTTCATACGGTGCGCTCTTCCCGAAAGTTGATTGGAGTGAGTGTTCTCAGGAAGCGTATTTACAAAATAAATTAGTAATTCTATTAAACGCTGAGGTAAGTCTAAATCCTCTATCATAGCAATTAGAAAGACTGAAAATAAGATTGGGAAGTTACAGATTTCTCTTCGGTGGAACTACGATAGTGCTTTTATGAGTTTCCCCCGCTCCTTTGAAATACTTGTACTTTTCCCAAACTATAAGGCAGTTGCTTTTTCATCATGACAGTTTAATTGTTTTCTCTAAAGATAATGCTATTCTTCTCTTGATGTTGGCCTTTTTAGAAGGCTTCTAATTATTTCTGCAGCTCTAATTCGGCAAAGGGGTGGAGCAAATGCTTAAGTTTTTCTGCCATCACTTTAATTTCCTTGGAACTAGCCCTCTTGCTTAAAATTAAATACAGGCTTGGGGCTTTGGCAGATTTCATTGGAAAGCACTTTAGATTGTAAATCCAGCTTCCTTTTCTGAAGTGATTTTCCTTGAAGAGCTGACCATTCATTTCAGGTTTTGAAAGTCTGAAAAACCTCTGTCCTCCAGCAGTGACTATAGACTGGGGCCCCATTGTGCATGTATAAATAGAAAAAAGAGGTGCAGTCCAATAGAATTTATAGACTTAAGTATCAAATAATCCTCTGCTTCATTTGGTTTTATTTTACCATTTCCTTTCCACCTGCTCCTGGTGTTTTAATTGGCAGTGCCCATGTACTGCTGAAGAGGTAGGGAAAAGCTAGTATTTCATTTTATTACTGGTTTGTAGATTACTGATTGTACATTCCATCCAAATTTGCAGTCACGCATGCCTGTAGCTGAAAGTTGCTGGGAAAATTTGTTCCTATTTCCTCAAGGGAATTAAACCAATTTGCTTTAGTTCTGCCTGGCTGCATTTTCTGCATAAAGTCAAACCAGTGGAGAAAGTCTTAAATTTCTGATACGGTCTATAATTCATTGCCATTCACTCTTTCTTTGTATCCTCTTTGTTTTTACAAATCTCTAATCTGATTGTCCAGACAAGCCTTAGACTGCTCAGAAATATTTTCCTTATAATGCTTTTAACATCTGCAATCAGCGTGTTCCGATATCACAAAAAGGATGAACTAGACTGTGTTAATTGTTACAGTTCCAGTAAACTCCCTCTTGGGGAATTAGTGCTGGAGATGAAAAAGACCTGTAAGACCAGGTTTCTTACTCCATCCTATTGTTGAAGCACTGTTGTCTGCATTATAACAAAATACAATGAATTAGTCTTTCCTTTTATTCATTGTTTATGTTCTGGTTTAGTTGAGTCTGTTTTGAATTTTGGAATACAGTTGTTTAATCTCTGCCTTATTTTAATTTAACACCAGGCTTGTTTCCTGTCCTGACACCTGCTTCTGTAAAGTATTAAACCATTAAGGGAAAGTAAAGTTGAGAATAAAAGGTAATAGGTTCAGTTACGTAGCAGTGAGTTTAAGAATCATGGGTCAGTTAGAGCAGAGTGGTGGATCAAGTCTTCCTTGTCAGAAACGGGCTGTGGAAACGGCTAAGAAACGCCCCACTCAAGGTAGAGCAAAGGGAAGCAAAAATAAAATATATCTGCCTGGTAGAATAGAAGGGCTCAAAGGACTTGCAGTGTTCAGGGCTCTCACTGCGTTTTTCTAGCTTAATTATTTATGTTTTCAAGATTATTCAAAAGCTTAGGCAGAACTCGAGTGTTTCTTCTTTGATCTCCCCAGTTGCGAATGTTGAAATGCGTAACTTGATGCCAACAGACCCAGCTCACTCTCTAGCAAAGCGCGTCAGTTTTTATTCACAACCTGTTGTTTTTCTCTGCTGTATCTGGCTGTGGAGGCTCACCTTGAGGGTAAACAACTGAACACGACTAAGCTGAGTTTGCTCAGCTCAGGGTGAGGAGGCAAGGTTCGAGGTGGTTAACGGTACCATGTGGCAATGGATTAGTTGGACCCCATCTGTGCTTTCCCAAAACCAAGCAGTGACTTCTTACTGTGTTCTTGCTGGGATGCTGTTTGCCTTAGCCCTCCTGCTGGCATCAAGCCTGGGAATGTTACACCTGCGCTGATGCAGATAAGATATGGTTTGGTGAGTGTATCTTTAACTGATTCTCTGACTTGGGGTCAATCATGAAAGAACAGAAATATCCCTTTGCAGGACCTCTCATCTAAAAGATTGGGCTTGTGTCACTTCTGTCTGACTGCTACATAACACCACCTCAGCTCCTAACAGAGCAGGGACCCGTTGGTTTTGGAGACACTGGAATATTCTTGCTTTAACCAAGATGTGAGACCCTGGAAGTTTTCGTCTGCTTAACATCAGTTTTCTGGAAAGACATGTTACTGCAGCTTAATAAATATCATCGTATCAGCTGAGGAACAGTAATTGCAAACCCTATTGCAACTGGAAGGTCAACATCTTTTCTAAAACAGCATCTTTTGAACATCTTTCCTTCTCTGGCTAAGCTGCAGTGTCTTACATACAAGCCCAGTATCCACACTGAAGGGAGGAGGCAATGCAAAACAGCCCCTACAAATCTGAACTCGAAATAGGAAGGGTAAAAGCAGTTCCCTGGCAATGCATCACTGCTGTTGATTTATTTTCACGCAGCTGTTTAGTTGCTGTAGGTAAAGATGTTATAGCTGATGGTGGCTCATTGAAGCTTCCATTTCTTCCCTTGCTTTTCCAGTGGAGTTGTTGACTTGGCTGTTCGGGCGAGGAGCAGCTGCTGGGTCTGGCAGTGGTCCAGTGCTGAAAGAGCCAAAGCTTCTGCGAGCAGAGTATACCTGAGTGTGAATAAGCACAGGGCAGGAACGGGCTGGGGCTGCTGGTCCAGCAACAGGAACCCATGTCCTACAGGTTGGGGGTCCATTGCTTACAACTCCAGCTTCAATTGTACCGTCTAGTGGCAAACAGAGTGGAGATATTGGCTGGGATTTAGTAGCTGCTGAACTTGTGACAAAAAAAAATCCTGAAGAGGTGAAAATAAATTTCCTGGTGCCTGTCACTGTGAGCACAAGAAGTGGAGGATTGTATCTGTAGGAACATGAATCAGGCTGGGTGCGTTTATCAGGTGGGGACTGGCAGCTGATAGCTCCTGGAGGTGCTTGCCACCTTGCATACAGAAATGGCTGTGGCACTGGGAGTGCTCTTCAGCCCACCTTGTCTAAAACACCCTTCCTTCTTGTCTCACTCCCTTTCTTGGTGGCTGTAATTATGTGAGTGGTGTCTGTGGTGAGTTTCTTCTGACAGCAGAGAAAAGGGAGCAAGCTGGGCTGACTTGTCTGCTGCTCTGTTAGCCCTGTGGCCATGTGTCCCATAGAAAGGTTTAAGAGAGCCAGAGCTAGAAGGGAAGATGATCTGGGAGGGAAGGTTGTTTGCACTACGGTTGACTGTGGGCAAGGACAGTGATGGTGGTGACAAAAGCCCAGCAGAACGACTGTGTGCAGACTATGGTAGAGGGACAATACCGCTGGGCACCATCTCCAGAGAAGAGCTGGATGGATTGTGGGTCCAGCCGTGGCAAAGACCTTTCCAGCCTGGGCGCTGTTTATTGTAGACTTACATCCAGCAAAATGTGTGGTGCTGGTGGGAGGTGAAGACATTATTTTGACCTACACAGAGGGATGGCTTGAGGCAGCTGCTTGAGAGAAGAGTCTGAGGTGAGGATGTGCTCAGGAGCACTTGGTCTAGCGCAGGCAGTGCATGGTGGAAGTCAAAGCACATTTACCCGACTGACCTGGCTTTCATCAAAAGTGCTTTTTTAATACAGCTACATGTAAGGCAACTGTTTAAAAACAGAGTCTGGAGACCAGGCTGCCAGGAGAGAAAAGCGCCTCTTGGAAATTAGCAGCGTCTCCAGAGGGGACCTGAGAACTTTGCAAATAACTGGGTGTGTTTAGATGTTTTAACAGCGAGGGGGTCAGGCTGTGCAGTGGGAAGTCTATAATTAGAGGGTCCATGTCCTGATGCCCGCTTTTTCAAAAAGATGTTGAAAGTTAGAGTGAGCTCAGAGAGGAGCAAAGCACTAGTGTCTGGAAGGTGAAGCGAGGACATTTTAGTACTTAGGAATTTACAGCATGAACTCATACTCTGCAGTTAACTTTCAAGTATAGACGTGCCCTGAGAATCATCTGAGCTGGAGTGAGATGCAGCTTTTTATCAGCAAGGGAAATTATTGACTGGAACAGAAACGCATGCACAATCTTTACCTCGGGATGGGATGTTTGGTGTCTGTTGTTTTGTGATTCAGCCCTAGCTACATGTGCTTGATAGTGTACAGGACAACGGGCACAGTTGGGTACCCTTTGGGTACAGGATGCCCAGGGTCCTTATAGGACTGAACAAGAAGAGAAAGAAGAGCCACAGCATTCTGGAGGGATCAGGAATTGGGGCGGGGGGGGAGGGGAAAGATGCAGGAAGGGGAGATGGGAGATAGCAAACAGCTAGTTACAAGGCAACAGAATAAGGTGAGAAAAGGGAAAATGAGCAAAGATGAAAGTATGGAGAAGCAACATCCAGAATGCCAAAGGACATGTGCTGGGCATGAACTCAAACGTCCCATATCTTGTCCCCCTGAGCACTCTGTGTTGTAACCCCATGCACGTCACGTCACATCACTGTGTTTCAGTTCCCTGCGTGTGAGATGGAGATGATAACACTTCCCTGCCTTGGGGAGCGGTGAGGGAGATGATAACACTTCCCTGCCTTGGGGAGCGGTGAGATCCACTAAGATGGGGTGTTTATCTTCTGCTGTGCAGTGTGACTCATCCATGAGCACAAACATAAGTGCCCCATCTCATTAATTAACACACCCAAGAGCAACTATGGCCTCGAGCAGACAGAAGAAGCATAGAAGCTGCGCAGAACAGGAGAGAGATGGGAGTAGTGGTGATCACTGGTTTGCTGTAAACAATTTGAATTGTCTCTCACTGAGAGGGATTTATTTTGGCAGGAAGGTGTTTGCTTTTGTCACTGTTCTGCTCTTAGTTATGTGGATGAGCTGCTGCTGCATCTGCTGGTTCCTGAGACTACTCACAGATGAGTTTTACTTGGGTGGCTGCAGCTTTAGGCATGTTTGTGGATACAGGGCAGGTGTCACAAAGTTCTCTTTTCTCCCCCCTGCTGTGGTCTGAGAGCACAAGCATGTACCTGCCTCACTGTGGAATAAGAAATTTAAGAACATCTTTGGAACATACTTGGGTGTAATCAAGAAAAAAAATCTAACAACTAAAAGAGCTGTAATTTGCTCAGTTCCTCCAAGCACTGTAGCACAGGATTTAACATGAGTCTGCATCACATATTCCATAAACAGTAACTGCACTGGGTTGAATTTCCCTCACAGCTGAACTTGTACAATTTTGAATAAGGTGACTGGTTCAACAGCTGTTCGGGGAGGCAGAATTGATCCTCGTACAGTTACTATTCTAATTGTAAGATGTCATCATGCTTAAGGATCACTCTGTTTTGCCTGTGTGTTCCTGTACCCAGATGCCACAGAGAGGGCATTTTATACTGCCTGCATTGCGGGAGTGTTTCATTTCAGCAACATCTGAAATACTACTGTGTCCCAGCCATGATACATGGCTCACCCACAGAGAAAAGTATTTGGTATTGTAATTCAGTGAGGGAATGGCTGTCACTTCTGCTGGTGATGTCCAGGAAAACATACACAGTGCACACTGTGCTGGACCTGGGACCCACCGCCTGCCTTTCCCCAGGAATTGCTCAGTCTGAGCACGTGAGCATTTCTGCCCTGCCCAACCAGATCACCTTCTGCGCCAGTGCAGAGTCCTGGGAAGGCAGAAGGAGTTGTGTCTGGAAATAGGCTGTCTTGTTTTTAATTCTTCAGGGTCTTGATTATAGCCCTGCAGTCTTTGAACATGGAGCTGGGTTAACGTCAGTATTAACTGCAAGGATCTGATTGCAGGTTTTTAAGTAGCATGTGATGGACTCTCTTCCCGTTTCCCTTTGCGCTTGTACAGCCCCTAGCACCAGGATGAACGGCATTTAACAGTGTTACCAACACTCCTCCTGGTCTGATTACAGCTACAGAAATTGCTCTGATGTATACTGCATGTCATATTGCACCTACAAAATGAAGCTGTAAATTGTACCCCTGAGATGGCTTGGATGAAAGATACTAACATCAGAAGAGCAGTGGTTTTAGTTTTCTTTTCCTTTTCTGAAGCAGTGAATGACCGTGAATTAAAGGAACAAAACTGCACCCCAAAAGTGGATTACTGCAAACTCTTCAATTTAAAGAGATGATTGAAGCTGATGGTTAATCCTGCACCTTTCTTTCCTGCAGCTTGTCATGAGTCCTGTTCCTCTTGCTGGGGTGCTGCTGAGGACAATTGCTTGTCCTGCAAAGACACATCACGCGTGCTGAAGGCAGGGCTCTGTGTGGCTAGCTGTGGACCAGGATTTTATATAAAGGATGGAATCTGCAGCGGTAAATACCCATTTTCTTCTCCAGTTGCAAGAAGCTTGAGGAATGTTCTGCAAAAAAGGAATCAATATTTCATTTAGCCATGTAGCAGCAGTGATTTTTTTCATGTCTAAGAAGTCAGGTGCACCTTCTGCATAAATATTGGATGAGGAAAGCTGCTGTATGTTTGTAAGATTACTAATTCATTTAAGCTAATCAGATGCTGAAAGGTTTAAGGTTTTTTTTCCTCACTGAACAGCATGAAAGCCTAAGTGAGTTGTTTCTGAGGGCTTGACAAATCCGTTTGTCTGCAGAAAGAAAAATGGCCTTTGCCAGCAGGTTTCTGTAAATTTGATTATAATTCAGCATCACAGTAACTAATACCTGCACAACAGATGATGCTTGGGAGCTGGAGAGATCTGCTGAGAAAAAGGGCAAGACATGGCAGGAGGGAATTAAAAGACCTGAGTCAAACAGATCATGAAGGGGAAAAAAAATCTCAGATAAATAAAGAATGTGGAATTTGCGACAACCACTCAGGTCAGGTCTGGGTTTCTGCTGGCAGCCACCTCCAGCTGCTTTGAAGGACTGTCCAGCATAGTCAGTAGACGTGACACAGGGGTTTTCTGAGCCACAGGTAGCTAGAGGAGGGTTTAAAACCTGCAGCACGTTGACAAAATTGTTGCTATTCTGGCCACTTCTGGATAAATTTCACTTTAACTAGGTTCCCCTACAGTTTGGTTTATGTTTATACCAGTAAGTTACTCACATGTGTTTTGAAGTGTGCAGGCTTGAAGTCTTACATTTGTAGCCAAATGTCCTTTAAGCTTAAAAGGGAATTTAACTTAGATGCAGGTTGGCCATAATTTTGATTTTTGTTTCTCAAAACTGCATAGCTGTTCCTCCCAGCCTCCAGGATTCAAGCTTTTCATCCTTTACCCAAACCATGTGTTTTAATACACAACTGGAGAGCTGTAAACTGTCTTAAAGGGAGGCTGTCTGACTGGTGAAAAGAAACAAATATTAGTTAAGTAAAACACTTGGCCCTTCTGCAAATAGAGCAGCGGTGCTGCTACTGACTTGGGGAAGCCAGAGTTTTGTAGTGCTCTTAGACAACAGGTCTGTTAACTTCCAAACTGACTTCCTGAGAGAACATAGACCACAGGAATTCACAGAATCACAGAATCACCTAGGTTGGAAGGGACCTTTTGAGATCATCTAGTCCAACCAATGGGGGGGGGAAAACAAAACAAAACCAAACAAACAAAAAACAAACAAAAAACCAAACAAACAAAAAAAACCCAACACACCACACAAAATACATCCAATACTAATCCATATCCCCAAGCACCATGTCAACTCCTCTCTTGAATACCTCCAGGGATGGTGCCTCAACCACCTCCCTGGGTAGCCTATTCCAATACTTGACAACCCTTTCAGTAAAGAAATATTTCCTAATATCTAACCTGAACTTCCCCTGGCGTAACTTGAAGCCATTACATTGATGCGAAACAGTACCATGCTTGATTTTAGATGCATTTTCACTCTTCAAACATTGACTTGAAGAAAAGAGAGGGTGGGAAATTACATTTTTTTTAATCAAATTTTCCCTTATCTTTTACTTCTTGAGCAGTCTGTTAACTGATGCTTGTTTTACAAAGATACGTAAAGATTTATGAGGCGGTTTTCATACATGGGATTGCTCAGAATGTTATTCCCTGTTTGCAGACTGTTGGTGAACAGGAAAAGGATACTACGTTAGCTGGAGGGGGTTGTGTCAGGAGTGAAGGGAGGGCTGCTGTAGACCCGTTTCTGGTATTTATACTTAGTCAGAGTCCTAGACAGGTTACAGGTCAGTGAGTACCTGTCTGCATTCACCCATCTGCCTCTGTGAATGTCACTACTGATTCCAGGGAAGTGTGAAAGGTTACTTGTGCTGGAGAGGAATGTTTAAAGATGCCTTTCTGGCAAAGAAAAGACAAGGCATGGTTTGGCTTACTTTATTTCACCTGTGTGGCCAGGTGGACCGCTCTGTTGTTCTTTGCTTACTGAATGCATTTTTTTGGCAGCTTGTGACCAGTTCTGTGAAACGTGCTATTCCGACCAGCCCGGGTGTTTGACCTGTGCCTCAGATAAGCTGTTACATGATGCAAAGTGCATTTCAGAGTGCCCGGACGGATATTTCCCGAGTAGCAATGGAAGATGCAGAGGTAAGAGGCATATTTGCACGACCTTTTCTAAGGCTCTCAAGACACCCTCCACACGCTGCCATCTTTCCCCAGATGTTTACCTCTGGGGAGGGAGTGTTAGGAGCACAGAAGGACCACCAAGGTGATCAAAGGACTGGGAAGCCTGCCATGTGAGGAAAGGCTGAGAGAATTGCGTTTGTTCAGCCTTGAGAAAAGAAATCTCAGGGGAGACCTTATCACCAGGTTGCATTATTTAAAGGGTGGCTACAAGGAAGATGGAGACTCCCTTTTTACAAGGAATCATGTGGAGAAGATGAGGGGTCATGTGTACAAGTCACTCCTGCAGAGATTGTGGTTGGACACAAGAGGAAAATTTTTCACAATGAGAACAATCACCCATTGGAATAATCTCCCCAGGGAAGTGGCAGCTCCCCAGCGCTTTTAAGATTCAGCTGGGCAGGGTTCTGGGACATCTCGTCTAGACTGCTCTTTTGCCAAAAAAGGTTGGACCAGATGATCCTTGAGGCCCCCTTCAACCTGGTGTTATTCTATGAAGTGTGAGTGGGGACTGGGAGTTTGGCTTTTTGTTTTCTTTGGTTCATTTGTGATAAATTGTTTTAAATAACCTCTTTGCCTTGCAAAGCATATTAAGACATGCTGAGATACATATTCAAAACACTGTGTGAGCGAGGGTTATTACAGTTAGTAGTTATTAATACATGTGCACTTCTGCTCTCATTAGTTTACGTAGCTGAATATCATCCCAGCTGGGAGTTCTCGTCGTTGTCTGGAGGAGCCTGTAGTCAGCAACACCACTCTCAAGGCCAAAAAATTGGATTATTTTAGTTCTGTGTGCTCTGTTTCTTTATCAGCTTGTCATGATTCATGTTCCACATGCGAGGGACCTCTGGCCATTCACTGCACCTCCTGCTCCTCTCCTCTGGTGTTGCACCGGGGCCAGTGCCTCCAGGGCTGTGGAGAGGGTTTTTACCAGGATCACGATGTCTGCAAGGGTAAGCTATGTTAAAGTTCCCCAGCTGCTGTAAACCAGTGTGTCTCTATTAGCTTTTGTCAGGCTGTGCTTGGAGTACACAACTGCAGTGCTGATCCTTTATCCTATGCTGAACTGATCAATGAATAGTTCCTGTATTTGCCTGCTTTTGCCCTGTTTTCTACTTTGAGAAAAAGTGAATTTTCTCAAATACTTTCTGCTTTCACACCCACAGGATTTAGTGATCTTGGTGACTTTTTTTTTCCCCCATATGCTGTTGAAGTAAATGTACGTTGCATCCAAGTTTTTCTTGAGTTAAGAGGTGGATGAAATTCTACACACACTTAGTAGATTTGCTAATGCTGAGGTCATTTTTGCAGAAATGGGAAACCTGAAAATTCAGAAGATCAATTTGTGCTTCCTATGAGTGCTTCAGACTGTCATTTCTTGCTATCTCTCCTAGTGGGATTGTGTTCACTGTTGTGGTTCCAGAAATTAAAGGAAAATTGACTGCCTGTGGCACAGTGCTGCAGTTTTTTTTCCCAATGTTATTTGTTCATCAGGAAAAGAGCTGTTATTTGGGGGTGGGAAGAAAGATTTCAAAGTATTTTTCTAAAATACAGAAAGTACGGTACCATGTCTGTTGATGGAAGAGGTTTCGTAGCTTGTGAATTGCTGCAAAGTGTATGCTCTTTGACGGCTCTTTGAGTATCAGACTCTCTGCAGCAATGCAAAAACAGGAAAGAGGGACAAACAAATAATGGCTGGAGAGCAGCCCTGAGGAGAAGGACTTGGGAGTGCTCATGGATGAGAAACTCAGCATGAGCCGGCAGTGTGCGCTGGCAGCCCAGAAAGCCAACCGTATCCTGGGTTGCATCAAAAGAAGCGTGAGCAGCAGGTCACGGGAGGTGATTCTCCCCCTCTACTCTGCGCTTGTGAGACCCCACCTGGAGTACTGTGTTCAGTTCTGGAGTCCTCAACATAGAAAGGACANCCCAACCAGTTGTATTCTCCCCTTTCTGTCTCACGTTCACCACCAGATACCCAGCTTTGCAGGGTTGTTCAGCCTTGTCCGTCTCTCTGAGAAAGCTGTTCCCAGAGCTGTAGCTTTGACTGCCCTCTCATCCTGTGCCCAGGTTGCCACCCGTCCTGCCGCACCTGCCTTGGCCCAGGGGCCTCTCATTGCCTGCAGTGCAGGGCACCAGAGGATGTGCTGCAGCCTCACCAGCCCATGCAAGGAGCTATACGTGGCCTTTGCCTCTCTCATTGCCAGGCCGGGTTCTTCGTGGATAGCACAGGAGTCTGCAAACGTGAGTAGAGGATGGGAACAGGATTTTAGATGGTCAGAGTGATCTTGTGCGAGGTTTGATTCTTATGTGTTTTGAGCTTCTGCGTTTGCCTTGTGGCAGTCATGAATGTTTAAACTCAGTAACTTTCAGAATGGAATATAATAGTTCTTTTGAGGGAAATATACTTCGCATGTATTTGTGACTAAAGAATTCAGGTACTTTTTTTAAAAAAAAAAAATACTATATTCAATTCTGTGCAACTTAGCTTAGCTTTCTTTTCATTGAAGTTGAGTATGTGATTTTTACCACTGACTTATTTTGAAGCAGGATCAATCCTTAAATCCTTTTCAGAAAAGACAGAGCTGTCTTCTTATTAGCCTTTGGAGCAGGTCAGGACATCCCACAGCAGTCTGTTTTTTTGGGGAGGCTCTTTTGATAAATGCCCTGCAGCACTTGTGCCACTGCTGCTCCTGAAATACCAAGTAGGAAACGTTTCTATGAAGGCTAGAGTTTTGAAAAGAGTCTAACGTGGTGTATATTGGGTATATATGTGGTTTCACACTCCTTTGAGGGAAAACTGTTGTGGAGTTCTGCAAATCATGTGGATCAGCAAGGCAGTCTGTCCGGCTGTACAGACCTTGTGGCAGCTGGTGTAGATACCTCTGCAACAAACACATTGAAGTATCTTGACAATGATGCAGACAGAAGAAGGCTGAGTGGTTAGATGGAACGTCTTGTGCCAGCACAACCCAACCCTAAGCCTCAGGAGAAATAATACTTTCAGAAATGGCAGTGATTTCCTTAAGTAGAAAGACCAGTCATAGGGACAGTGACTCCACAGAGCTTAAGTAAAGTAACAGTAATAACAATAGCAACAAGGCTATTGATGGCTGTTTCTTACTGTTAAACATTTTCTAAAAGTGGACATAATCTAAATCCATTTCTTTTGATTTTATCTCTTCATCTCAACTGAATGGAAAGAATCTGTCCAACTCATGGGTTTTTTGCCTTAGGGAATCTTAAAAAAGGAAACAGTAGCGTTCTTTTTGGTGGAATGATTCTGTCTTTAACAGTAACCTCCACAGACCGTAAGGTATCCAGTACTTTGAGTTGGTTCCTGAAGGCATTAGTGTAGAACCTCCAATCCACACAGTGGCCATTCCTTAATGGGTAATGGATTTTCTTGGCTGAGTCCAGGCCATGGTATAGAAACTCCGAAGAAATCCATATACCACTGCCTCAGATGGGTGAACAGACCTGTACAAACAGGCCTGAGCAGAGTTGGTCACAGTGCTGAGTTACATCATTGGGCAAGAATTCTGGCACAGCCCCATATGTTATTAGCTCTGTTGCATTAGTAGTGGCATTAGAATAGTAGTTTGATTTATTGCAGAAGGATGTGAAGATTCAAGATTTCAAACTTTGAGCTACCTCTGTAAAATACATCAAAGTGTGTAGATATAACTTCTTGAAAAAGTAAACCCATGACAGATGTGTATAGTGCCTACATTATATTTTGGTTACCATGCCTACATTCATATTTAGCTTAAAACACTGGCTTTGAAGGTTTTACTTGTGTGGTTGTGAGTTTCTCACCAAGCTACAGAAATACCTCTGTATTTTTCTAATACTTGAGATTTCCCTGATGAAACTGTAAGACATTTTTCTCTGATACAGTTTGAGTCGCTTGAGCCAAAGACAGGCCTGGAGACATTGCATTTGTGATGAAGATCCCTGACTTCTCTTCCTGGCTCTCTGGCAGAGTGCTACGTGTACTTGTTTAAATAATTTCATGTTTTCTTTCCAGCCCTGTGTTTCTCTTGTCTTCCTAGAGGGCAGGAAGCCCGTCTTTGTGTTCAGCCATGACTGTGGCCTTGAGTCACTGCTCTTACTAGGGTTTTGACTATTGAGTTCATATATTTATTTAATCAGATTGATTAGCTTAAGATGGCATGTTTTAGGGTCAATACCTGTAAATGTGAAGAATTCTGACTTTTTAACTGCACTCTTATTATTCTTGCTGAATGATTCCTGTAATGAGCTGAAGAGTCAGGTGGCCAGCCCACCTCTATGTATATTTGCTCTTATTGCTCCACAGTGGCTGGTGATAACCATGCAGTGCTGCTGGGTAGAAAGTCCTTCCAACTGTAGGATGATAGTGAAAGATGGAATCTGATAAGTTTGCAGAAACCCAGGGCTCTTACAGGGAGGAGAATGGTGTTACTTGGTGTAGCACACCTCAGCTGTCCGCTTCAGTAATGAATTGTGTGGGTGTGTAAAAATATTAAATATGCAGCTATCTGTGGTTACTCCTTATCTTCAAGGAGTGTGCTGTACAACCTTAGTGCTCCTGCCCTTTCTACCTTCCACATGCAGAGAATCCAGCAAAGGAAATACCTTCCCGTTGTCCTTGGGGAGAAAGCAATCTAACCCTGCTGTAGGACAGTAACAACCAAGATGAGCCAGAATTAATTTGATTCTCTCTGCCTTCTTGTTTTTCCCTTCCTTGCAGGGTGCCACTCCTCCTGTGCAGGCTGTGTGGGGAACACTTCTCAGGACTGTACGGCTTGTCCATCTTCCCATGTCCTGCTGGAAGGCAGATGCCTCTCTGAGTGTCCAGAGGGGCTGTTTGTCCATGAAGATCACTGCTACTGTGAGTGCGTAGTGCAGGCACCTGCAGCTTACCCTGCTGAATTCTGTTGCATGCATGTTTTGTAATGGGTTTCTCAATACAATTAGAGATGCTGTCAGATTTGTATGAGGCTATTTAATAATTTTCAGGGGAGAACAGGATAGTCCAATTTCAGGAAATGGAATCTCCTCTTAATGGGAGAGAGGTGTACACGTTGAATCATAAATTATGATAAGTTTTGCTCCTCTGGACTGTTTCCCTGAAGATATTGTGTGTTTCATTTCAGTAGGCTTGGGTGATATTCTTAGCCAGCGTGCTGTAGCAAAAGAGGTCTTTACTGGATCACATTGAAAAATGGTATGCTTTTATTAGGTTGGATAAGCATATTGTCCATATGAGTTGGCTTTATTTTTAATTAGCTCCTGACTATAGGGCTGGGTTTAGAAGGAAAGAATTCTGCAGATGCAGGAGAAGCCGTAAGTTTAGAGAGAAAAACCTCTTCTAAAGTCCATTCCACTGTTTATTCAATTTACTCTCCCAAGGAACAACTCTATAAATACATTTATTTGGCAGGCCATTGTAAAGATTCATTGATTTTGAGGTTGGGCGCTGCCACCTTAGGGCTGAGGTACCAGCTGAACGCTGCCTTATGTAGTTGGAGGCTGATGTAAATGCCTTAGAAACACAATTTCAGTGTCAGGAAATTGACATCTTTCTGTGTGCAGCTGGCTTTGGTCTCCTGCCATTTCTGAGCAGGAAAGCTCAGTTAATACAGGTGTGTCTAGAGAATTGATTCTTCCTTCTGAACACTGAATTGACGAACGTTGCTGCTGAGAGGCTGGGAAGGTGGCGGGACGTGACACGTTGGGTCTTAAACACTGAAGCCGTTTGCTGTGGCCGCTGCCAAACCCCCAATTTCCATGTGGGGAGCAAGCAATTTTGTGCACTCCTGAGGCAGGAGATTTTTGAAGTTGCGTGGTTTTAATCATAGAAGAGCTTTAAAAGTAGCTTTAAAGAACTTTTTACAGATCATTATCCATGGTATTTCTGTCTCTCTCAGATCCATAGCATAGAAATCCTGGAAATACGACATCTGCCTTTAAAGGTGGAAGGATACAAAAGCAGCCCGAGTGAAATATTTTTGAACAATCTTAACCACTTTCAATAGTCTTTTTGTTGAGCTTTTAGCAGACAGAATAGCTAATGAGCTGGCATGGCATTCAGGTTTTATAGGTTTCGATTTGGGAGAGCTTTGTGCAGAAATCATTCCTGGATTTTCCACTTGTTAATATCAAGCTCATGCCACTGTGATGTTCATACAATCCCAAGATGTTTAATTTATTTCCCCTGGGCACCTCAGTCTCTTTCTTACGTGCACAAATACATGCTGGGGGGAGGAATAAAAGGGCCAGTCTATATTTTATATTTTGTATAGATCTTATGAATGCAGAGAACAAATGAAATTTTTAAATTGACAACTCATTTCTCATCTTGTTTAGTCAAAATGTCAATGTAAGAGCTTTGCAAACCACAGCTCTGCAGTCGCTAGTGCAATTAGATCATTTTATGTCCATGTTTTGTAGAAGTAAATGATTATTATAGGGGCTGGCTTTATGGGAGGTGAGAGTGTAAAGTGGGCTGTACTAAGAGCATAACAACAAGTGTTGATTCTCTTATCCAGCCTGTCATCCATCCTGCAAGACGTGCCGTGGCCCTTCAGATTTGGAGTGCTTAACCTGCCACCCCCATGCCACTCTAGCTAGTGGAAAGTGCAGGACAAGCTGCAAGGAAGAGCAGTATCTCAACCTGGTGGGATATTGTGTGGGTAAGTAATGACTTGAGCCACGGTGGGATGGTCATTCTGACTTGAGCCATGGTGGGAGGGTCTTTCTGTGGCATTAACCAGCTACTCGTGCACACGCCATGAAGAAATCAAAATGCTTGTTATGAGTAAAATGTCACACAGACAAAAATACTGTGAGGGAACTCTCCAGTGTGCATAGTATATAGCAAAGCTGCTTGCTGCCCGTATCTGCACTAGGGCTGTGTGAGGGCAATTGCAAGTTGTGTAAGGCTGGTGGAGGAAGAGGGAGATGAGGCACTCCTTTGCCAGGCTTGCTGCTGCGTGGTTTGGTGTGAAGACTTAAGATCACATGTATGGGAACCATCAGAGCATTCATGTACTTATTAATATTGCAATGAGCATGCTCTTAACAACAGGAGGGGCTGCAGCTCTGCTGTGCTGAGGGGCAATGTGCTTGGCTTTGCCAGGCCAAGTGCTTCTCTGTGTCTCACTCCAGTCTGGGCTTTAGAACATACTGCCTGTCACCGTAGAGCTGAGTCTGGGGACCCAGAGCTGGGAAAACTGCTCAGGTCCTGCACAGAGCTTCAGTGAAGTGAGTTAAAGAAACACTTGTGATTCAGAGAAGCTGTGTGTGGGGCCCTAAGGAAAAGTTGGCACAACTAGCATTGCCGTGTGCATTTTGAGGAGGTAATAGGATTCATATATAGGGGTTATACTTTGTGGGGGCTCGGTGCCTGCACTTAAGCCTGTCGTCAGAAGCCACTGGTTGCATTTATCTGTTTAAAAAGAAAAATCGCTTTTAATCCATCACGCAGACTTGTATAAACATATCCTGGGAACTGCTCCAGCAATCTCTGAGCTTTATCAAGCCTTTTTTTTCTTTATCAACAAAAGATGTGATGTGTGAGGCTTATTCTAGGCTGAACAGTTCCAAATGAGATAAGGAATCCTAAGAAGAGGGGAAAATGGATTAGGTGTAATAAATATATCCATTGAGAGGCCATTGTTCTTAATTTAATGTAGATGATTCCCTTTCACAGAGACTTCTTTTTGTTTACATTTATTTGTTGTTTTGTTTTTTTTTTTAATGAAATACTTCTTTCTTTGTTCTCCACAGATTAATTTTATGAACCATTTCTTCATCTTCCTTTTAAATAACAGTTATTGTTTTGTCTGCAGAGACAAAGAGAGAAGGGAAACAAAGTACTTGAGGAGTAGAAAAATATCCTGAAATTATTGTACAACTCCTTAGGTACACAAGACATCAGTCTGGGGAATCAAGATGTTTCATACACTCAAGTTACAACATGGAAATAATTCAGCATATCAGTATAAAGAGCTGTCTCTGCACTGTAAAATTTCAGGGACTTCAAGAATACTTATTAATGTCCTGTCACTTCATAGCTGTATGCTCTTTTTTTCCTTCCATCTTATTTTCCCATTACTTTGGGTTGTGCTTCCTGTGAAAAAAAGCCTGTGGAAATGAGGTCTTCCAGCTGTAGATTTCGTTGTGAAAGCTTAGTACCATTTATTGTAAACTGGGATTCTTTCTGAGGAGGGTTTGCTCTGCTGATTGCTGCGTGCTGTGTGGTTTAATTATCCCTTTTAGACTACTGTTACCTGTAAGTTTGGCGAGGTGTCCTGGAGCAATACGTGTGCTCCCCAAATCCCAAGTGATTAGATAGACATCACAGTGCCTGGCAATAACGAGGAGCAGAAATTGGAAACAATGGGCTCGCTCAGATAATGTGGAGGGCAGGGTCTGACCTCCAGGCATGCTACACTGACACTGATGAATCATCTGCAGAGAACCTTACCTGCCTTTCTGGGCTCCAACTGTTGGGAGACCTGCTGCTACATCCTTTCCTTCTAAATGAAAAGGCTTTATTTCAAAGCCCTGTAGGTCATGAACATGGTCCACTGTTGGGAGACTTGTCTTCTCAAAGCATTTCCTTGTTTTCAAGGCTTGCTTGACAGTGCCTGGCATCACTAAGTGTCAGTGTTTTGATCTGTGCCCCCAAAACAGGAGAGAAGGCTTTCTAGGTGCAATATAGTAAGAGCTTAAGAAGACACTTTTCCTCTGCCTGGCTCTGACTGTAGTCCTGCTGTTGCACTCGTGTCAGTCCTGCCTTCCAGAGGCCAGCACAAATATTCCTTATAACATGGAAAACCTTGATGTTCACGTGGTCTTACACATAGGTGCACTGAGGTTTCTTTGTCTAACTGAAGTTTTGAAAATCCTTGTAAATTAACAGTTATTTGTTACCTTTAAAAAGACTGTTGTGCTTTAGTCTCAGATCGGCAGTCTGAAGGGTATTGCTCTTTTTGCCGAATTCATGTCTGATATTTAAGCAAAGGATGCATGTTGCCAGTTCTGCTAAAGGGCTCCACATCCAGGTTGTTAAATTTCATTCATTTTCTTCTCATTCAGCACTGATTGAAAGGCTAAATTTGCCCTTGCAAGTTATTAATTACCTGTTAAAGAGCAGCTGTCCCATAAAAGCGAACATTAAAATCCATGACACTTGCATAAGATGTGATTTGCATCGGAATCTAACAAAGCTTTTTCCTTTACTTCCCAAGGCAGTATTTTTTTACAATTATCTTCCTATTTATCTCTAATTCCCAATCCTCCAGGCAAGACTGCGTTACAACTTACAGGGACTGCTGTACATTCATACTTTATGGACCTGCAGGGGGAAATCGTTCATACAGGATGGAGAAAACCAACTGTCACTTGAAACCATTGCCAGTGAATTAATGTTGTTATTGTACATGTTACCTGAAAGAGGACTGAAACATTTGCCTTGTTAATGGAAAAAAAGATCTTGTTTTCGGCGGTTTATCAAATAAGCATTTCAAATGCAAGCAGAAGGAAGACAAAATGGCCTCAAATTTCAAAAGACTAATGAGTTTCTAAGCTGTGGTTTGGGCACGCTGAATCTGTGCCAGTCTTTCTTGAGAGTGCTCAATTGATTAATTTTATTTTATAACTAAAACATATGTACAGGAATGTGTTTGTGGCTTTAGCAGTCCCCTGCTGAGTCTTAGGGCTTTCGTGGTTTTTGTTTTCCCAGTTTGAAAACATTCTGATTTCCTTCTCCCTCTTATCCAAGACAACTTCAGCTTCAGGAAATGTTGGAGTCACCAGTCTGAAAAATAGCATCATCGCTAAAACTGTTGTCCTCCTCATAAAACCCTGCCCTTACTTTCCTGATTGGATAAAACATATGCCTACCTAGAGGCTTGCTCATTGATCTTGAGCCTTCTTCATTATTTTTTTCCTGACTTGGTGGAAGAGCAGTTAGAAAAATGCAGAGGGACTGTGCAGTGACTGAAGCAAGGAGTTCGCAGACTGAGCCCTACTGGGTGCTCAGCTAAAGCATAAAAGGATGCAAAGGACATCATACCAAAATTAGTAGAAAGGGCAGCCTGCATGAAATAAAACTCAGAACACCCACTGATACTATATCCTCCAAGGTCTTGTCTTCCAGCTGCTTCTTCCTTGAAAGGGAACTCCCAATTTCCACGTTCAGCTGCTCGGGCCCTTGCTTTCTTAGGCTGCGTTCAGTTGCAAAAATGTTCAAAGATAAACCAGAAGAGCTCACTCAGGAGGATGCCCGTAACAAGCCTTTTTGCTTTGCTCTTAAAATTCCAGAAGGGACACTCTGACAACAAGAAATACATTCAGCTCCTTGTAAAATTAATGAGCTGTTGCCCTACTCTTAGAGAGACATTGATATCATCACAAAGAGCTGGAGTTTTGCTGAGGAGAGCAAGAGGGAAATTAGGGGCTTAGCTCCACTTAGTCAATGGCATGCAACCTCCTGCAGAAATTAGACAGCTGAGCTGCCAGAGAAGAAAAATGGAAGATCATTGCCCTACTTTTGGTCTGGGTGTATTGGTGCCAGGCACCATCCAGCTGGATTTCCCACCGTAAGCTGCCTAGAGAAGCTCCCACGCTTTTCAGAAGATGCAGACATCTTCTGCAGTTGTGGTTGTACTTCACCAGGAGTTCTTTGTGTGACAAATTCCCTTTCAGATCTTTTAAAGGAGAGGCAAAAAAGCCCTTTTTTGTGAAAACAAAATTCCTAGTCAGTGCTAGGTGTATTCTGAATCAACCTTACTGATTTTCTTTCTGGATTTACTGTAAGGTGCTAGAGAATGTTTGTGTGCTGACCTGCCTGTGAATTGCATGGTGGTGCAAGTACTGATTTGAAGTAGTGCTCTGGTGTAAACCTCACGCCTTACCCTAAAGTACAGTATGAGGCTTGCATCCAAATTCTTTTTTCTAAAGAGCCCTTAGGAGAGGAGGTGTATTTAAACAATACAAGTGGTTGATTGCTTAGCAAACGGCGGAACTGGGAGGTGGAAATGCCTCTGATTTCCTTTATGAGCATTCACAAGCTTTATTGAGATAATTTTGTCTCCCCAAACGGCCTTCACTGTCATGTCAGGCAAGGGAACAGTATATAATTGATACTTTCCATATAGGAAGGGCACTATTTTCTTTGTTTTCTTTGCTTGCTCAGAGAAAGCTAAAGAGGATGTGGAATTAATGTAACTTGGGAAATGGAAATTCGTCTAAGTAATTATATTATCCCTTATAATGAAAGTTGCTTTATAGGAAAATGATGTGGTAGGCAAGGTGGTGTGGATTTGGGTTTTTTCTGCATAGAGGTAAAGTGACAAGAAGGAAATTGGAACCAACTGAAAGGGTAGCAGGAAAAAGCTCTGTTTGACCAGTGGAAGACAAGACAATAACCTCAAAAAGATGAGTAGGGAGGCATCGGTTGTGCTATGAGCAAGGTGGTGACTTGCTGCCCTGAGGAATCCAGTTTGGATACTGGAAGAAGTCTGAGGGAATTAAGTAAAGTGTTGCCCTGACCTGCAACAAACACGGGATGCGAAGCCTCCAAAAACCCAAAGCCCGCAGGCAGTAACTTGCCTGCTAGCTGAGCTGGAGTGGGGATTGACAGGGGGAAGGAAGGAACAGGAAACAAATATGCTGTGCAGCATTACTGGGAAGCATAAAGAAAACATTCTGCTCCTGAACAGTCCTCGCTTCAAAAGGGGCCTGCTGTGAAAAATTTAAATAATCTTTTCCAAAACAAAGCGCTTCAGTTCTTCTTTCCTCTCACTAGTTCCCCAATGTCCCTCAAATTCACCATGAGTGTCAGCTCTGTTTTTTTAATTTGGTGTTGTGTGCTTTTTGATCTCCAGGCTTGCAAAGGAACAAGAGAATATGGAGCCGATTTATCCTAAAACAGTAGCTGAGAAAAAGAACTCTTTCAATACGTAAGAGCAAACAGAGGCTGTAAAGAGAAAACTATGGCAGCAGCACCTAGTTTTGTAGATACTTAGCTTTTAAAACATTAGTTTGGGAGTCTAATTATTTACAGTAGATATTGGATATTTGGGCACCCTAAGTTTTCTCTGTCTCATTTTTATGCTCTGTTTCTGGCACCTATTGACCATACACAGTGAGTTTAGTTACTTAGTACATCTAGCCAAAGCTTCCTATTAGAGACCAGTGGCTTCGTCAAGAGGTTAAACTGGAGGAGTCTTATTTTAACAACAGGGGAGTACACATATTGCCAGGTAAACATGGAAGCGTGAGAAACTAATTGGATTTATGTTAATTTTATTGAATGTAAGTAAGTGCATAAAACTCTTCACCCCAACTTCCTGTGCATGCAAATTACATATGGTGCTCAGGGCCTTTTGGATGCTACCTTTGTCCTTGATCTCTATGATGAGCTGAAAGTGATCCTTTCTGGCTTCAGCGAGGCTGCAGATAGGTGCCAGGGCTTTCCACACTGTTGTCAGCACAGGTTTGGGATCTTTGGCTGTGAAGATTTATGGGATGATGCCTTGGGTGTTGACTTCTGTGCAGTCAGAAGCTACAGTATGATAACCCCTCTAAGCTGTAACATCTCTAAGGAGGTTTTGAGGTCTGTTACCAAGTTTGGGAGCATGACCTCATGTGCTGCTTTTCTTTTCTTTCCACTGTCCTGACAGAGAGGGATCAAGAACCTACAGGGTCACTATTTTAAGCATAATGTTTCTTCTCACAGACGTTTGCATCCCCTCTGGCTGTTAATTTCCCATCTGCAAGACTGAGAGTGTGGGGCAGAAACTAGGTGAAGTCAGGAGATGAAGGAACCAGCTGCTTTAAGGACCTTGAATCCCTCCAGGCAGTCAGAATTGCATTCAGTTCTGAGCTGCATCTGTGCTTTTCCACAGGTTTGGCAAGAATCATCTATGTGTAACATATAGAACTCAGATTCCAGTCACTAATATGTTCTTGCAGGTATAGATACAAAATTCCCCCAGACTCCAATGTGAGCCTGTCTTCAGCTTGTAAAATTAGATTGCCTGACAATCTGTAGTAATGCTGTCACAAGAGACAAAAGGCAGAAAGTTGAACCTTCAGCGGAAATCTGACAAGAGGCCAGGTACTCAAATCAAGCCTCATTATTACATTTCTTTCAAGACAGTCGTCATTTCCTTTATAATTTTCTGAATTACCGTAATGAGGATTAATTTGACTTCCAGGTTGCCTTACACTCCACTGTTGTGCATACAAAAGGCTTGTTGTAAAAGCTTTTGAAGCACCTAAGTTCAGGCAGAGGTCAGGAGACACAAGCTTGTGTGCTTGTGGGGAAAAAACAAAAAAAGGAAAAGGTTTTGAGGCACTCTCATGCAACTCTAAATGCTGCTCTTGGCTTGGCTTTGAGGTCTGCAGTGGCCTCTCCAGGGTATGGATGTCTCGTTTGTGTGGGAAAGTCTGAACAGTAAGAACTACAGGAACAGGTCATATGGCTGTACAGGTTGTGCTCTTCATTTTTCAGCGGTGGGAGCAGAGGGAAGTGAATGCCTACAGCTACCAGCATGGTTTGTTAAAGATAAAACTGTAGGTAGACACACCTAAAATCAGAGCAGGGTTTGGGGAAAGCAAAGAGCTTTGAACGGGCTTTGTACAAAGTTCTGCCAAGCTTGCTTAGGGATGGGAAAAATGATGCTTGAACAGGGCAGGAGAGATGTGGTGAATGTGGTTGCAGAGGAACAGTGAAAATGTTGTGATGCTCAGGAAGAGCACAAGGAGGGCAAGAAGAAAAGGAATGCTCCTTGAAAACAGTGATTTCTGGTCATTTCTCTTGCAGGCATCTGGAAGTGCAGTGCTTAGCACCTGATCCCAGCCCCTGTGCACCAGAGAGCAGAAAGGGCTCTGAAAGTTACATCCCAAATGTCTTCCTTGAGTCTCGCCAGTGTGTTTCCCCTTAGTTCTGGTTTGTTCAACTGTGATCACAGTGTCTGTTATTCCCTGCTTCCTTTAGACTGCCACCCTTTGTGCCGCCAGTGTGTGGCCAACCTGCGGGACACCGGCAGCATCTGTCTGAAGTGCCAGAATGCCCGTCACTTGCTCCTGGGGGATCACTGCATTCCTGACTGTCCCGTGGGATACTATGCGGAGAATGGGGCCTGCAAAAGTAAGTAGTCCTTACTAATGCCTCAAGGAGCTGCAAGGGACCGTCTGGATCCTTGTGAGGTGTTCCATGAAATGATTCCTATTTAGTAGACAAGCTTTGTCCAGCTGGCAGGATGCTGTACCGGGAGCTAAAGATGTCCTTTCTGGCTAATAACTGCCAGCTGAGTTGCTGCCAACCCTGCCAGCTCTCCTTGCTCCCCATAACCTGTGTCTGCTTTCAGACTGTGAGTTCTTTGAGGCAGACAGTGCTGTACTGTCCTGAGCACATGCTGAGGCTACTGGGACCTAATCCACTGTGATAGTACAATTAGTGTGTGTCATGAATACCAGACAACAGTATGCTTGTGAGGAGAAGGTCAAGGTGAGTTTTTCTCTTTCTCTCTGGTAAATCCCATGTCTCAAAGGTGGCGGCACAGAGAATTGGATGAGGGTACACTATGTTCTGCCTGAGATCACTCCTAGGAAGAGATGGGCTTCTTAAGCACAAGAAAATTTAACTTCAAACAGAGGCTTTTTGTGCGCCCATCACCAGTTCTCCAGTTTGTGTGATACCAGCACAGTTCTGGGGTGGTAACACTTGGAAATACTTTCTCGATATGTGCTCTGAAGGGTTGTGCAACTTCTTCTCAAGGAAGGTAAAACTCTAGCTGGTAGCAACTTCTTGGGAAGTTTCCAACCTGGAATGGAACGTCATCCTGGCTAAGGTCTCTCGCGGAGACTTGTCTTGCTACAGTAGCAGTCCAAAAGGGGATCATTTGTAGCAGCTTCTGAAACAAAAAGCCCATTTCATTCAGCCGTTTTGGGCTGAATGATAGGTACAATGTTCCAGCTGCGTGGGTGAAGCTGCACTGACAGCACATTTTATTCTCTAGGCTTCTGTGCTGTCATCTATCCCTGCACCTCCTCCAGCTTTTGTTGTTGATGTGGTTTCATATTCCGATTATTCTTTGAGCTGCTTTTATTTCTTGGACTCTTAGAAGGATGTAGGTTGCTTTTCTCATTATGTCATCAACAGAGACATGTTGAAGCCCAACGTGTCTTACGCTGAGCAAAGGATATTGCAGTTTATTTTAAGAGAAAGGAATCAAGAAATCCTGCACATGAGCATCAAGATATAGATACTCCTTTAGCAGGAAGTGGCATTTCCTAATCCAGTCTAACAACTGATGGCTCATGTTTCAAAGCTTCTCTCAAGCACTGCAGGGTCAGTGTTTTTATTTACCTGTTTTTGACAAATGAAGTCTCAGAGGTGTATGAAATATACTCTGTGTTATTAAATTGGAAAGACCCCCAGAAATGATGTTTTGTCTTCCTGAAAATTTAAGCCTAGGGATAACATTTCTTCCCTCTGATATAAAGGTTTTATTTAAAAGAAGTTTTCTATTATTCAGGCTGTGTGAAAGCTTATATTACATTTTGTGCTGGCTTTGAAGATTTCCAGCACAGCATAATGCACTTGCTTGCTTCTCTGATTTCTTTGCCCGCTTTCACTCATGATTAATTTGGCTTGATAGGTGTAATGATGGCATCAATCTTTCGGTAAAGGCATATCAAGAAAGAAAACAGGCTAATAATTTTGTGACTGTGTACCCCATTTGGAGAAATTAGTAGGATACATAGGACTTGTCCACTGTAATATTTTTAATCTCTTCAGTCAGACCAAGAAGGACAAGAAGTGGGAGACCAAGGGATGGAAAGGAAACAAGGAAAGAAAGCAAGTGGGGTGGCATAAAAATATCTCTTCAAAAAATGCAGCTTTTCAAAACAAGGTAGTACTGTACTTCCTTCCTCAAGGCAGTCAGTGGGATTTGCTGGCAATGAAGAATTGCAGAAGGATCTTATAAGAGTGAGTGTCTGAGCAGTAAAGCCAGAGGGTGTAGGTTTGGTTTAGGCAGGTGTAATGATGCACTCAAGGATACTTGATTCTAACCTCATGTGCAGAATGTTGGCATCCTTGCCATGATTTCGAAGTAATGATCAAGCAGCCTGGGAAAATGGCATCCCAGAGTTCAGCAGCATTGAAAAGGCAAGTCAAATGTTAGGTCCAAGTACAAAAGGAAGGAGGAATAGAAGAATTCATTCTGCTGGATGCTGTCTAAGGGAGCTGTGCACTCTGGGCAGTTCTGCCCATTGCAGAAGGGAAGGGTAGCAGGACTGGGTTTGGGGGATGAAGGGATTCTGTGCATTGAGCAACTGAGTAGAATGCAGTGCTTTAGCCTGAAAACCAGGAGACTTTAGGATGGGGAAAATATGATGGAAGCCTGCAAAGAAGTAGTGAGTGAAATGTAGAGAGAGTGCGTAGAGATTGACTCTTCTCTCTCAGTGTTGCTTTTTGCAACAGGTAGTAGCTGTGCAATGCCTGCTGAAGGGAGGGATGTAAATCTTCAGGGAGGTGTGGAGCTGTCAGAAAAGCACTAGATGGTTCCTAAATATACAAAGTGTGTCAGTCTCCGGTGGATCTGATGTGAAACTACTTCAGAGAAAGCATGAGAGGGAGGACCTGCTACACTCTTGCCTTTCTTTGACCGTTTTCTGGTCGACAGGTCTTGGACAGATCCTGTAGGGTTGTTCTTAATGAGGTGGGAAGCTTGAGGAGAAAAGGAATGGGTAAAAAGAGAGAGAAAGTAGAAGAGGAGAGGGAGCTAATGTGAATGGCATGCAGAGCACAAATAAACCCATGTAATCAGTCTGTCATGAGCTGGGTTGGCTGTTTCTGCTCCTGATTGCTGTGCACCAGTGAGGGCTTTGACTTAATGGGAACTTCTGTTTTCAGCGTCACAATGCTCAGTTTCGGAGAGTGCTTCTCCTGAGCCTTGTGAAACTTGCTTGAAGATCTGTTTTTCCTTGAGCAGAAACACTTCTTCTTGCTGTACCTGCAGAGTGTCACCCCTCATGTAAAACCTGCACCAGTGGGGGCCCGCTTTCCTGCTCTTCCTGCAACACCAGCCTGGTTCTGTCCCACACCGGCATGTGTGTGCCAGTCTGTTCCCCAGGATACTACAAGGATGACAGGCAAACCTGCAAACGTGAGTGTCTCCAACCCATCTCTCCTTTCCACAGTGTGTTCTCTGGCATGTCTTTTCTTGTTTCTTCACTTACTCTTCCTCTTGCCAGGAAAAGAAAGATTTCGAGTGCCTAAAAATTCGATGTGAGTTGACAGGGGTGATTAGCTGCCTTAGAAAAAGAGCCTACAGCTGGGTTTAAATTTGAACACAGTTGCAGCTTTTTTACCATCTTCAAAGACCAGAGTGTTTGGGTCCCATAGTTAAAATTTGCAGGAGAGTTTGTGTAGGCTTCCTTGTTAGATTGTCAAGGTGACACATAGAGAAGTGACCAGTAGTACTGGTGAATTCTGGGCTTTGTGAAAACTTGACAAGTTTAGACCAGTTTTAATCAATTCTCACTAAGGCAAACCCCCTCCCCGCTGCATGACCTGCCAGTACCTGCCGTGGAAGCTGTATTAACACTGTAGGATTTATGCCACATTCTTCCACATGTGAAACCTCCCTAGAAACAAAGTACAGCTTGGTAGGCACAGCCCCGACTGACTTGAGCTGTGATATTTTTACCTCCTAATGAATCAGAGAATCTGACAATTCTATGATGCAATTGATCTGGTGTTAATGTTTTATCCTGCTCCTGCTATCCCTTGTGAATCTCTCAGCACCTCTCTTTTCCTTTATTATTCTATGTTCGCTCTGGCCCTGACATCAGTTGGCTTATTCCTCACATAACTATTGGGCTTGATGTTCCAAAATGCAAAATTATATGGCCCGGAGGCATAAAAAGTATGGCAAAAACCTGCTAGAATTGACCCCCTGTAATGCACACACCTAAAAATGAGTGAGTGCTTTGGTGGTTTGATTGCTGTGAACCTGAACGCTCAGATTTTTTAGGTCCTGTGTTACCTTGATTTAAATTGTTCTGATTTATGATAAAATAACTCTGTTGCACTGCACTAAGTATAGGTATCATTGTCATCCTGTCTTGACCCAATTTTTTACTGATGAGGTCCTGTAGGAGGAAGCTGATATGGTTGTCAGCTTTACCTGCCTCTTGTTAAAATATATGATTCTCCTGAAACTATTATTTCCATCTTATCAGCAGAAATGGAGACACCTTGCATAAGTTCAAGGAAACAGGTGGAAGACTTTGTACTATTCTTCCCTTGAGAGAAAAAAAGCCATTCAATAATAATGAAAAAAGGAGAGTAATAAAAAAGATGAATAAAAAAAGGAATCATGGGATTCCTACTGTCCTGACTAGTTTTCTACAAGCTCTACAAGGTATTCACTGTTCTGTCCTGCAGTATGGATTCTCTTATCGCTGACTACACCAGAATACCTCCCTTCCTAATTAAAATGCCCTTTTCTAATGAAAATTTTCCTTTCGATAGCTTCTCCCTCAGGACATCAGGACTGTACCTTTCCTGAATTTGGTTCAGTAGCTCAAATGCGAATAGATTTTTTTTTTTTTTGCAAGCAAATTGAACTACTCTAATCTCCTTATTGCAAATGGTTTTTTGAGAAGTGTCTGTAATCCTTGTGGCAGGAGGCTCGCAGCAAAGTGTGTTGGTGCATTGGATTTTTGTCATTCCAAGTGTCACTTGTGCCTTTTCAAGTGAAGTACTGCTGATAAGCCATGTAGATATAAACTGTCCCAGGCTCCTGGGAAACTAACACTTAGAGGTAGTGAAAATTGTTTAAATGGAGGTTGGCTGTTAGGCTGAGAATATTTGGCCTCTCTTCGACGTTTATTTTAGTCACGTTGCACTTTTGAGGAACTCGGGTTTGGAATGAAGTTCAGAGAGATATTTTTAAACTCAGTGACGTACTGGCCGAGGAACAGTGCAACGCTTAACAAGTTCTCCATGGGTTTAAAAATGCAGATACGGAGTCAGGCTGATAAAACAAGCAGACAGGATTGCTTTCAAATACAGTTTTTGCTTACTGTTCTGGCATGCCTTTGTGAATAACCCAATTTCTATAGATTTAGGCCTCGTGTGGAATGTTTCATCACACTTTTAATAGTTGGCTTTTTGTGGCACTTACAAATAGTACTTTTTCCATGTAGTATTCTTAAGTAAAACGAAATCAGACTGGCACTGTAGCACAGAAAACCAGCTACTAGATTATTTTTTAGGTAAACATTTTGTTAGAAATCATTTGTACCTCAGTAAAATGCAGACCTTCTGTGACATTTTTTAGATGAGCTGGAACAGGTAACTATTTTGAAGGGCACTTGGCTCTCTCTTCAATGATAGCAACATGGGTATTTTCACATTTACTTTTGTATTTTGAAGTTTTGGGGATATACAACTCTGTCTTGAAGTAAAAGTAAATAGAAGTGTATTTCCACAGTTGGCATATCAGTAAATTAGGACGTCACCAACACATTACTGCAGTGTGATGTTGGTATTTAGCACCTGAACTGTAGTTGTGCTAAATCCCATGAGAGGTTTTGTTTGTTTGGCCAACTGTGCTTTATTGTTTACTTTAAACAGTTGAGGCTGTGTTTTCAGAGCCTTTTCTCATTTATCATAAGTACTGAATTGAACCTGGTGTTCTGATTCCATATGGATTTAGTGACACTGAGGGATAGTTGGGAGGGAATTTAGTAGTCCCTTTTGCATACGCCATCGTGGTACTTGCTAGCAGGGCAATTACAGTCATTTATATAAAACAGATATGTGAACCTCCATGAGTTTCCTGCATTTAATTTTTGTAAAGTTCTGTCTCATCAGAGTCAGACTGAGCTTTTCAGTGCGTAGGCAAAGGGCTAGGAAATATTTTTCAGTCTTTCATAGCACATTGCTATTAAATCTGCTGTGAATTAAGTAAGAGCTCTGACATCAGCACTGAGTACACTTGGCTGTTAGGACCACATCCTGAGAAGTTTAGACCCTGGACATCAAAGAGGGGAGTTGAAATATTCTGAACCTCTGGAATTGATCTTAGATTCAGTAAATCCTGAATAATTTTTTCCTAGCATCTTTGCTCCCTACAGGTCCAAAATTTTACATTGTGTGCAAATAAAAAGGTGAAAATATTAAGTGAAATTACATGGGCATTTGGTCCCACCAAGGTTTGCTAACTGGATTGCAGCAGTCTGCTGTGGTCTCCAAATTTCTGCATTCATGGGTTAAGTCTGGAATCATATGAAGTGCAGGCTACTTAAAGGAAATAAGAAAAACAGAGGCAGGAAAAGCCTTTATTTGGTAATTTGAATTCAAGGTCAGTGTTTTACCCTGACCTGTCCAGAGGAGAGTAAGAAGCCTGTGAGGAGACGTGACAATCTGTTCCAAGTGGAGGGAGGTTTTTTACGTTTCGGAGACTGTGAAACTGAATATAAGAAGCAAAAACTCTGAAGTCTCCACAGGTGTCTCTCAAAGAGGACAAGAGGAGGAGTGAATCTACAGGATAATACCATTTTTGCTTGTACAGTTAGCTGGTGCATCAGTAATTACTGTTATTTTCTTTGCCTTTGTCTTTCCACAGCTTGCAACAGCCAGTGCCTGAGCTGTGAATCAGCTGCCAGCTGTACGTCGTGCAGAGATCCAGCAAAGGTTCTGTTGTTTGGAGAATGCCAGTATGAGAGCTGTGCTCAGCAGTATTATCTGGATTTTTCCAGCAAGACTTGCAGAGGTAAAAAACACATTTCTGGCTTAAAGGAAAAAAAAAAAAGTAATTGCAAGTACCTTGGCTAAGAGTCCATTACACTGCAGCATGATCTGTGCAGGTGGCCTCCTTTAGAAAGTCTGTATGGGGTAGGGGGGGGAGCTGTTCAGTGAGAGACCACTTGTGAGGCTTTTACTGTTTTTTTTTCTCTTTTTTGGCAGTTTACTGTCACATACTTCAGCCTTTCAGTGAAACAAGATTATCACAAATCTGTCTCTTGTAAATGATTTAGTAAGTGAGCCAGCAAACTTCTCAAGGGTCAGGTCCAGCACTTCATTTAGTCATGGGTCAGCTGGATAACGAGTGAGCTTACCAGGCAAAATCTGGTTTAGAGTTCTTATAGGGCCTTGTGTACTTACCTACTTCTCTCTGACTTATTAAATACTGCATCACTGGATGACTGCAGAAACAAGAGTTTGGGGTGATTTAAAAGACACATGACTTGAAGGATTTCCAGAACTCCCAGGGAAGGTTTTCAGTAATGGAAGTAACTGAGGAGAACGTGGCTTTATTTCCGCTAACACCACTAAGACCAGGATCTAGTCCAAATGACTTGTTGTTCAGTGTTCATTTCTAGCTGGCTCTCTCAGTACCTAAACCTAACTTAACTGAGTAGCATCTGTCCCTTTAACGTTGTGGTTCTTCAGAGAGGTGACATTGTCTGACGTTTAGGGTGTTGGAACGAGGCAGGACTCGTCCTTGCTTTGTCTCGGACATGCTGCATGGACTGGAGTAGTTGACCTCACCTCAGTGAGTCCTTGTTTCCCCTGCTCTTGCTCTTGCCTATTTGTCTCATCAGCCAAGTGTGTCTGTCATTAATTGGTGATACAGACCCTCTAAGTGCTGCCAAAAAGCAAGTAGTAGTACTGTTGGCAGTCTGAGTAGTCCTTGGTCACATGTGCGTGGCTGGGACTCTGCTGAGTACTGAAGGGGCCACAGTACAAGGGCTTGTGAAAGCAGATCTGATCCCAGCTGTATCCAGTGTGTTTCTGGCTGGTGGACTTTCCAGAAGGGTGTTTGGACTGTGAGGGACAACAATTTCATTTTCTTTTGGTCAGGGTCATTTGAAAGCATGAGATTGATGAAGCAGGGTGGATAATTGCTAATAAGCAACGAGCTCAGTGTTGGCAGAAGAGAAATGTTGCTACTTGTGGGGATAAAGTGAAGCAACAAAACTGTGCCAGTGTTAGCAGGTCTGAATGCTGAACAAGAGCCAAGCCTGCTCACGTTTGATGTAGTCAGGACATGTCAAGTCCAAGAGGGGAAAAAACCCCACCCGTATCTTGAGTTGTAAGAAATCACTCAGTACGAACCGTGCTTTCTTCTATTTTTAGTATGTCTTTAACAGTTTTTGGCTGTGTTTTTTGCTCCTAGGGCTTATATTCCCATAGCTTGTAGACCCCAAGTGCAAAGCACTTGTATGAGGTGGGCACCCCAGAAAGGCCTGCCCTGCATTGACTGTTTTTCCTTGCAGAGTGTGACTGGAGCTGTAACGCTTGTAAAGGTCCCCAGAGGACCGACTGCCTGCAGTGCATGGAAGGCTACGTTCTCCATGAAGGAGCTTGCGTGGAGCAGTGCCCTGCAGCTTTCTACAAGGAATCAGACACGTGCCAGAGTGAGTTCTTCTTGAGTGTTACTTCTAATCACTGCTGCCAACACATTACCCCAATGGGAGCACATCTTGCATTCAGAAGGCACTTTGTAGCTTCAGATCTCTGCTGGCCCTCCAGCCCACACACGCAGTGGAGCTGTGGTTCCTGCGGGGTGGTTACAGCCTTGGGGCAGGAAGCAGTGTCGAGCTAAATGAACTTCTGTGTCTTTTAGGGTGTGATCAGCACTGCCTTCAGTGTCGCCAACCAGATGAGTGCAGCCTTTGTGAAGCCCCGTTTTTACTCTTGGATGGTCGCTGCGTTCACGCATGTGGGAAGCGGTACCATGCAGACCACGCACAGCGAGGGTGCTCAGGTGAGCCCTGTGAGCGTGACATGGTAGGAAGGGACCAGGGTGGTAGTCTGTGCTCTCTATGCACTGCTTTTTCTCTGCAGGAAATGCTTGGATGCTCTGCTAAACTTGCCGTTGAGGTGATTTTCAGTCACCTGAGAATTAGAGAATAGGCTGTATCTGCATTTAAACGTGCCTCTTTCAGGAGGAAGGAGATCCAGTGTAGGTGGCCACTGGTGTGCCTGTATTTGTGTACACGCTGTATATTAAAAGACAGGTATTAAACCCACATTTTTAGAAAGATTAATAAGTTGTGCAGGACTTGAATATGTGTTTAGAGTATTTTTTTCAAAATGGTATAACATTTACTTAAAAATATGTTTCTTCCCTGTGGAAGATCATCTCAGATTCTCTTTAGTTGGTGGGAAACAGTGGTCAAATGAGGAAGGAACTTCTTAAGAGCTCTTTTATCTCAAATCTTTGCCCCTTCTTTTTTGATTGTTTTTGTCAGGTAGGTAAGACACAAATAGCAATGGTGTTTCTGTTCTGATCCCTGGGGACAGCTCTGCACACCAGTGGCTGCATTGTTTTTGCGGTGTCTCATTGGGGTTGTGCTTTCCATCCGATTCAGCTTGTCCTCCTGGATGTTTGGATTGTGACAGTGACAGGCTGTGCCACCTCTGTGACAGCACCACGTTTCTGAAGAATAAGATTTGTGTTTCTGTCTGTGGCCAAGGTTTCTATGGCAATACATGGACCAGAGAGTGTGAAGAGGGTGAGTGTCTCTCGTGATAAAGCAACCGAGCTGGCAGACTTCCAGCAGATTTTAAGGCAAGAAGTAATGTTCATTCAGTAGCATTTTTGGAATTCAGTTCTGAACAATTTCATGTTGACTGTTAAAAGTTGGCAGCTATTTTTGTGCAACGTTTTTGTTTCCTAAAATGTGTATGTATGTACTTTTCTAAGTGAAGTTACCTTTACCTAGCTAGGTATAAAGGCATGTGTTTGTTGGCTTTGAGTTTTGTGGTGGTGAACTCAAGATGAGAAGTGACTTGCCCAAGCCTGTCAAAATTATAGTGGGGATTGGGATGGATTGCAGTTCTTCTTGAGATGATGGTTTTGCACCTAGGTCAGTAAGGAAGAGGGTATTGTAAGGGTCTCATCTATTATCCAAAAGATGGTAGTGACAGCGAGATGCTAACACAGTCCATGGCTGTGATTCATTCAGTAACACCTTTCCCTTCTTTCTTTTCAGTGAGCAAGCATCCCTTGAGCTTCCATGTAAACAGTACCCTCACAGTAGGAATTGGTGGGGTAAAGCCCCTGGACCTCTCCTTACTGGGTGTGCCTGATCTGGGTGGTGACATGGGACAGCTCTTGTTCCATATCAACAGCACTCCCTCCAACGGCAGGCTGGTGATGGTGGTGAATGGGAAAGAGGTGCAGCTGAGCAAAGGCAGCCACTTCAGCTCCAAGGATGTGAAGGAGAAGAAAGTCCGATTTGTGCACAGCAAAGAGAAATCCAGGTGACTGTGTTGAAGGTTTTTTTCAGAGCTGTTGCCTTAAAAAAGAAAAAAAAAAAAGACATATCTTCATAACAAGTATTTCCTTGTTCCTTGGAGACATTCTTCCAGTAAAGCACACTTTTCACTGCTCTTAAATTAATTATCAATGTACTTATTCTGTACCATAATGTAAAGGATGGTGCAAAACTTCTCTGTTTATGGTACAGGAGGTCACTGTGATCCAGTTGCCAAACCTGTTGTGCTTTGGGGGTACAGGGGTCTGTCTCATCTCCAGGATACTCTGTTGTGGGCTAAAAACTGACACATTACTCTGGTTTTTACAGCAGTTTCTTGATGCTGTCAGGAAGATGCTTAAATGATGCCACTGCTATGCTCTGCAGCATAATCTGCATTCAGCCATTACTTCTTTGCCTGCAATATGAGCTCTGTTAGTGTCGTGGGATAATTAGTGGTGATTAGTAGCTGGCAATACTCATGCTGCCAGCATGTCACAAGGAAGCAGTTTTTTCCTGCTGCCAGGCAATAAACCAGTCGTCCTGCCAAATTTCACACTTGATTTACATCACCGTAAAGCCCTGGGACTAGACCTGGTATCAGTGGAATTGTTCTAAATATCTGCCAGTATGTGTTAGGGTGTTCTTTGATTCCTTGTTCTCAGTAAGACTGTGAACCTTCTGATGCCAAGGGTTAGCTCACGTTCACTAGACTTAAGTGGTTTTGTATCATGTGGGTTTTTTGTGTGTCTCTGGTAGTCACAGTATCTTGTCATGAGAGACATGGCTACTTTATGTTCGAGGCTATTGGGTGGCATGATTGAAAAGTAAATAGGAAGCAAACATGCTGAAAAGTGAGAGCTGCTGTTCTGAATCCAGATAAGTGACATTTTTCTTTAGCAGCAAATAGCTGACATTTAGGATAAGTACTTTATCTTGGAGATGCAATCCTGTGTGGGTAACATCAGTTAAAGGGAAATGAGGGCATATAATTACATAGTTGAAGGTATTGCATGTTGTGACTGTTGTGAATCTTCTGAAAAAATACTATAAAACCATAATTGAACTTGAGCTAAAGCTTCTGTCACAGAGCTAGTAATCTTTTCTGAATATATAATATTTTTTCACTATTAAGTCCTGCAAGAGCACTTCATTAATTTATATTATCTGTATTTTGTCTTGTTGGGGACATGTTTAGGAAAGGACAGTTTTCCCTGGTGGTCAGCGATCAACAGTTCTTCTCCCAGCTTGAGGTGGTCAACGTCCAAGCAATTTCAACACAGGTAATGTAACAAAGTTTGGAAACAACTACAAATTTTGTACCATTTGGAGCTCTGGTTTCTTGCGTTGATAACAAAGGAGCTGGGCAAAACTTGAGCTGCAGTTCAGATCAGGCAAATTAGGGTCAACTCTCACTTAGTTGAGAGGCAGCCAAGAGTAATGTGGAAGAACTGGACTTGGAGTAAGTGACTGAAGAAGCTGGTCCATGTAATTTCGCTTGTGTGGGGAATAGCTGCTGTGCAATCATAGAGCAATTATCAGCAAGGGCTAAGGAGTCCCTACGGTTTAAATTGTTCTTTGGATCCATAGATAGTCTAGTTCAGTCTCTTACTGCAGGGCAATCGAACAGTGATTGATCCCTGTGGTAGGGGTGCTTTGACAGTCAGGAGTATTTACTTAAATGCTCTGTTCTAGGGCAGTTGGGAATTAAATCAGCATGAGCTATTTAAAATGTGTCTCTTAAACTGCTCACCACTTGTGGCAAGGTGATGGTACTGTCATGTCAAGTGTCCGTGTCCCTCATATTATTGTTATTTAAAGTCTGTAGCATGATATCACGGAGGGGCCTCACCCAAGAGATGGCATACAGGCAGTACAGCTGTGATTCCTTTTCTGAGGGTGGGTTCTCTAAAAGACCAAGATGTGAAGAGATGCACAAGATCCACGTTAAAGGAGAGGGCACAGCATTACAGAGAGGAGGAATTTTTCAAGCCCAGCCTAGCTGTGTGTGCCAAGCTCAACCTGTCAGCAGGTCATATCATCGCATCCCTCTGGATATGCTTTGATTCTGGCTCAAGCTCCAGGTGTTCCTCTGCTGCTGCTGCAAGAGTAGTTAGTGGATGTCCAGCCTAACATCCCGCTTGCTGCTGGTCCTACTGGCAGCAAGTTCACCATGGACTCACTCCAGGTGTCTAAGGAGACTTTGCAGCTTGCCCTGAGCTTTTTCCGTACTCAGACTGTCTAGTTGAAAGCTTGATGAGATAGCTTTGCTTGAACAGAAGTTGTTGTGGCTACTTGGCATATTTTAGCCATGTAAAGAGACTTTAAAGTGCAAATGAGAGTCTTCTGCTCTTAAGACCCATTTACATCCTCGAGGGACATTAAGTGGCTTGATAAAACTGTAACTGGAGATCTGACTATCATCCTTTCCCTTTTAGTGCTGACTCCTTCATGCCTACAAGCCTGACTCAGTGTCCATCCTCACAATGAGTGGTTTAAGGAATTAATTTCTTTTAATCATTACAGTGGTGGTTGGGCTCGTGTCTGAATGTGCTGGTGCTATTCTGTGCTTTGTACTGGATGTAGCAGAAGCATAGCCAGCAGCTCAAAAGCGTAGTGAGCTGCTGACTTGTTCACTGTATACCATGCTGGTGTCACGTGGAGGGGTCTTCAGTTTAATATGTCCATTGTTCCTTGTAAGAAACAGCTCCTGAGATGCTTAATTTCTGTGCTTCTCTGACAATCTTGAGACTTTGCACTGCTTGGCTTCTTTCCAGTTTGGAGTCCTAGAGATGTGGTAGCTTCAGGGTTAGGAATTATCATATTTTTAATTGCATGTTGTTGCTTTTAATCACTGTATTACGTATTAGTCATTCTGTAACTTCTGGAAGTTAGAAGCCTTCTAGTTTGTCCTTTAGTGTAGGAAGAATGGTGGATTTAGATCCTGTTGTGTGTCTATTGATTCTGCCTGGTGCTGAAATCTTTGCTTAGTCTAATCTCTTGTTTACCTCAGTAGGACATTCACCTAAATGAGAGCCACAGTCACTGCCCCAGAATACATAAGTGAGATTTAATAATAGGAATTTTGCCTGCCAATCCTTAATAACCCTGATAAGTTGTACACAGGTGAGATGGCAGCAGTTAGTGTTCTACTGAATGTTCTCAGGGCTTTGACTTTGTCTCTGCAGGATCATCTTCCCTCCCGAGGCAAGGTATTACCAATGGCAAATGATGTTTATTTGGATCAATAGGGATTGCAAACTTTCTTGACAGCAAAGAACTGGAGAATTAATTTAAACCAGCAGGAATATGGACTGTATCTGATCATTGTTCTAGGATAATTAGGGCTGTGTGGAGTTTTTGAAAATAAATAATGATGCTGCTGACATCCAGTCTTTCTGTCTTTGAGATGGACTTCATCAGTTTGAGACAAGCAAAAGCACATCCTTCAGTGTTAGTGGATTGACTCATTTCTTCTTAGAAACATTAGTTCAAGCTTCTGCCTCTCAGTTTGGCTCACTGCTGTTAGTGTCCTGTGTAGATTGTTCTCCCTTTCCTGCCACTCTTTCTTGCTTCCTTGTTTTTCCCCTCTCTGCAACTCATCTTAGGCGTGCGGGTTGTCTGGGGTCTTATTCTCAAGCATCAGTGCTCTGAAAGATGTCTAATTTGTGGAAGCTGTAGGTTATGCACAAGGAGAATGTGGTGTGTTTCTATCCCCAGCCCACCCTGAACTGCTTATTCGCATTATGCATGGAACATGTAGACCTCCCAAAACAGTTGGGGTCTGTGTTTCTGTTTGAATTTCCATGGATGGTAATAAAGCAAAGCTGAGTCCCTTGTCTCTTACCTGTGCAGGCAACAAAGGGAATGCAGGCTCTAGCTGATAACTAAATTTGCTTTCCAGATAAATGTCCTAAGTTTTTTTCCCTTTCCGAAGCTTGCTGTGGTACGAGAATCTTATTTTAATATAACTAAATCAGTCTAAATTGCTAGATATTCTTATATCTGCCTGCTGGGGAGGAAAGTGTGGAAAGTGATTCTCTGCTGCTTAGAAATAGGAAGTTTCCAGGGATGAAGTGAACTAATTTCCTTAACCACACTTTTTTCATTCCAGACTATGATCATGATCAAATCGCTAAGGTTTAGCAAACACCTAAGAGCTACTTTTGTGTTTCAGGCCCCGTATGTGTTCAGAAATGAAGTCCTCCTCGTCCACAGAGGGAAAATTGGAACTATAACAGAACTGTTACTTGGTGTGAGAGACAGTGACAATCCTCAGGACGTGGTGCTGATGGTTTTAGAGCCTCCACGTCATGGGCGGCTGATCAAACCTCCTGGACACTCAGCTTCTGCAGTCCAGGTATTCCACCTGGATGACCTTGCTGGCGGACTGCTGCGTTATGCTCATGATGGCTCTGACACCCGGGATGATGCAGTTCTTTTGCAAGTGAGCGATGGGTACCACTTCCAGAACATCCTCTTCCACATTAAGATTGCTCCCAAGGTACGTGCTGTGGCATAAACCCTCACAGGCAAATTAGAAGTCTAGAGAAGTATCGCTGTGTCCCTGAGGTGTCACTAATCCTGCTTTACCGACAGGCTGTGGTCATAGACAGCAGAAAGCAGTGAATTGATTGAGGTTTGGAGGTCACCTGAATTTTTGGTTTGCAACAGGAATGGTTGAGCTCAAATTGTGCAGCTTTGACAGTTCAAAGTCCATAGCTATTTGATAGAAGGATTTTCTGGAGTTGCAGG
Source organism: Thinocorus orbignyianus (assembly GCA_013400375.1). Lineage (NCBI taxonomy): Eukaryota > Metazoa > Chordata > Aves > Ciconiiformes > Thinocoridae > Thinocorus > Thinocorus orbignyianus. The sequence continues at coordinate 143,717 of VXBW01007187.1, forward strand.
TGAGATTTTTGCACTGGTACAGTCAATGAATTAGAGAATGAACGGATGGTGGGGAGGGGGCTGATGAGATAGACAAACCAGTCACGGGGCTAATGGGAGTGTGATGGGAGACACAAAGGGACCACACATGAACTAAACAACTTGGCTAATAAAGTGTGTCACTGGTGCTTCAGTGGTGGTGGTGTCTGCTGCTGTTCGGTCAGCGTTGCTCCGCTGAAATCTTCCACTTGATGCATCTTTCTATTTGATAACTTTCCAAAGGATAGGGCACAGATTCAGAAGTTCAGAAATTAGTATGAAGTGTTTTAATTTTTGTTTCTTTTTGTTAATTTTTGAACTGCTTTTGTTGCAGTTCATAATTAAATAATGGTTGGTTGTCTCTTCCGTATTTGGAACATGAAGTGGCACTTTATATTGAATTTTATAGAGATTACAGCAGTAAAATTAGAAAGAGTGGTGTTTTTCCATGTCTTTATGAAACAAACCCAAGGCAGAGTCATGAAATACATACGGTATGTGTGGTGGAGCCTTGTAAAAAAAAATAGTCTGAAGTGCTTGCAAGCATTTCAGTTCTGGTATTGTAGTATTGTAATGAAACAGAAGGGAAAAAAAGCTGAAAATTTCCTTATCCCTTAGTTACTGTGAAAGACTAATGGAAAATAGAGCTGTCAGAGAAGTAGTCCACTGTTTGCAGTCTTCTTATGTGTGGATCTGAGAATTAAGCAATCTTCCACTCTGTGAAATGGAGTTAGGAGCAGATGATGTTATCCATCTTTTGTCCTCTTCTCTGCTGTATTAGGTGCCTTTCACAGCAAGCTGGGCATGAAAATTTTAAGTAAGGTTTTCAAGCGCTATGTGTGTCTGTGTAGTTAGCACGAGGAGGGACTGATCCCATTTGGACCCTGCGGGTGCTCCTAAAGCTGCAGTAGTAATTAATGATAATTAGTGGCATGACTCACTCATCAGTCTGGGAATGAACACAGGGGTTGCTTTCAAGGCTGGTGCTGAGTTATGAGACTCCTGGAACAGGAGCACCTCTGCCTGTGGTTTCTTTACCCAGATCACTTATGTGGCCCTGAGGAGCCTGCGTAAGATCAGAAGGACTCTAAAAGCACTTGGACACCACTCTGTGTGGTTTGTAACACAATTTTTTTTTTTTTTTGCTATTGATTAAGCAGATTCATCTAAATGCCAGTGAGGATGAATTGCTGAGGACAGTTTCCTCCTCTCTCTCATTGTCTTTCCAAGTGCAGTATTTGGCTACGGAGAAGAATGAAGGTGGTGAAAGAGATGAGAGTAGAGATGCTTTTAGTATGAGGGTAAATCTGGCAAAAACCCAGCTCCTGCCTCATCCCAATTATCGTCTTTGTGGACTAGCCTTGGGAGCTGAAATGCATGCAGGGTTTGTTCTGAAAAGGCGTTGTTGAGACACACACGCAAAGACGCTTGGTGTTCTTGTCCTTGGTGTACATCCAAAGATGACTAAAGAACCTGGTAGGACCCTGGCTGGAGGTATGGGAGATCAAGGTGTGTTTTTTTAGCTGCATTACTTATCTGAGTACACACAGCTTGTTATAATGTGTGGCTGGATGGTTTTATATACTGAGTCTTGGTGTGAAAAGCAATTTCCAGGATTCCTATTCAATGGATGCAGACAGTATAATTCTCAGGCGTTAATCTGTAGTAGCACTTGTAGTGAAAGTGTGAAAACATCAATGAAGGACAACATAACCTTCCAAATATTATGAATTAGAGGGTTTTACTTCTTCACAACAGGTGTATCTTGTTTTCTGCGAGGTGCTTTTTTTAGTCCCTTTGGTTGCTAACGGCCTGTTTTTCCCTGTTTGCTGTCATCCAAACACTTTGTTTGACCTACTGCAGGCTGAACAGCTGGCCTCTATTTTCAGAGCTCTTAATAATGATTTGCGCTGCTGTATATTTTTGTTGATGTTCTCTAACAATTACAGCTTCTGTGAAGTTAATTTGGGACCTGCTGGTGCTTCATTTTTGGCAGAGCACCACTAGTGGTGCTCCAACGGGGAATAAGGAGCCCATGCCCTAGAAAACAGGATCACAGGCTGTGGACTGTAAGTCAGAGGAGCTCAGACTTACGCACATGTGATCTGCCCATTGCTGATGGGATATGGAAGCCTTTCTTTTCTGAGAGGCTAAGGGGAATTCAGCAAAAAAGACAAAAGATGTTGATTTTAGGGGTGTATGGGATCTCTAGAGGAGATGCAGCCAAGGGAGGTCTCCAAGGTATTTGCAGGGCACCGCATCTTGCCCTACCTGGGGGTAGGTAGTTGAAGCATGGACTGAGAAGCATGTTAGTCTCCCCAGGCTCTCTGAAGACATTTTTCATAGAATCATAGAATGGCCAGAGTTGGAAGAGACCTTAAAGATCATCGAGTTCCAGCCCCCCTGCCATGGGCAGGGACACCTCTCCCTAGAGCAGGTTGCCTAAAGCCCCATCCAGCCTGGCCTTGAACACTCCCAGGGATGGGGTATCCACAACTTCTCTGGGCAACCTGTTCCAGTGCCTCACCACCCTCACAGGAAAGAATTTCTTCCTAATCCAATTCCTGTGCTGTGAATTCATTCCCGCAGTTTGTTAACTGTGTCATCAGGTATCACAACAAAAATAATAACCCAGCTGTTTTGCTGAACACAGGGTGAGCACTCAGATCAACAATAGCTTGTCGCTAAATATATTTTAAAAAAGATTACCAAGCAAAAAGAGCTGTCTCATGAATGTATTCTTATTAACAAGCAGGATCTCAACATGAAGGCTGGGTGGAAATGGTATTACAAAATACTGGAGTGATTTATTGTGGCCAGTGAAGGTACATTTAATCATTTAATTACCAAAAGCCAAAAGGTTCCATTTTTGTAGCAAAATGACAACCTTGCATTTAATTAACATTTACTTAGAAATATTTTATTTTCGAACAGTGCATTTTGCCTGTTATTCTTTGTAGTGTTTCTAGTCTCTCTTTTCTTTCCTTACACAATAAATCCAGAGACCTTTCTGACCTTTTTAGTTCATCTCCTGTTCCAGTGTTACACTTTCCTAGGCCTGTAGGTATCACAATGTGGTCAAATCTATAAGGTCAAAGGAAAGTTATCATATATATTGGCAGGCTTCTCTTGGACGGCACAGGGTTTGTTTTTCTTCTTCACTCTTCTTTAAAAAAATAAAACCACCATTGTGCTGGGAGACTCTTGACCTGAGAAAGTCTATGATCATGTGGCATTTAAAAATTAACACTGTGCAAAATAAGGGTGGTGCAAATTAAATGGGTGAAAGTCGCTCAGCAGACGTGTCAAAATGGAGGTGGGAAATCATCCTTTAATGTAATTCTTTCTTACAAATATCTTTGTAGCTCTCTCAGCCATCTCCCTTGCAGAATCAGAAAAGCATGAGTCATTTATCAGTTTTAGGGTGACACATGATTATATGGAGTAGTAAATGGGGAGGAAGATGACCACTTACACGGAGCAGTCAGGATTTTGACTGTGTATGCAGTTCGCTATAGCCAGTTTCAAGGTGAATCTGGAGAAATCAAGAAGCAAAGTCACATTTGCAGCTGCCAGGCTTATAAGAAAGAACCACGGCACAGAAAAGGTCATGGAGGTTTTGATTTTGGTGGCCTGCCCAATAGAACATGAGCTAACAAAGTAAGCTAGAGCCAGAAAGGGCTAATATAATCCTTGAATGCCAGAGCAGTGTCACTGAAGTATATGAAGATGGTAGCGAAACTATTACTGCATCCAGTCCTGACATCCACATTTCAAGAAGCATGAATGAATATTTGGGAGAAAAAAAACAAACAAACAAACAAAAAAAAAAGCCAGAGGAATAATTTGAAGGTTGGAAAACCCACCAAAGTAGCAAAAGAGTTTGGTGGATGCTCTGGCAGACTTCAGTTTTACAAAAGTGATTAAGAGGTTACTTCACTGTGGATGTAAGACCCCACATGGAGAGAAGACATTTGATCTAAAACTGTTCCTACAAGTATGTTCTAACTTAGCAAAAAAGTGATGTGGATTTTGTACAGTAGTTACTAAGTGAAATTTGTGTATGTAGTTTCTGAATGTTATACTGCTTCTATTCAAGCAGAGGATGGAAAGCTGTCACAGTTGATATTTCTGCCAAAATTCATCATGAGTGTTTGCATACCCTTAAGTTCAGTTTTCTCCCATCTCGTAGAAAAGTATGAGGTTGGTCTTAAACCTGGATTTACTCAGGAAGAGGTTAGAACAGTTACAGAGGTGTGTAAAGATCAAGGGGATGCCATAGAGAGATGGTTTTGAGTGGGTAAGAAACTGTTGTTCTGAAAGTACCCCTGAAAGATGTGTGTTTTTAGAAATAAAATGAAGAGATGCGAGAGAAAATATGGATCCAATCAAACCAGTGTAGTAGACTGGATACTTTTTTTCAGATGTTGATAGCAGTGAGTTTTCCACTATGCCATGGGGATCAGTTCTGTCAAGACACCTCAAAAGTCAAGTGGAGAGAGAGTAAGATGATGGTAAAAGACAAAATTATGGAGGGAAACTGAGGTTAAGGAAGTTTAGTGTCAGCGATAGGAAATTAGAAACATTGGAGAACAAGGTCAGGTCTACAGGGTGAGAACTAGTTCGGAGGAATCCAGGTGAAAGATGCACAACCAGTTCTTGAAGTAGATGTTCAGGGTTGTATGCTTAACAAATTCCAAAATACTCTGCTTAATCCTTTTCGCTTGAAAATCTGTTTCCATCAGTGCAGCATTGCTGACATTAAGTTACGTTTTTTTCTGCTGTCCCTTTGCATGCAGAATGACAGAAGTCCTCAGCTGGTGACAAATTCCCTGGTCTGGGTACCCCAGGGAGGCATGCTACAGATTTCCAAGACAATTCTGCACGCCAAGCTACCTGGTGCCCGTGATTCTGAGATAACCTACACCATCACCAAGGACCAGCCAAGACATGGTAAATATCTTTGGAGTTCTGTTAGAAACAGCTGTAGGGCATTCCTCAAGGTGCCCATCTGCTAAATAAAAATGAGGTTCTGGTTACTTCCAGGGAAAAGGGTATTCTTCACAGACCTTTGGGAATATGATTCTTCCATGGTATTTTTCCCACACCAAATAGTATTTGAGGGAATGTTTCCTTGTAATGCTGTTCTGAATAAGTGCTGCTAACCTCATCTTTTTCCAGTTCAAATGGGTGGGCAAAGTAATGAAGTACTATTGTCCTGCCTGGTAATCTGAACTTCTACAACTGCATTTCTCTAGTGGTGGTTAAATTCTGGTGGATTTCACAGAATCATACAATGGTTTGTGTTGGAATGGACCTCAAAGATCATCTTGTTCCAACCCCCCTGACACGGGGTGGGACACCTCCCCCTAGACCAGGTTTACAGCCTTGTGAGGGCAAATTCTTACTGACTGCCAAAAGATAATATTCTACGAGTCTGGTTGAAGAGCAGCACAGAGCATTCTGACTCTAGAAACTGCTGAGCAAAAGTTTACCATGAAGAACTGGAGAACTCCCTAAATTCCATGACATTTGATTTAATTTCTGCTGATGGAAGGGGTTACTGACTCTAACAGAAATTGGTAACATTTGCATCCCTATATAATTCTTGTCTTCAAACTCCTTTTGAGGGGCTCTTATCTCTCAGAGTAATGGCTTTCACAAGCAGCCCTGTGCGTAGGACTGCAGTTTATAGAGTGTCTTCTGAACCCAGGCCAAGGAGGAGTGTGGAAGGTGCTGAGATTTGTGGCTGAGACACAAACTGAGAGAAACTGGATGGAAAAAAAAGGACATCATACGTGGAAGGAAAGGAGACATAAAAGAAAACTGTTATTTTCTTCTCAGCATCACCATTTTCTTCACTAGAACCATGTCTTTAAATACTATATTTTGCACTTCTATGAAATGATATTGTTGGTTTTAATTGTCTGAGCCAGATAAAATTAGAGGGTCCCTTTAGCAACATCAGTGCTGGTTTTTTGCCTTTTGCTGTAAGGAAAGGCTGGTTTCCATAACAGCTGCCAGTACCTGATGGAAACATAGATTATGTTATTTTTGCAATTTAGAAGAGAAGTAATTAATTTGTATTCCCCCTTTAGTTTTCTGCAAATGAAGGAGTGTGTTCTCACTTTTAATAAGCATTTACATGAAAACAAGAATTTTTCCCTGAGGAGCTTGTCTCCTGCTGCCTAACCCTAACCAAAATTTATAATTCTGCATTTGTATCACCATAATTATCTCTACTGTAATTAATTGCAGTAACATAAATGGGTTTGTAGCTGCAGGTGAGGAATAAGCAGTAGAAATCAATGAACTTCAATGTTTTATCTAAAATACTATTTCACAGAAAAGGAGGAAAAATACAAGACAGAGAAATGCAGAAAAAGGCGTCTCTAATCAAGGGGGGCTTATCTGTGTATCTTAGATTTTGGGTAATGGAAAAGATATTCATACCTGTAAAGAATATATAATTTGATTTTTAGAAAGGAAAGAAAAACACTTCAGAATTACCTGTTACATTTCTGTAGGACAAGTGAGTGGACTAAGAAGGCTTCTTGCCCTTTATTTCGAGACTCTGAAACCAAACGAAAGGGATGTAATTAGGGAAGGAGGATCCCTGTCCAGATCACCTGCTACTGCAGGGCTTGGTTTCGTTCTGTGCAACTGGGCACTGGAGAGCAATTGATCTTCCTGAGAATCTCTTTATGCTGGACCTCTTGTTTTGTCCCTTACCCATCTCTCCTTCCAACATTCAGGAGGCCTCAACACAGCTCTGCTATGTGGCAAAAATACTCACTTTTCTTACAAGTAGGTGTTGTTATACCCTACGCTCCTCCATGGAACGTACGTTCTCAGATGGTGAAATTTCTAATGCCAATAGAAAGTGCAGCAGGTGTCTGCTCTTTTTAAAATGAATGTGACCACAGTGCCTGAATCCCCTAGACAGCTCTGGAAATTGCAGCTGTATAGTCTCCATATATTTCAATAAATTGCCCGAGCGTGCACTAGTTGTACATTCATATGTGTAACCGATCAGCAGGCATTTTTTTTATTTAAATAAAATATGTTTCAAATGAAACAGTAGTCATAAACTACATAAGTAAGTATCACAGAGTTCTTCCTTCTGATCGATTCAAATGTTAATTTATAAGAAGACCACATGGACATGCATTTTACTTAAAGCAGCTGTGTGTTCTGATTGTTTCTTCTCTTATTTTGGGAGGGATGAAGAACTTACAGGCTCTAACTCCTTTGGGTATGTGATTAGCATCTTTAGAAATCACATGGAAGATTAAGGTGGTGAACTCCCATGAGCAAAAGCATAAGATTGGGAATGCAATTAGGGCACTGATAAGGGAATATTAGCATTGAGTTTGATGATAAAATGGAAGTGTGATATTTCAGCTTGCTGAATTATTTTTTTATTACTCCAACTGTTTGAGGGTGGTTTGGGGAAATGAACTGGGAGAGCTTATGATGGATATTTTGCATAAAGGAATGATTAATGCTGTAAGGAGAGCTGAAGTGATTTATAATATATGTGGCTTCTGAATGGGTAACCATGAGGGGTACTTTCAAAGACTAATAAAAAAGCACAATATACAAGTAACAAGTTATTTAAAGAGCAGCTAAATTATATATAGCCAAGACTAGTAAAGATAGGGGAAACATATAATTTTTTCCAGATCATATGTTAACTCCATAAGAAGCAAATTACATTGTAAAATAGAAAAATATACCATTTATTTCAGTGCTATAGCTCTTTGTCAGGTTTTAATTTCATTTATGTGGGTGGTTAGGAAAAATGTTGGCAGCAATGAAATTGCTGACCGAGGTTTTGATACCCTTCTCTTGGGGGGCAGCACTTGACTCTTTGAGTAATTTTGTTAGAGTGATCGTTTTGGATTATAGTCTGTTGAACATGAGCAGTGACATCAAAATCCAGCCCTTGGAGGCGACTGTGAGGAAAGCTGATAGCCAGTAGGACATGCCCACAACTGGCTCTCCTCTCATATCTGCAGTGAAGCCATTTTTCCACCCAGCTGAGAATCTATTTCTAATCCAAAAGCCAGAAATAAGCTGGATGTTCAAGATATAAAAGCTACATACTCTTTGGAGTAAGAGCTATAAACCAGGGCATACAGACTTTCTATACAGCCTGTGATACAGAGGTCCTTTACTATATCTATTCAAGAGTTCTTTTTTAGTGGAAGATTTTTGTTCAGAGAAGTTGGCTGAGTATACTTTTTGACATAATAAGTACCCCAAAGAGCTGGAAAATAGCTGACCTTGTAAAAATTAGCATGCTATATTCTGATACTTAAATTGTACCCTTGAGGGAAGATGGATAGTCCACTGCAATGCTTTTTAACCCTGATTGTGTCTCACTTCTCTCTTGTCCTTTCGCAGGAACTCCAGAAAGTGAGGCATGTCCTTTGTGTCTTTTTTTTCCTGCTCAGTTTATGAAACAGGCACGTTTCAAGGTTGAAACAGGCTGGTCAGCAGGCAGAATAACATTTTGGGAGCTTAAAGCTGAAGATTCTGATTTTGTTTGGCCACGTATTTCTTCTGTGTGCTTGCACGACTCGCTTGATCTACCCTTTGCCAAAATGAGATAAAATATTTCCCTGTGTCAGTGGGATGTTGCAAGATCCATTACTGGTTTTTAGGAGCTCTACTGTTATTTTTCTTAGTCACACTAGATGGAAAAAAACTAAGTCTGGGTGGACATTTGTCTTGGTGAAAAGACATCTATTCCTCCTTGTTTTCTCACAAGTTGTGCCCTGGCTGTTCATCTTTGCTTTTCCCAGGTGAAGTGGTGCTTCTGGTCCCAATGCCGGCAGATAGCCCAGCAGACTTGTGGCAGCTTTTGCCTGATGGAAGAGCAGCCTCACGTACAAGCTCTTTTACCCAGCAAGACATCAACGAAGGCATTGTGTGGTACAGGCACTCTGGATCTGAAGTAGAAAGTGACTCCTTCCAATTCCAGGTACTCCTTATCACATTCACGGAGGGGTCACATAGCAGTTCCACTGGCATTTTTCTCTGAGATTACTCAGTCTGCTGTTTCCTGTGTCTCATGACCCAAAGATTTAATAGGTACACATACATGAATGCATGCATGCACACAGAAATACATTTGTAAATATATATTTGTATTTATATTTGTATATATTGTATTTGTATTTATATTTGTATTAGATATTAGGAAGAAGTTCTTTCCTGTGAGGGTGGTGAGGCACTGGAACAGGTTGCCTAGAGAAGCTGTGGCTGCCCCATCCCTGGAAGTGTTTGAAGCCAGGCTGGATGGGGCTTTGAGCAACCTGCTCTAGTGGGAGGTTTCCCTGCCCATGGCAGAGGGATTGTAACTTGATGATCTTTAAGGTCCCTTCCAACTCTAACCATTCCATGATTCTATGATTTACATACATATTGATGTGTATATAGATGCATGTTACGTGGCTGTAGATGAATATGCATGCACTTATGTGTCAGAGTGGGTGCAACCCACCTTTGTATTCGTGGGAGACTCCTACTCATGCACAGGAGAGCTTTTGCTGTGTGTGGGTCCCCAGGTTTTAATCTGTGGCAGCAGAGCCAGCCAGCCAGCTGCCCGCAGAATAGAGCCGCATGTGACGGCATTAACCTTCTGGATGTCAAATCACAGGCCATATTGCATATCTGGAGAAAATTGTCTTTCACATAGCATCTAACATTTAAGCTATTAAACTAATAGCTGCCCTGATTTTCCATAGAACAATTCCATCTCAGGGAGGACACTGTTCTGTAGAGAAGCAGTGACATTGTCCTTGTGCCCGCCAAGCTTGTGTAAGCAGGAGAGCTCGCTGGGATCACATCCCCACAGTGAATGGGCAGAGATCTGTCTGCATTTACAACTTCCACAGGGTGAAACTAGCTGCTTGTAACATCCCAACTGCATGACACAGTGTGTCCAGGGACTGATTCGTGCTGTGACAGTGATTTCTTCTCCACTGGCCTTTTGCCTGTTTGGTAGGGTTGTTCTTGGGGACACCCTACTGATGTGCTTGGCATTGCTTTTGGGGAAAAAATAGGAACAGGAAGTATTTTCTGCCTGGCAATCCTTAGAAGAGGTAACAGAGAGGGTAACTCACATAGACTCATAGAATGGTTAGAATTGGAAGCGACCCTAAAGATCATCAAGTTCCAACCCCCCTGCCATGGGCAGGGACACCTCCCACTAGAGCAGGTTGCTCCAAACCCCATCCAGCCTGGCCTTGAACACTTCCAGGGATGGGGCTTTGAGCAACCTTCCTTCTTGTAACCTGCTGCCTCCTCCTCCCCACCCTTCTTTGAGATGAGGCTGGTCCTAGGGAACAGTGGAAAAGTGGCTCCAGTTAACCATGGCTGTACTAGAGACCCTCCAGCCAAGTCTGCATGAGGAGGCATGCACAGAGGTCCTCTGGCCCACACTCTCTTAAGGCATCCCTGCCATCCAGACCTCTGTGAAAGGGGTTCCCTGTGCAAGGTGTGATACTGCAGCTCATACCCTGGCTGTTTTGATGCCCCACTTGCAGTTCAGGCAGGAGGTTTGACCCCTTGATGCTGCATGGTAAATACGTTGCCCTCCCATAAAACTTGCAATATTTATTCCAAGTGCAAAGTGTTCCGGATGCCATTTAAAAAACTGATTGTTTTTCAAACCCCAAAACCAAGCGACCCTCCTACTTTCTGTGTTCCCTAAGCTAATAATTTAATTTTTGCTACAGAGTATTTCTTTGTGCAAACGGGCAAAAAGGTACAAATACTCCCTAGCAGATGTAATAATAAAATAAATCCCACCTCCCCACAGGTTTAACGGCCGTAAAATTCCTCAGACAGGTCCTTGCTGTTTGCTTGGAAGGTTTAACAGCCTCCCATAATACTAAGCCTACATGAACACTTGCATGCAGTATTTGTTACATCTGGTTTACAAGTCAGAAGCTATTACTGTAGCACAGGAGAGGCAGTTAAGGTAATTTCTAAAGTAATTAACATAAGCGATAATGAGGAATTCGTGAGCGTCGATGTTGAACAAGCTGATCTTTAGCTTAATTGCTACATTCCTCTTATAGAGTATGCTTTTTGCATGAGTTAAATATGTGGGTTTAGTGCCTTGGAGCGGTAGCAGTAATTGTATGGAGAGCCCTACTGGGAAGGGAAGCGGCGATTGCCTGGGTCACATCAGGAGACCATAACACATCTGTCTGAGTCCTGAACTGTGGACTCGGGCATCTCAGAAAGGGGTGAGGTGTTGTTTTCATCAGTATTTTGGCAATTACGATTCAGATGACAGCAACTCAAAAGAGGGCCAGCAAATGGCCAAAACAATTTCATTCATTTCAGCAGAATTTTTGCATCTTTATGCATTTTCTTGAAATTGAGCCTGTGCTGGAATCTGTTCTTGCTCACAAATTGCTCTGTTGAATTCAAGTGAGGACTTCAATCCCTACTGAAAGATAAAGCCATAACTGAGTTTAACAAGGAAGGGGACTGCATTTCTTTGGGTGCTTGCTTTGTCTCAGGTTTGCTGTGAACGTTTGCAGGCTTAACTCTAGCACATGGGTTTGGTCCTTTGCAATTTTACAAATTTAATACTATTTGCTTTCTATGTCATTACTGCAGGTTTGCTTTTTTGAGTTAGATACCGTTGACTTAACTTTGCTGTTATAGTGATGTATGGAAAATTTATATGGGTCTCTGTGAAACACAAGCACAGCCTGTCGTGGAAGATGTTGGGATCACAGAAAATCACTGCCAAGGCAGTGCCATTATTAAAAGACTGGTTATTTTCACCTTGTCAGCACAACTGGTGGTCGTTTTGAGGGTGGGAAGAAGGTTTAAAAACCCATTATTTTTTCTGTTCCTGTGATGAAAAGTTCTACTAAGCTATACAGACAGTTGGAGGGAAATTCAGCAAAAATTCAGTGACTGGGGGAAGCAGGAGTGAATAGCAGCAGGAAATTTGCAAACATATCTTTCTAAATGTTAGTAATGAGGTAAACCATTTCTAGATTGTACAGGTAATAATGGAGAAACCGGTTACAATCTAAAGGTCTATATTACTATTTAAAAGGTTGGTATCTGCTGGAAAGGTGTATCTTCCCAGACCAGGAGGAGAGGAGAGGGAAAGTATGAAAGTGGTCTAGAAATGCAGTGGTGTCCTCTGTCAGCTGTCCTCATGTGATCTTTCCTTCCCAGGTATCCAGCTCTGCCAGTCCACAGACCAGCTTGGAAAGCCACATCTTCAATGTTGCTGTTCTCCCACAGACCCCCAGAGCACCTCAGCTTTCCCTTGGCTCTTCTTTGCACATGGCTGTAAGTGTGAAGTGACTGGTATTTTCTGTATTCCCCCTCTCCTGGCACCACTGCACAGCAGCCAGTACCTCATGTAGAGCAATACCCACCGAGTGTTGATTCCTCTACTTGCTGTTGTCCGTGCTGTTGTGCTTGATTCAAAGGTGGAACTAAATCTGCAGAACAGGGTGTATGCACCAGATAGGTGACGAGAAGAAATGGACAAAAAAGACAGACCGGTTAGAAGAGTAGTAGGTGGGGGAGGAAAAAACATAGAAAGTTGAAAAATTCAGTATTAAAAGTGATGAGTGTATAGACTGGGAGAGAGAGAAGGGGAAAAAAAAATTTAGCACTTTTTTAATGGAATTCTTAGCATTTTGCAAACACCTTTTTCTGAATTAGGAATGGCAAGAGAGAGTAACTGCAGTTAGAGAGACTATAATGAATAGATCTTGCTAGTAATTCCACTGTAAACTTTTATTTATTGGAACTGCAGCCCACCCAGAGTAGATATTTTTCATTCATTATTCTGACATCAGGAACACAGACTAACGTATGTGGGAAACATTCAGATGAACTGATTATATCTGCATCCACGGAACTGAATTACCTTTTCTTGCAGTGTCAGCTCTGGGAATGACCATTTTGATAGAGTGGTCTCTAATGGAGTTATTTCACTGGCTGTGTTAATTAAAAAGATGACCTCAAAAGTTGGTTTTGTTAGCTCTCCAACTTTGTTGCGTGCCTTCTCCATGTGTCCCCATCACATACGTGAGTGAAGTCCAGCCTCCCTCTCTACTTCTCCAGCTGTCTTCTGTTCTTTGATTCTGTAGGGAGGGATCCCAAGTGGATGAGCTGGAGGAGAGCTTGAGGGCTCTGCACCCAATTCACTTGTTGGGACACGCTGAGAGCCAGGACCTCATAGCTTTGTTGTGGTCTGTGGGGTTTTCAGAGGGGCACTGTGATCATGATCTGCTGAGCAGCAGTCCTGAGCTGGGTGAGACAGGGCAGGCTGTGATGAGGAAGCAGAGATGAGGTCAGTCCTTCAGGCAGAAGCTTTCTGCAGGGAAAGGGAGAACTGGGTCTACAAAGTGGAATGTAGTGTGTAGTCATCTTTGGTGGTTTTCATTCCTGATGACTTACTTAGACTGTGTGAGGTGCCAGCAGTATGCTTAGCCTTATCAAACAGAAATCCTGTGCCTTTGAGCACTCTCTGACAGACAAAAGCACGCTGAGAGGCCCATGGAGGGCAGAAGAGCAGATGTGGCAGACCTCCCGGGGGCAATGTGTCCCTGGGAGAAGCCTTCTAAGGGGAGGGGAAGGACTTCTAAGCCAGCACAGTGTGCCAGCCATGGGACCAGGACAGGCCAAAGGAAACTGTGAGAGGAGGGATTAGTGAAAAGTCCCTGACACAACAGCCTTGTCAGGGTTTAAAATAGTGGTGACCTTTTGTGGGCAATAATAAAACATGCTCAGACTGCTGCTTGGAGCAATAGCCCACAATGTATCTTTCTGCTCTTGACTTTTTGTTGTTGTCATTATTGACAAAATTGATGGGAGAGATGTCTGGCTGAGCCGTGCAGTGCTGGATTTTATAGCTAATTACACACCACAAAATTCAATAGCGCCATAAAATACGTTTTACTGAGGGGCGCCTTGCAACCTGCAAGTCCTACCTTTGGGAGAGACAAATAGGCCTTGGAGGCAACTATGAAGCAACCATAACCTTAAATCTTTTCATCATAAAATTGCACTTCCTTGCATCAACGTGATTGAGTTCTGTTCATCTGTCTTCAAACTCCTTCAACATTAGATTGGCTTCTTGCCTGAAGAGCAAACACAAAGCGCTAAAGTCTTCCCATACCTCTAGTCTTGTCTTTAACTGTCCTACAGAGAAAGGTCAGAGAAAGTTTGGTATCTCCTTGGCAGTTAAACTGGACATAACATCTATGCTGGTTTTAATTCGATCAAGTTACCTGTTTCCCCCATATGGTAAAAGGAGCCTGAGCTTCATTCTAGCTGAATGCAAACTGGGGTTTGAGATGGGGTTTGAGAAGGAGAGGGAATTTTGCAAGCATATAGAGGTGATCCCTTCCCTTCCCAAGGGCCATCACTGTTAATTTTAAGTCTGCCCTCATTAATCAGAGTTGTATATAGCAGTGCTGATAACACAAACTTGGTGGCTTTTGGTTCCAGTTGGACATGTGACTCTCTCACACATCTAAGAAGGACTGACAAGGTTTTGTTTACTGCCTAACAAACAGTCATTCACAGGCTGTGTTTTCACCTCTTACCTGTTTGGGTGAAAAACACTGGAGAGACATGACCTGGGGGTTTGGGGGCATTTGTGGTGGTGTCAGGGAACCTCGTCTTACCAGTGTCCATGCTAGCAGAATGGGACACAGGTTTGACAGGGGGGGCCTTACAGCTGTGTAACCAGCATGATTCAGTGGGCTGCACTTGATGGGGCTGATGGAAACCTGTAATTTATTCCTGAACCTGATCATTTCAAGTTCCAAAGAAGATGAATTAATTGCCTGTGTTCTTAATTTAGCTTGTTCTCTCCATATTTTGTTCATAATTACGAAATGAGCTGGATGCTTTCCACACCCAGCTGAACTATTTAATTCAGTGACTTATTGTAGCTGTTAATTCCACAGGATTAAGGCTCGTGAACACATGCAAGTTAACTGCTTTTGTGCACTTAAGTCTGTTCATGCAGCACTGTAATTCCTGTATCACACTGCCTGCTTCTGGCTAATGATAATCTTGTAATGAAAGGATTGGAACATTTTTAGACAGATTTAAAACAAAAGAGAAAGCTTTGGTTCTTCATATTGCAATGGAAATGGCTGAGTCATTTTGAGGATTGCTTTTAAAAGCGAATCTAGTCCAGCCACAACAGACTATACCCAAAACCTACGTATTTGGTGAATTATGTCTTAATCCAGGGAATTTTTGATCAAATTGGATTTTCTTTTACCTCTTTTTAGTTGCTCTTGGTATAAAAAAGAAACTTCTAAACTCCTCCACCGGCGAGTGTGGAGGTTTGTGCATCTGTAGGGGACAGAGTGCACTAAAACTACTGCTACATTCCTAGACAACCTGAAAGTGGGAATAAGCTCACAGTTTTATGAAGGAGGAGGTTTTTGTCCCTTTTTTATAGGGTTATAAACCCCTTCTGATTCTCCAGAAAGGACTTAACAGAGGTTGACCTGTATAGATCTGTCTTCTGTTGAGCATGATAGTACCCAGCTTCTGGGTTACACGTTTGGTTTGGTTTACAGATGAGCTGAAAGTGAGCTTCAGTGGGCCATAAGACTCTAGCAAATTTTACTCATTATCAGGTTTTACTGTCCTCTGTAATCTCCTCCCAAATAGTCCCTTTTCCCTTTGAGAGACTTGGTAAAGGTTCAGCCCCTCCATCCCTTGTCAGTTTTAGGTCTAAGAACCTAGGACCTTAAATTCAAAGACTCTCTCATTTTTAACTATAGCAAAGCAAATTCTCTCTCAGTGCATTTTGGGTGAATCTTCCCATGTCTCTGGCCTTGATGCTCATGGTCTAATGTGTTTATTGAGGTGCTGGAGGACCGTGTGACAGTGATTGAGCCCCATCACCTCTCCTTTGTAGACCCGGAGATTCCCAGTGAGAAAATCCTGTTCAACGTGACTGTCCCTCTCCTTCCTGGCCAAGGCAAGTGTACCTATTCAGAACATGGCAGCTTGCTGCTAAATTGGTTGCCCTGCATTCTAAGCACATCTATTTTTTCCCTCAAAATATGATTCTGTCGAGATGTTTGTTAATCTGTTCAGCCTCCTTTATTAGCTTTCAAACACCTTGTTTCTTAACCTGATTTCTTTGGCTTGTTCGGGAGCAAGCCACAGAGTTCAGACAGTTTTCTTACTGTTTTCTGGAATATATTGAATGTTGTACACCATGGCTTTCTGCTTTCCACCTCTCTAGTGAGAGCTACTTGAAGAAATTAGTAAGTGAGGAATCTCTGTTTAATTTCTCATGTCCCAAGAAGCCATCCTTGATGCAGTTACAGCCATCTCACTCATACAGGAACCACTGAAGATGTAAAAATAAGTACCTGGGGAGAGGAAAAGGAGCTGTGGTCTTCAGTGTCTTGTTTTAAAAATAAAATGGATTCCTCCTGTTAATACCGAGCTCTCTGCCTCCATAGGTATCGTGGAGCATAGAGACAAGCCTCTCTCCCCAGTCAGGTATTTCAGCCAAGCAGATATAAACCATGGCAAGATTGCTTATCGTCCACCAGCTGCAGCTCCTCACTTGAGAGAGATCATTGCCTTCTCCTTTGCAGGTGAGAAACTAAATGTTCTTTGTGTCAGACTGGTGGACATAGCCAGACTGCTGGTCTTCCTCCAGTTCTGGAATGACTTCATGGTTATGGCCATACTCGTGAAGGCATGAGGCTTGAACGATACAGAGAAAGTAGGAATCTGCCTTGGAGAAGTGTACCAAGAATTCATCCATTTCTTATGACTTCAACAAGATTTTCCCCTGCAATTGGTATAGCAACACCCAGTGAATTACGGGGATTTGGCAGCATTCACTGCAGCATTTAGCACTGCCAGTGATAGAAACTGTTGCCCTTCCCATGCTTGGGTTCTTTGATGCACTGGGGGCTTAGTCCTTGGGATTGAGACTAGAATCAATGAGTATGAAGTTAATCACTTTAGCCAGGATATTAGAAGATTTATACCATGAGAGGAGTAACAATCTGGAGCAGGAGGTAAAGGGGTGAAAATAGGACAAGCTTCAAGCATGTTTGACTAGTTGATGCACAGGATTGTGTGATTGTGTGATGAAGTGACAGTACATGGTAGATGCAGTTCTGTACATCACCACACCCTCCTCTGACATCAAGAGGAGTTTCACAGTTCGGAGGAGCGTGTAGCATGTTGTCTCTTATTACTTAAAGTGAGGACAAGGAAAGAGTGCTTTCCTTGGTGAGGAAAGACTTCAGTCTGGTTGAATGTCAGTACTTGCTTTCTCCAAAAGTTCTTTAAATCCACATCAGTATGTGCTTTCCTATCCTGGCCACAATGTCCTGTCTTTGACCCATCAGGTCTCCCAGAGTCAGTGAACTTCCGATTCACAGGTATGTGAACCATTTCTTTTTTTCCTGGCCAAAGCAGTTTTTATCCTTGTGCCTTTTGTGTTGCCTGATACTCGTTGGCCTTTCTTCTGCTGCAAGCAAACCTGTGGGTGCTCAGTAGAATTTCTGGAAACACATGTGCCTGTAATTCATCTGTCCCCCAACAGTGTTTTACAGAAGCTAAGCTACAGCTTGGCAGACACATTTTTCAAGTAGTTGCCTGGAATCTGTCGTAAAAGCTTGATTCATTATGTTTTTCCCCCAATGTGAATAAGGACATCAGAGTTTTAGGCTGGGTTTTTTTCTTTAATATAGCATGGAATCATTTCCACAATTAAATTGCTAATGATAAACTGCTTGCTTGCTTAACACAGCTTTCCTTTCCATGTGCTTTATAGCACAGGTGTGCAAAGCGATCCACTAGCAAGAAGTCCATGTTCTCACTTAAAGCACACCTGATAGATGCATGGAAGATAGTATGTACACATGCAGTTACATTTTCCTGCTAGGAGCTGAGTTAGGGGCAAAGGTAGATACTCTTTGCAGGTGTGAATTGTGTGTATATGTCCATTGACAAAGATAGGAGAGAAGTAAGCAATGTGGAGCGCGTGATTTTGTACAGAAAGGTGAATTTCCCAGGTGAGTCCTTGAAAACACTTCCCTACACCCAGGTGTGGTTTTTGTCTGTGTCTAGTGTCTAATGGAGAGCACACAACTCCGGAGATGGTGTTTGTCATTCATTTGCTCTCTGCCGAGCAGCAGCCTCCAGTCTTCCAGATCACGGCTCCATTCCTGGAGGTCAGCCAGGGGGGCAAGGCCACCATAGGTGAGTAGAGTGCGAGGGATGGGGTGCAGAGCTCAGCCTGAGGCATGGTGTTTGTTACCAGGGGGGCAAGGCCACCATAGGTGAGTAGAGTGCGAGGGATGGGGTGCAGAGCTCAGCCTGAGGCATGGTGTTTGTTACCAGGAGGCCACATGGGTGGAGCAGAGGAGAGTTCTGGTCTTGTTCACCTCTTCCAATGTAACTGAGGAGCTGTGCTTTTGTGGGTGTAGCCGTAGTCGCTGAGAAAACTGTGGGGTGATGCCCCAAAAAAAGTGGCTGGGAATATTGCAGTGCTCCACCAGCATGTGGCAGGCCCGTTCGTTGGCTGAGGCAGGAGAGAGCAGGGTCAGGAACCTGCTGTTCCTCTACTTTTTCCTGCTTAGGCTGCTCTGCAACTGCTGAACTGCTGGCTAGAGGTCTGATCTGGTACACCAGGTTGTTCAGGATAAGCCTCTTTCTCTCTCCCCTGCTCTACGAACATGCACACATCCCTCGTAGGCTGAGGGTTTGCACAGCTGTTGTTTATGAGCCATACTGGCAATAAACTCTCTGATACAGGCTTTGATCTAAGCATTGTCAGGAGACCAATTATTTCCACGAAACTGGCAAGCCTTTGGGTTAGGGCAGCTCCAGAATTATTTTACTTTTCATATACTGACACTATTTCAGTTTTTTGACTCCATTCACAAGAGTACATCACAAAACCTAAGGGATAATTCCCAGAGTAGTGTCTGAGGATGCTGAAGCCATGCTCTCCTTCCCCGGCACAGGGATCCAGTTGGCTGTGAGCGACACAGATACCGCTCCCGAGGGTCTGTTCTTTGAGCTGGTGAAACCTCCTCATCATGGCATCGTGCTCAAGTACAGCGCAGGCATGCAGGAGCGCATGAGAGCAGGTGAGTTGAGCAGAAGTCTTCCTCAGTGCAGGAGAGGAGTCAGAGTGTGCCTGTCTGCATAGCTGGCGTAGTTGACTGGGTGGAGACCGATGCCTCTGGCTGGGTCCACAAGTGCACGATTTTTCTTCCTGGAAGTGTGTGACTGCAGGAGAGAGTGTGTGAAAGGCATTTTTCTGTTTGTTGTCAGCACATTTCCTGTACCAAGTATGTGTGGGCTAGTTGACAGTGATTCTGTTGTGATAACTATAACCAGCTGCTAATCAAAAGGGATGTTTTGCTTTACATGGTACATTATATCTGAAGTAGTTTGATGAAGCAACATAGTGAACATTTCCACTGAAGTCCGTGTAAACCTGTTGTGATTCAGCAGTCGAAATCTCCTGTGGTTTGAAATCTCCACTGTTGATTCTGGTGTCAGTGGGTTCCCGTGTGTGATCAGATGAACAAATATTACCTGTAGGAGAGTAGTGCAAGCAGGATATGTGGAGAGGGAAGCTTTATCTAGCCATGACAGGCATGAGCTTACAAAGCAGCTGGACAGAAAGGAGGATCTGTGCGCTCCCCCAGAATTGTGAAGAATCACTGTGTCTGTAAAACTGAAGGTTACAGCTTTTCCTATGTCTTGCATATATACTAGCTCCTTAATAAATGTCTTTGTAACTCACATCCCTGTAAGGATGGTATTAAATGCCAGTTTAGTACAGGATTAAGTCTTTGGCTAAATTGGGGCTTTATACCATTTGAGTTAGATTGTTGTACTGAACAGAATCTTCTGACTTGTGCATTTGTGGTTATTTTTGGGAAGGTGACACCTTCACGTATGAGGATGTGACTCGAAATGCTCTGCAATATGTGCATGATGGTTCAGCAACAGCAGAGGACAGCATGGAAATCTCTGTCACCGATGGTGTCACCACAGTAACCACAGTGCTGAGGGTGGAAGTGTCCCTGCTGGATGACAACGGTCCGCAGCTGGCCCCAGGCTGCTTATTGGCAATCACAGTGGCTAGTAAAAGCTCTGTCACCCTCTCTCGATTGCACCTTGCTTATATTGTAAGCTTTCATCTCTTTCTAAACCCAGTGAATGCTGCCAGCTTCCCTTTCCTTATCCCCCACCCTCAGACCCTTCACCACACACACCTCTCTCTGCTGTTGGTGTGGATTCTTGGTAGAGAGCTCAAGTTTTGACTCTGTCATGACTGCTGCTGCCAAAAAAGGGATAATAGACTCTTTCATTCAGCAGGGTTTTAAGGCTATCCCTGTTTGACTGAAACAGAGGTGAGCTGCCACACTAAACATGAGAACTGAGCTAATCCTAAATTTTAGCATCAGGCAGACTTGCTAATAAAGCACACGGATTTGCTAAGTGATAATCCCTTGAAAATTTCAGCCCCCTCCCCCCACTTCCAAAATTGCCTGGTTCTTTTTCTGGACGTATTTTAAGGGAGGAGGTTTAAGCAACCAAAGATGCTGCCCTCCTTGGTAGCCTGGAGTTCATCCCAGGAACTGTGTGTTGTACAAGAGTTATGCTGCTGGTGAAATTGAGTAGAGAGGTGTTTTACTCCTTGCAGATGATTTAGCAGCACGTGCACTAGCAGTGAATTTCAGGTCTGCAGATATGCTCCCCTTAGGGAGGAGGGAGGGAAGAATACAGTGCACGTGTGAGGCTGGAGGGACCTAAGGTGGTAGCTGTCAGAGACGATGAGGGAACTGCAGGGGGTGAGGCAGGATAAGAAGGCATACGAATATTTCTTCCAAGGAATCAGTCTGGATACAAGTCTGAGGTCTCTCCTGTTCTCCTCCACAGGAGGAGAGCTGACAAGGGAGCTGCTCAGATTTAATCTGAGTCAGAGAACAGCTAGGGAAAAGAAGATTTCATTCCTGACCCATATGCTGAGGATGTGATGATTTCTGCTTTGGGTCTTATCTTTCAGGCAACCAACAAAAACTTCTAGAAGAAAGATGACGTCTGAGCTGTGATGTCATAGAGATGATTGTACTTAATGTATTTTAAAAGAGCCAAAATCGGCTTTAAGTTTAATTTGAATCCGGGTTTTGCAGCATTGCTCCACATTAACTTTTGTTTTACTAAGAACTGAGCTTAGCTCTGTGTCCCTGTCTGAAGCTCAGGGGGGCAGCAGTTACTCCCTGTGCCAGCTATCAGCTAAATTTTGGCTCGCTTTATGTGGAGTCAGGAAAAGCATATCATGTAAATGGTCTAGTCCATTAGGAGTGTAAAGTAATTTGAAAACAAAAATACCAGGTTTATTTCTGAGAGATTGTGCTGATGTGATACAAGGACACAAAGAGAAGTTCTCTGAGCTGAGAGAAAATGAAAATAGATTTTGTGGTAGATTCTGAGGATGTCAACCCAATTGACCCTCTTCTCATCAGCAGAACTTCGTTTAACATTCATGAGCTATGGGTCTGACCCAGCTAACTTGATATATTTCCCTGTAAAAATTTTATTCCTCTTTCCATTTTTAGTGGAGGGAAACAAAAGCTAATCTTGTCTTGTTTTGATTTGATTTGTTCCTTCCTATTTAGGACAACAATTCTCCTGACTCAGAGATAAGAATCCAGTTAATATCTCTGCCTGCATATGGCACCCTCTTACGAATGTCTGGCTCTCACAATGAAGAGCTTTCCAAGGTTTATAATTTCACCATGGAAGACATTAACAACCAGAGGATCAGGTATCAAAGAGCTATTCTCCTTCAAGCCATGCCAGTTTAAAGCTCAGTGGGTTTTCTGCAGGGATTGCTGAGCTGTATTATGTTAGTACAGTGCATCAAAGATATTTTTCTCTTTCTTGGCACTGATATCCTATGAGATTATAAATGAGAGCATTTCATGTGTGTGAAATTAGGTGCTTATGCATGTATGAAATGCCAGTAGTTGTTGTAGCTTCAAATTACAGGAATTTTTTCTGTATTCACAATGTCATGGTGATACTTTAGGTAGGCAACACCCTGAAACCTCTAATTGCAGAGATGAGATGTGTTTACCTGATTGTCAGTGAGACTCCCTGACCCAGTATGTTCTGACTTTCACAGCTACTCCACCACGTTTGAGACCAGCAATCAGCCAGTGATGGATATCTTCCACTTTGCTGTTTTCGATGCTGATAACAACCAGCTCGACAGACAGATGTTCACCATCACTATCACACCTGCCCAGACAATGCCGACGCTCATTGCTTTTGCTGACCATATCACTGTAAGTGACTACCCAGGATACTGGGAACAGTGACAAGAATGGCTTAGATGTGAGGAATTTAACAGCTTTCCTGGACTGAGGGGAAATCACTGAAGAAACACGATGTTATGCATGCAATCCTGTGAGTCTGAAGGGTCAACAAATTACCTGGGGACCAGAGAAGGCTGACAATAAGGCTGCATCCCTCACCTGCTTACATGTGTTTTAGTCAGGAGCTGGGTTCTCTCTGGGGTGTCCCATTGACATCAGTGGAAATAGTCTGACTTACCTCTGTTTAGTATTTTGCCCCTTATTTCACCAGTCTGCATGTAAAAGATGAGCAGAAGGCAAGTATGAAAACATCTGGTGTTTTGGACTGATACACAGTATTTCAGACTCCTTATCAAAGTCTTTTGAAGTCATCTCCCTCCTTTCCAGCTTTGCATTCTCCCTCTCTTGTCTTCAAAAGGCTCTCCTCAACAAGAAATGCAGATCTTGATTTCCGAGAGGTCAGCATGACTCTGCCAGTTCTCTTGCCCTGATAAAGCACTCACAGGCTCCTTTTAGGGGCCAGGCAGGCTTTGTTCTTCCCATCCCACTTCGCCTCCCAACTGATTTCGTACTTAACAGATCTAGGGGAGGATGGGGAAGGACTTCAGAGACCAGGCAAGCCTCTGCCATAGAGGCAGACTTGTTCAGTAACAATTTATTTGTTGCTGCATGTTGTGTGCGTTGGCGATAGTTTTGTCATAAGCTTTTGCTTTCCAGGTGGATGAAGGTGGCAGGGTCCCACTGCTGGCTCATCACCACTCAGCTGCCGATTATGATACTGCCGCCAAGGAAGACCTGAGGGTCACAGTTATCACTCTACCAATGTATGGGTACATTGAAAACACTAGGACAGGTAAACTGCTTGGCTGTCTCTTCTTCCTCTTGACTGATGAAAGGAAACGCAGGGATTACCATGCTGGAGAACGTTCTAATTTGTCTCAGCACAGAGCTGGTTGGCATCAGTTGATCATAAAAAGCTTGTGAGGTCAGCTCTAAGGAGTGTTTCCCCCTGATTCTCATTTGTTGCAGACTAGTCTGTGTGAGGAGATTAGGACATTAAAAGCCTCTTCAAGCCCGTGTGTTGTATTTTCACCATACTTTATTTTGGCTGTCCTTGTTTCACAACAAACTTTGCTAAATTCCCCTAAATGTCTTGGCAAGCTTTAAGGCTGAAAGAGCTGTGGCAGAGCGTGGGTGGTAACATTCTCTTACTTCATTGTACTATCAAGAAAAGGTAGGATTTATACCATATTGTCCAAAGATGTTCATCCAGGAGACTTGTCTGCTTAATCTTGTGTGTGATCTTGACAGGAGTGGCATATATCATTTTACATAAATTATAACTTCTGCTGCTTTTATTTTCAGTTGATCAGTAAATTGAACATCCTTTCACTGGTGGTGTTCTGGTTTGCAGGTGAGAGCTTTGGCCCGCAGAGTGAGTCTGCTCTGACCGGAGATGCATCCTTTTCCCTTCAAGATGTTCTGGAGAACAGCGTTTACTACTTCCAGAGCGTCCATGAAAGCATTGAACCAACAAGTGATATTCTCAGCTTCTATGTGAGCGATGGCTTCAGCCAGTCTGAGTTACAGAGCATTAACATCACAATCGAGGTACTCCTGTGCTCACTGGCTGTCAGAGCCCTCTCCTTTCCCATAGACACATGACTTTTAAAGTACAAGCGTCTCTCACTCCTGTGTAACACATGGGAAAGGGATTAAACAGAGTTTCCTTCCTCCTGTCTGTTTGCTTCCCCTAATACAGGCCTATAATTCCCCTGTGATACCAGAAGAACAGTTGTGCATTGCAGCGTCTTCCCTAGGGCTTATTTTTCAGATGTCTCCTCCCTCTTAAAAGATGCTGGATAGATTTGGAGAAGCTGATGTAGCCCATTAATGGATATCAGCACCAGTACTGTCATTTGGGAGCTTGTATTTCATTCAGGTGGGCAGTGGGTTTTTTCCCCGTGGCCATTTCCCCTTTTTTTGACTGTGTGCCTTTGGGACCTGTGCAGCGGCAGAATGATGAGCCCCCAAAGATGATGCTGGAGCCTGTCAGAGTGCACAAGGGCTCAGGTGTGGTGGTCACCAACGCCTCCCTCAACCTGCAGGACTTGGACACCCAGAACAGCGAGCTTGTCATCATGGTGACCAGAAGTCCTGAACATGGTAAGTCCTGACAAGGTGCAGGGGGGGTGTGTGTATGAAGGAGGGCGAGTGTGTGTTTGTGCACCAGCATGTGTGTCTTTCTGTCTGAGCGTGTGTAATAGCTCCTGGTGTGAGAGAGGAGCCTGGCATATCAGTATAAATCAGATTTAGTCTGTGTTTGGACCAGTAGCCAGGGATTGTGCTTCAGAACAGAGCTATTCTTTGAGAGTTGTCCCTCGTTATTTGTAGGAGAGGACAAAAGGGGACTGAACGCATTTCCGTGGGAATTTCCCTTTTGCATTGCCCCATTTTGTATTGTGGGGTTCAGTTCTGAAGAGCTGAGCAACTAACATCTATCTGCAGTGCTAAAGCAAGGCAGGATGTCAGGTGAGGGCTAGTGTCATGTTAAACTTGCGAGGGCTGTGCACCCTTTGTTAGATCTCATGTGTGTAATAGCCAAATTCTTACCAGTTTGGGCAATAAGCAGATAACTTCCTTCAATTTTGCCTGTAAGGCTATGTCCACCTCTGTGTATCCCATTGAGAGCTGGCATGGAAAGAGTCCCCAGCAGGCTGTCTTCTCACCATAATTCTCATCCGTCTCTTGTTTGTCAGGTCAGCTCCGCAGGAGGCAGGAGGCCACAGAGCCCCCAGAGTATGGCCGTGTGCTGTCTGTGGGCTCGTCCTTCACCTACCAGGACATTTTGGATGAGCTGATTGTTTATACTCAGAGCGGTGCAGCAGCACAAACAGATGAGTTTGGCTTCTCCATCACGGATGGTCTCTACACCCAGACAGGGAGGCTGGAGTTCTCCGTGGAGCTGCCGAAGAAGCAGCCACCCACATTAGCTGTCAACAGGAACCTGCAGCTCCCAGCTGGTATGGAGAGAGGGGAGAATGGTATTGCTATGTGGTCCAGTTTAAACCAGTCGCTTAGCTGGATTGGCTGAAGCTGTTTGTGGACTCTCTTTCTCTGGTCCAGGCTCTGCAGCACACCTCACAGATCAGCACTTGAAAGCAGCAGCTATTTATTCAGATGACACAACTATCAGATTTGTCATGAAGAGAGATCCTAGCGTGGGGCATCTGCAGTTGACCAAAATTGATAATCCAGTCCAGATCTCTGTTGAAGGACCTGTCAAAAGTTTCACCCAGGCTGATATAAATAAAGGTGAGAGTGCTTGATTTTAGATACATGCAACAAGTAATATGTGGCTGTTTTATGTAGCCCTGCAAGGTGCAGGAAGTTGGACTTGATGGGTCCCTTCCATCTCGAGATGTTTTGTGATTCTATGATCTTTTTGAGGAGCGGGGGGGGAGGATAACTTAAAGCAGGGAAGGGATAGGAAAAGAAGATAAGGTTGTTATGTTAGAGCATAAACACCTATCATTAAGCAGGTGTTAAAATAGTCTCTCTCAGGAGAAAAAGAATAAAGAGAAAAAATAATTAAACCCAAATCCAGGAGCTCTGTCAACCCCAAAGTCCCTCAGCTTATGGTGCCAGCCTGGTTCCAAAATAAGAATTAAATAATGCAGCCTGTAGTAAAACACCTCTTTTCTCTTGCCTCTCTTCCCAGGACAAGTGGTGTACAGTCACAAGAAAGGAGATCCTGGCGGAAATTTTGCCTTC
This sequence comes from Thinocorus orbignyianus, assembly GCA_013400375.1. Lineage (NCBI taxonomy): Eukaryota > Metazoa > Chordata > Aves > Ciconiiformes > Thinocoridae > Thinocorus > Thinocorus orbignyianus. Next base: position 169,915 of record VXBW01007187.1, read on the forward strand.
ACCTTTGATGTGATCGATGCAGATGGCAACAAACTGATGGACCAGGTTTTTTATATTAGTGTATTAGGTAAAAGATAGTGCTGAAGCTGTGTTTTCTTTGCTGCAGAGCTGAGGCCTTTATAGATTCCCATCCCATGTGTACCACAAGTTAAGATGCAATTCTTGACATGCACTTTTCATTTGCTGTTAATTCAAAGGCCTTTAAAGTTTGGGGCATGAAGAGAGTTCATGGATGTAAAGATTAGTTCTTTGGCTTCTGACAAAATCACTGAAATAGGTGGAAAATCCTCTTAATGTCTTCATACTGTCTAGATTGTCTTTAAGACAATGTTACCATCTCCTTGATTAATTCTGAGGCCCAGAGTTTCTATTTGTGAATTAGCAGTCTGGGAGGTGTTTGTGCGTATGTTGTCATTTGCTTGAGCACAAGTACCGGCTTTGAATAACAACCAGGAAAGGAGGGTGACTGTCTCCTAACTCAGCTTTGCATTTAACTCTTTCAGAGAACAAATTTCCCCCGTCCATCATCGCTAACAAAGGGCTGGTCTTGGATGAGAACTCAGCGAAGACGATCACAACCCTCCAGCTCTCTGCCACTGACCAGGACAGTGAGCCAGCCCAGCTCCAGTACAGGATCACCAGACAGCCACAGCTGGGGCACCTGGAGCATGTGGCCTCTCCAGGTTAGCAGGACACTATTTTACTTGCTTGGGTAATCCCAGCAGCAAAGCACTGAAGGGCTTTAGAACCCTGAAGGTTCGTTGCAGGAAAAATGTGCTTGGAGGCAGCAGCACAGAATTATGTTCCCCAATAGAAATCAAATGGTCATTAGCCCAGAGAGCTGGAGAATAGAGTGAGTCCAGTAATCACAGATGAGGATTTGTCTCTGGGTGAGTTTTATGCCCCATAATAACCTTGCCTGGTGGACTTCACAGGTCAGTCCAGCTTGCCACCGTGTGAATCTCGTCTTTCAGGACCTATTGCAGCCTTTCAGTATCTGAAGGGAGAGGGACTCTTTGTCAGAAAGTGTAGTGATAGGACGAGGGGTAATGGTTTTAAATTGGAAGAGGGGAGATTTAGATTAGATATTAGGAAGAAGTTCTTTCCTGTGAGGGTGGTGAGGCACTGGAACAGGTTGCCCAGAGAAGCTGTGGCTGCCTCATCCCTGGAAGCGTTCAAGGCCAGGCTGGATGGGGCTTTGAGCAACCTGCTCTGGTGGGAGGTGTCCCTGCCCATGGCAGGGGGATTGGAACTTGATGATCTTTAAGGTCCCTTCCAACTCTAACCATTCTGTGATTCTATGATTCTGTTGCTGTATCTATATGACAGGCAAACCTTCTGTGACCACATCTAGCACCACACCAAGAGGAATCCGTCCCGTATGTCCTTGGTAATAGAGCCCACCTTGGTGAACAGACAACTTGCTTTCAGTCCTCTCTCAGCCCTAAACACCAGGCTCTTTTCCCAGCTGTGCTTTGGAGGGAGGAAGGGAACTAACAGCAGGGTTAGTTTAAAAGGAGCTTACTCTGGGGTGAGATGGATACACTGGGTAATGAAATCTGGTAGTTCGAAGAGGTGATATTGATCAATCCTGTGAAACTCAGAAAATAATTACCTGCAACTGTGATCTGAATTTTAGAGTTGCCTTCCATGCCCATTGACACTATGAGTGTCCTACCCCTTTCTGATGAATTTGGCTAAATCTGTGCTGTCATATAATATCATTTTAGTTTATGCTCATCTAAGATTATATTTCTTCTTAGAATTAGATTTCTCATCAACATGAGATTAAAGGGGAAATACCTGCTATGTGTTTTCAAGATAACAGTCCCTGTGCAGCTCACTTTTAGTGTGTAGTTTGCCTTACCTTCTCACAATGTAAGAACTCCTTTGGCAAACAAGTTACAAGGGTTGGAATAATGCATGGAAGTTATAATCAGCAAACCTCCTGCTGAGAGAAAATTAAAAACTTGCAATATTTTTGTATAAATTGCAAACTAAAGAGTGAATGTTGCGCTTTGGAGACCTGAAATAGCTTGATTAAGGATTTTGTGTGTGTGTGTGTGTGGTGATTCTGATTTCTGTGCTTTCTCATGTTTGTGATGGACTAAGAAAGATACAGAGTCACACACTGTGAAAAAGTTCTTCTCATTATTTAAATGACCTAAACCTGAGGAGAGAGTACTAGAGTGTTCAAAAGAGAACACAAACCTTTAAAGCTAATGAGCTCTGATGAAATCTTGGCTAATCATCCAGTTTTGGCTCATTTATTATATGAGCTCCTGGTACCTTTTGTAGTGTGGCCAATACTTGTCAGTAGCCATTTAGCATGGTAAATGGGTGAAAAACTCTTTGTTGGGGTTTTTGTTGTTGTTAAAAGCAGTAAAACTCTTGAACTGCAGCAGGGAGACTTAAAGGCTCAAGTGCTTTTTAAATTCCTTTGGAGTGCCTTTCTGTGTCTGTGTCACACCTAATGACCTGTAAAGATGTCACTGTAAGTCAGTGTTGAAAATGGGGCTCTGTGTGTCTAAATGCAGGGGTACAAGAGGCCAAAAGAGATCAGAGATTTTGAAGGCATTTTTGAAAACTGCTGTGAGGCCAGGAAACTTTTTGCCAGGAAACTTTTTGCCCGTACTCAGTGATGCCCTGGTTACATCAGTCCTGCACAGAAGTGAAAATCAAAGTCTTAAATCTACTGTTTTTTTCACGGCTTCTCTCTCACTCTCTGCCCTGAGAGACCCATCCCCAAGAGGGTGTCCCTACAGTGTGAGGTGCCATTGTAAAATTCTAAGTTTGGGAGGAAGTCAGCACTTCTTTTTGCAGAAGGGGTGTCACTACGTTAATTGAAAAGTTGTTAAGCAGAGTTTTTAGCAGGATCCGTGCCACCTAAATCCCTGGCTCAGATGACCTTCATGGTAAAGCCTGAATTGGAGCAGAACAAGCCAAGACTTAGTGCCTATGGCTAGATATTTCCGGCTCCCTGTCTTTTCACTCTTTCTATTGCACATTTCCCCCTGTTGTTCTTTCTTTAGGGACAAGAATTAGTTCTTTCAGCCAGAGGGACTTGGCCTCTCGCAGCATCCAGTATGTCCACACCAGTGACATTGAAAAGCATACAGATGCGTTCACCTTTTCTGTGACTGATGGAACAAATGAGGTAGGTCGCAGTGCTTTTTTTTTTCCTGAGTCAGAGTAGGCTGCTGATTCTGTAGGATGTGGTGGGAGTCAGTTTTTCTCTTGGGTGCCTGTGTGTGGCAGTTACACATAGCAAAGCAGATGAAACAAGCCACACGTGGGCTTGTTTGGCAGTGATGGGTGCTCTTACTACTCCTGCTGTGAGAGATCTCTGATACCACAGGGATGGGAGCAAGCCCTGTGGAGGGAAGGGGAAGCCACCTGAGATGTAGTCTCATGAGACTGGATTACCAAGATTTCATTGTCTGGTTTTCATCTGCTTTCCAATTACTCCTGGAGCTCAGCTTTGATCCAGTGCACTGACAGTATACCCAGAAACACAGACCATTCAGAAACTGTTCCCTTCCTACTGTCTGAAAGGGAAAACTTATAGCTACAAATAGAGGGAGAGGGAAAAGTAGAATGAGAGAAAGAGGGAGGGGGAAGTGGGTGTCCATAAATACCATAGAAAGAAGAAGAATTAATTAGTAGGGGGGGATGGAAGAGGTCATGTTCACAAGATCTGAGCTTAGAAGCCTTTGTTTACTCACTGAACAAGGCCAAAATGAAGTGATCCAAATTCAGCGGATCTCTGTGGTCTCCTTGAAGTGTTACTGTTTCATTGGAATTGCACTCTTGGGAGACTGAATTCATCAAGAGAGGCTTTTTCTTCTGTTCCAGGTGAGCCAGACGTTTGACATCACCATAAACCCTGTGGATGACTCCTTACCCATAGTGCAAAGCCTTGGGATGACAGTTCAGGAAGGTGTGAGAAAAACCATCACAGAGTTTGAGCTTAAAGCAACAGATGCAGACACAGAGGTAAGACAGGACTCTCCCTGGCTTCCTCCTTCCCCTCTTCTGCTGCACATCTTAGCTATCAGCAAAATGGGCCTGTGTTCAAAGAGAGATTATAGCAAGTGTCATCTCTCCCTGTGATTATATCCCGTCTGATCACAACATCAAACAGATTGTGGGAGGCCCAGTTTGTATATAAATAGATGAGTGAGTGTTTGAGCAAAGCAAAGCCCTGGCTTGAGAAATGACATTGTCTGGGATGTCTCTCAGACACATGAGCAAGAAATCTGCATGGAAAACATTTAGAAGCTGTGATAAGAGCTAAAGCTTGCCCTGTCCCCCCTTCTCTTTGAACATTGTGGATTTGACTGAGCTTATGCCTAGCGTTGACACCGAGTTTATGCCTACCCCAGATGAAAATGACATTTCCTCTTCCTCCCCCTGGGTCTGGCCAAAAGCTAAGCAGTGTCATGGTGGCTCTGTCTCACTGCACTGCAGTTTCCCTGCAGCAAGAAAGCTCCTGGCTCCATGTCATTGCCCTGAGCCAAAGATCGAGCCCCAAAGGTTATCACTGCATCCACCCCAACAGAAGCAACATTACTTAGAATGGCTGCAGAATGAGGGACTGCACTTGTGTTTGAAGGATTGTCATGGAGGCAGGAGCCATCTCAGAACAGCTGAACCAGTCGTTTGGTGTGGTGTCTCTAGCTTAGCTCCCCTGATTGTTTTTTTTTTCTAGATAAAGACAGGGCAGGGCTAGGGTGAATCAATTCAGTGTGTGGTGCAACCCCTGGTTGGAAACACTGTGCTTGGAAAGTTGTCTGGGTGTAGAATCCCTCTCCAGGTATCTCGAGCTGGAAGGACCTGCCTGACCTGGTCTTGGGGTCATATGGTCAGCTTTGCCACTCTGTCTTCTTGCTGCAGGCTGAATCAATTACGTTCACAGTCATGCAGCCCCCTCAGCATGGCCTGATTGAACGCACCAGCAACGGGCAGCATTACCACCAAGTCAGCACTTTCACCATGTACGACATCTACCAGAACCGCATCAGCTACAATCATGATGGTAGCAATTCACTGAAGGATCGCTTCACTTTCACTGTGTCTGATGGGACCAATCCCTTCTTCATTATGGAGGACAGGGGGAAGAAGGTAAGGGCAGGAGAAGGTATGTGAAGAAGACCTACTATAGCTAATAGAAAACTACCTTCTCTCAGAGAAGGGGAGACCTAGATGCTGTTTTCTCAGTTATGTGTTGCCTTATGCTTCTTCCCTGGCGTACCAACCCTTGTGTGTGCAAACTCAGCCCAGGACCTAGATTCCAACAGAGATGAAGGGAGCAAATATGAGGCTCTGACTCCCAAAGTAACATCCGTCTCTCTGAACTTTTGTCAGGTTGTGACAACAGCACCACAGCGCTTCAAAGTGGACATTCTCTCTGTGGACGATGGCACACCCAGGGTAGTCACCAACTTGGGTTTGCAGTGGCTGGAATATGTGGATGGCAAGGTAATTGCCTGCTTAGTTTGTTCCTCAGGCTGTTCCAGGAGAAGGAGCTTCACGGGAGAACCTCCTGATCCTTCAGCATTTTAATTTTTGTGACAGAGAACAGGTGTCCCTCTGTGCCCATGAAGTGTCTTTACTTCTGTGAAAAGGCAGAAGTGTGCTGGAGTGTCTGCCCTGCAGCTCTATTAGCTGAACCAGGCAGTGCAGCTCCAGGGCACTAAATTGCTTCCTGGACCACCTCCTTCCCTTACATCAGCAGGACCACTAAGCCTGTGGCTCTTCTTTGCTCTTGCACAAGTTGTGCAGTGCAGTACTGCTCCTGCCCACCTTCCTGGGCAGACACGTCTTGCCCTTTGTCCTTCCTCACCTGGGCAGCATTTTTTCAGCTTTACTGATGGCAGAGAAGTCTTGATTATGTGCCACAACAGCTATGGCAGATGACATATATGGCTTTCAAAGAATTGTGGCGTAGGGATTTCTTGCTGTGACATGTCTTTGTTTTGCTGACATCCAAACAAAACATTCAGAGGCTCGCTGTTGTGCTTGCTTTTGAGGACCCAGCACTAACTGCAAATAAATACTTCAGTTCTTCCCAGGAAAAAGGATTGGAAGACACCGTAGTAAGAAATTATATTAAGAAGTGACTATCTCAGCTCAAATTCCTGGCTTCAGAAAAGCAGCCTCTCAGCCTCAGGCAGCTCAATTCTCTCTTTTTCTCTTGCTGTTAAAGGTGTTTTCTTTTTGAGTAGAAAGCAAAATATGATGGAACTGAGGCACATCCATGTGAGGTCGTTTGAAGGACTAGTGCAGGCTCACTAAAGCAGCATGGACTGACCCAGGTCAGTCATTCAACTTGAGGCTGTTTGCAAATGTTTTGGGCAAAGACAGGCCTCACGTGAGCATCAGCACAGCTCATGGAGCAGTGATTTCCAGGTGAAACCAAAAGATTTGTTGTAATTTTTATCCCCATCTAGACAGGGCTGAGAAGCTTGTTCTGAATTTGCTTTTCTTTGAGCTACAATGTTGGGGATTTTTATTAAACAAACCAAATGTGAGGCAGAACGTGAATCCTTCCTGTGCTGTAAAACACCTTGTCTGTTAAAGGCTGCTCTTCGTACTCTCTGCTTTTACATCCCGTAGCTTTCTCTTGTGGAGCCTGTTTTAGAGGGGTGGTTGGGCTTTTTGGATGAACAGTCAATCAAACTTGCACTGCTGGATCTCCAGAGTTTCACTCCCTTGGTTTCGCTTTAATCCAGGCAACCAATCTGATCACTAAGAAGGAATTGCTGACGACAGATCCTGACACAGATGACAAGCAGCTGATCTATGAGGTAACAACTGGTCCTAGAAATGGTTATGTGGAGAACAAGCTGAAACCAGGGACAACTGTGACCACCTTTACACAGGGTATGGAAGTTGGGCTGTATACTGTTGCTTTTTTCCTTCAGCTGCTTCAGTTTGCCAAGATAGCTTGGAGGGGTGGGGGGAAATGGTGGGAGGGGAGAAGACAAGGGGCAAAAGTCAGAGGTCTATCAAAAATAAGAACTGAACTTTACCCTCAGTTGCAGAAATCCTGTAATTTGTTATACATGCCAACCTGTGTCCTGTAGCGCACCCAGGTTCTCCAGACTTGTTAGAACTGGAGATTTGACTTGTGATTGTAAAGAGGAGTTGTAGTTACTGTATGTGGATCTGATCAACGCAAGATATGGTAGATGTTTAAGACTAGGCAAGAAAATGTCTTGTCATGCCTTGTAGGTTGGCTTCTGCCACAGGTAAGACCAAAGAAGTTAGAAAAGCTGCTGGAGTGTAAAGGGTGTGTGGAGAACCCGATCCCTGCAGCCATGTGGGTGCATGTCACCACACCGCTCATCTGTAAAACTGCCATTGAATTTCTTGGTTGGCTCATTGGATGTCTCCTCCTGGCAGAGGATGTGAACCAGGGCCTCATTCGGTATGTGATGTATGAGGAGAAGGTTCAGGAGACCATGGACAGCTTTCAGTTCTTAGTGAAGGACAGCAAACCCAATGTGGTCAGTGGCAACATCTTCCATATCCAGTGGTCCCTCCTCAGCTTTACATACACCAGGTAAGTGGCATGGGGTTTACACCACTCTTTTGACAGCGTCAAAAGGTAAGGTTTATCTAGAGTGAGGCAGGTTGACCCCCATCATAAGTGGTAACTTGTGCATGTACATGAGAAGGAAACCTGGCTGGGTTAAACCATGGAGCAGGATAGCTGAATAGCTGTCGTCTGCCAAGTCATAGAATCACAGAATGGTTAGAGTTGGAAGGGACTGTAAAGATCCTTGAGTTCCAACCCCCCTGCCCTGGGCAGGGACACCTCCCACTAGAGCAGGTTACTCAAAGCCCCATCCAGCCTGGCCTTGAACACTTCCAGGGATGGGGCATCCACAGCTTCTCTGGGCAACCAAGTCCCTGATTATTAGTGTCTCAGATTTTCTGTGGAGGCAACAGTCAGCCTGAGTCTGTGGTGTTCTGTATGAGCATAAACACACAGGGTTTGCTCCTGAGCCTATTATTTATCTCCACTTGATTTGTTTCCAGCTACAACATCAGAGAGAGCGCAGGCTCTGTTAGTGTCACCGTGAGGAGGATTGGCAACCTCAACCAGTACGCGATTGTCCTGTGCCGCACCGAGCAGGGAACAGCCACCTCCAGCTCCAGTTCACAGCCAGGAGAGCAGGACTATGTGGAGTATGCAGGGCAGGTAGGTTGGGGACACCAGGAAAGGGAAGATCTGACCGTAGAATCATAGAATTGTCTAGGTTGGAAGGGACCTTTAAGATCTCAAGTTCAGCCATCAGCCTAACACTGAGAAAACCACACACCATGTTCCTCAGCACCATGGCTACCTATCTTTTAAATATCTCCAGGGATGGTGATTCAACCACTTCCCTGGACAGCCTGTTCCCATGCTTGATAACCATTTCTGTGAAGAAATGTTTCCTAATATCCATCCTAAACCATGCATGCCATCAAGCCTGGATGAAAGAAATTAAAAAACCCACAAAGGAGACAACTTCCTTTCTAAAAAATTGGGCTTCATGTGCTTTCAGAAGAAGTTTCATCAGTTTTTTTATTTTGGCAGATGCACTTTGCTGCAGTGTTCTGACAGACCATAAATGTTACAGACTTGCCTGAGTAGGAATGTCATTCCTGGTCTTGCTAAAATCATGACTGAGATCAGAAGGGGTAGGGGCCCTCATAATGCATTTGCTGCTGTCTTTGACCTTCACTGTCCATTTATCCTTGGTGAAGGTCGGTGTCTGGTGCTCCCCGTGCACAGGGTGTGTGACTCAGGTAAGGGTCAGGCAGGAAGGACAGACAATTCCAGAGCCCAGTCCAAAGAGAGCAGGCCACTTGCTGCCTTTCAGGTGCAGTTTGAGGCGCGGGAGGACACCAAGGCCTGCACCATCGTCATTAACGATGACAACGTCTTCGAGAGTGTGGAGAGCTTTGCTGTGGAGCTCAGCATGCCAGCCTATGCTCTGCTGGGGAACGTCACTCGTACCACAGTCACCATCACGGACACAGAAGACGAGCCCACCCTGCAGTTCGACAGGAAGACATACCACGTCAGCGAGAGCGCTGGTTTTTTCTCTGCTCCTGTTGAAAGGAAAGGTGGGTCAAGCCAGCAAAGTGACTTTCATAGAATTGTAGAATCATAGAACGGTTTGGGTAGGAATGGACCTTAAAGATCATCGAGTTCCAACTCCCCTGCCATGGGAAGGAACACTTTCCACTAGACCAGGTTGCTCAAAGGCCCCTCCAACCTGACTTTAAACACCTCTAGGGATGGGGCAGCTGCAGCTTCTCTGGGCAACCTGGACCAGTGTCTCACCACCCTCACAGTGAAAAATTTCTTCCTGATGTCAAATTTCTGTGCTTTGCTGGTGCTCTGTGGGACATGAGGGAGAGACAGTGGCTCCACAGGCACTGCTGTGGGTGAGATGTGGAGAGTCTGAACCCGCACAGCAGAGAGAATGGATGGGGAGCCCTGGGGACTGCGGTCATTTGTAAACTGGGGACAGAGAAAAGTGAAGTAGCTGTGAACGGACTGTGAACTATCTGTGGCTGCCTAGAGCTTGGATTTTAATTCTGTGCTTTATTCTGCAGTCTTTTATCACATGACTAGGATTACTGCAAAGCTGCTGAGGAGTCCTTGCAGTATATACCTTTGCCAGGCTCGGGCAAACAACTGTTTCCTGTTGGCAGGCAAATAACAGTGACCCCCAAAACAAGCAGGGTTCCTTGGGGTTTACTCGTTTATGAGTTTGGGGCGATTCTTCAATTTTTTGGAAGTAGCTTTGTGGTGCAGCTGAAATGACAAGCAACAAGACAGGGCAGATGTTTGGGGTTTTTTATCTTTCCCAGCCCTGCTGTAGATTCACCAGCGCAGTTAAAGCTCCTTAATTTTGGATTCATTTCTCCTCCCTGCATGAGCAGGAGCAAACCCTTGTATTTACTTGCTGCTTCTCTATGATTTAGATACTGTGCTTTATGTAGACCCTATCACTGTACTGTACACTCTTTAATAGGCAAGAGCCACCCATTTCCTGATCATAGTAACCAGGAGTGCGGATTTGGAGTGTGCCTGGAAGTCAGACCTAGGGCAGTATTTATGCAAGTTTAGGAGCAGGGATAGTCTTTTTTCTTACTCCTCACCCTCTTTGCTGAATGCTGCTTTGTTATTTACGTGGATAGTGTCTCCACCAAATAGAGTTAAAATATTTCCATAGCTTGATGGCTTTTTTTTCTGTGGTGTCTTAGGGGATACCAGCAGCACTGTGTCTGCTGTCTGCTACACCGTCTCCAAATCAGCCAAGGGAAGCAGCCTTTATATGCTGGAATCTGGCTCCGACTTCAAGTCCCGGGTGATGACAGATGACAGCCGCATTGTCTTCGCTCCGGGTGTCACCATGATGACATGTGACGTCATGCTGATTGATGACAGTGAATACGAAGAGGAAGAGGAGTTTGAGATCGTATTGGCTGATGCCTCAGATAACGCACGCATCGGCAGCCGGGCTTCAGCCAGCGTCTTCATCGCTGGCCCCAACGATGCTTCTACAGTGTTCCTGGGGAACGCCACCTTCACCGTCAGTGAGGCTGCAGGTGAGGAGCAGCAGGGGACTGCTCCAGGGGTGCTTCACACCGCATTGGGGTGCTTACCCTGAAAGCACGCTTTCACCAGGAAGAGGTATCGGAGAGTTTTAGGGCACAGCAGCAGAATTGTAAAAGGTCTGCAGAGAGTTTCTATTCTTCTCTCTGCCCCTGTGAGGAAGGCTGAGGGTTGTTCTCTGCAATAGCCTGTGCTGGGTGGAGGAGCAGCAGTGAAGGGAGAAGGGAAAGGAACGGTTTTGTGGTGTGCAGCTATGTTCTCATCTTGATTTTCTTCCATGTGCAACCGATGATGCAGGAAACATTGAGATTCCAGTCCTCCGACAAGGACCTGATCTCTCAACCCCCGTCTCAGTGTGGTGTGCCACTCGGACATCAGACCCTCCATCTGCCAGCCCAGGAATCGATTATGTCCCCAGCTCCAGAAAAATAGAGTTCAGGCCAGGCAAGACAGAAGAGGTGAGAGGCCACTTTGACTCCTGATGAGTCTGCTCTTTCTGATGTCACTTCTCTCTTGTTTATGTGCATAGTCTGTAATTGCGATTTGCCTGTTTTGAAAATCCTCTCAGGGCCACTTGAGAGTTATTAATGAATCTGCTAGGCACAGACTCACACCTGATCAGCACTCCAGACAGGGAAGATTCGGTCAGGCCACCTCTCCTAGGATATGCCTATTCTCTGAAATGATAAGCCAGATTTATCTAGGACATTGTCTCCATTGCTTAATGAATTCAGAAAAGGCATAATGTAATGACTTTACATTAAACACTCAGATGTGAGTGCTGAGGAGGAGGAAAGCTTTACATCTCTAAAAGGAAGACTTCTGCTTTCCTTCTAGTTCTGCACTGTGACAATCCTGGATGATGCGCAGTACCCAGTGATAGAAGGGCTGGAGACATTCGTTGTTTATCTCAGCTCACCCCAAGGAGCTGACCTGACAAAGCCCTTCCAAGCGGTCGTGGCCATTAATGACATCTTCCAAGATGGTAAGTTATCCATAACAGCTCTGTCTGGTCCATCCTGGCCTGTTCCTTAACACTTCCAGGCAGCAGGAGGCTAGTCCAAGTTAGGTTGTTTCTAGGCTGGTTTTAGCCTATTTTCCTGGGATCCTCCCATTCCATTTGGCTGCCTTGTTTCTTTCCATGCTTCACTGTCCACAAGAGCTTGGAGCCTTCACATGTGCAGAATGAATTTTTCTGTAGTGTTCTCTCACTGTCAGGCACACTTTGCCTCCTCTGCTCAGAGCTCAGTCCTCGATTCGTGCTTTCTTTGACCTAAGGTCCCCCTTACTATGTGAGAAAGTCTCACTGCGAGTTTACTTTCTCTTGTGTTTTAACTTCTCTTGTGTTTGCTTGCCTAAGGAAAGCAGACACTGTATGAGCTAACTTTGTAGTAGTCTATAATAATTTCTGCCTTTGTATCTTCTGTTGAGTTCTGCCCTCTTTGCTGCAAGCCATTTCCTCTGTGTGTATCCACAGACAGAAGGCTAATGCTTTGAGAGGTAGCATCCATTTCAGGACTGAGTCATGATGCAATCCCTTCCTGACATGCCTTGCAAACACACCAGCCCTGTACCACCAGCCCTGTCTTGTTGTCCATCTTATCACAGCAGCACCAAAATGATAGGGAAGGAACAAGTTTCATCAGCTTTTGGAGTTAGGTGACTGAGATGTCACAAGGAAAGAGCTCTTCTTTCTGAAGTGCTGCTCATCCTGTCCTCTGTAGACGGTTGACATCAGTAACAGCCACTTGTTTGTTTGAAACAAATCCTGTATTGAGGCGCAGTGAAGCTGCCTTTTTATTGTCTGGCTGTCAGACTCCATGCAGCAGTTCTCCCAGGGCGTATGTGTCTTGATTACCTCCTGTCTCTCTGTGGTGCTTCAACACTGCTTGACTTTTTATTATTACCTCCTGCAGTACCAAGCATGCAGTTCACCAAGGATACGTACACAGTGAAGGAGAAGGAGGGTGCTCTGCACATCCCCATCTTCCGCACCGGCGACCTCAGCTATGAGTCCTCTGTCAGGTGCTACACCCAGAGCCAGACAGCAGAGGTCATGGAGGACTTTGCGGAGAGGAGAAACGCAGAGGAGTCTCGTATTACTTTCTTGAAAGGGGAGAAGGTGAGCTGAGCCTGGCTTATTGGGAGAATGAAGAACCATTGATGAGAGAGGTTCAGATCTCCTCCTTGATTCTGCATTGTCAGGGGGAGCTGGCAGAGGCTGTCCAGATTGGTTTCATAGGTGGTTAAAGTCACAGATTCTTCTGGTCCTGGAAGTGCAACATGACTCTAAAGGGATTGTTTGTTTCGTGATAAAACTGGTTAAAACACGAAGCCCAAATCCTCTGTGTCAGTAGGACTCAGGTTTGTTGTAGCAGAGAGCTGGCAGCTTGTGGAAGTAGATGTGCCTCATCATGTAACTGTGTGGTTTGTCTGCACTGAAGTAGCATCCTTGAAAACAGAAGTATTTCTTCCAGGATTGACAGTACTCAGACTGTACTAGTGAAAAACAGTGAGGCCTTTAAGTGGCTTCGTCGGATTTAGGAATGTTTGCTGTTTTCTCCTGCTTACTTGGCCTTAGGTGAAGAACTGCAGTGTTTATATCAGTGATGACTCTGCCTTTGAACCAGAAGAGCAGTTCCAGGTCTATCTTGGTAGCCCGCTTGGAAACCATTGGAGTGGAGCAAGGATTGGGAAGATGGATGTGGTCACCATAACTGTCACCAATGATGAAGATGGTAAGCGAGGATGCTCCGCAAGGATGTAGTTGTAGTGTGTGATGCAGTTCCAAGGTAGTCAGCCTAGTCTCATTAACAGTCTGTGGTTTAATTTAGTGCGTATGAATGCCTTCAGTCACACAGTCATGACTCTGTGTGCAGGTCAGTGATATGATTGCTTTGTGCACTGCACTACTTTTAAGGGACACATGGAATAACAGTGGCTTGAACCCACTGTTTGTCCCATTTCCCATTCACCTGGAGTTGCACTGGCAGTAGGTGTGCTTCCCCTGGGAGATGTTGCATTCCCTCCACAGCGTTACAGCCTGGAGAGATCTGTGGGGAAGAAGGGGGATGCAAGTCCCTCTGGTGTGACTGCCAGTGGGAGCTGAACTATGGTATAGATTTCATAGAATCATAGAAGAGTTTGGGTTGGAAGGAACTGTTAAAGACCATCTAGTCCAACCCTCCTGCAATACGCAGGGACATCTTCAGCTAGATCAGGTTGCTCAGGAACCCACTCAATCTGACCTGGAATGTTTCCAGGGATGGGACATCCACCACCTCTCTGGGCAACCTGTGCCAGTATTTCACTACCCCGTTGTAAAAAATTTCTTCCTTTTATATAGTCTACATTTGCCCTCTTTTAGTTTAAAACCATTGTACCCCATTGTACCCCTTGTCCTGTCACAACAGGCAGAGGATGTGAGAATCATTTGCCGTCCTCTGTAGCCCAATAAATGTGTTGGTCTTTGCCCTTACCCTAATTCACATCTAACCTATATAGCTGTGGTTTTGGCCCCTGCTTTGAGGACCCCCTTACTTTGAAGCTGTGTAGATAGAGTCTGAAAGGAGCTGAGCTTCGCTCACCCCAGTTGCTGAATGCCCTTCACCTGTAAACAGTTAAGGGGTGTGCAAACCTGGGGCTTTTTCTTCACTGCTTTTTCTTTAGCACCCACCATTGAGTTTGAAGAAGCTGCGTACCAAGTGCGGGAGCCGCCTGGCCCGGAGGGTGTTGCTGCTATAAATGTGAAGGTGGTCCGGAGAGGGGATCAGAACAGGACCTCAAAAGTCCGCTGTAGCACCCACGATGGCTCAGCTCAGGCCGGAGTGGATTACTATCCCAAGAGTCGAATGCTGAAATTCAGCCCAGGTAAAGGGTCCTTGAAGGGAAGGTTAGAGGTGGTGGCATCACCAGTGGCATTTTGTGTCTACCAGAAAGGAGCATTGAAGGGAAATATTTGGGGGATTTGGAAAAAGCCACTTTTTGCGTGAGGTTTACAGCACAACACAGGTCTAACTGTGATGTGAGCTGCATTAGCTGTAAGAAGGCATAATAAACCCTTAGATTTGGGAGTTTAGTTTTGATCTGGGGCTTAATCTTGGGCTCATTGGGCTCTTTTGGGGAGGAAACACCTGTCCAGCTCTTCAGTGCATTAGAGATGGGGTGCAGGACTTTTCCCCTTCCTTTGCACGAGACATGTCCTTTCCTCTCTCCCAGTCTGGTTACCTAATCATTCTCAGTTCAAACACACTGGGGTTCTGAGCACCAGCCCTCTCTGCTCAATAAGCAGAGTGCCACTCTGCTGCCCAAGCAGGGGGCAATGAAAAAAAGGAAGGAATGAAACCCCAGAGGTGGCGAGCTCTTTACTGAGCAGATTAAATGCCTAAAGAGACAGAAAGATGGCTGAGACTTTCTGCTCACTGGAATTAATGTCACTTGAAAAAAATGGGAAGGCCATGCTAAACCTTGCCATGTTTTCTCTTGTGTAAAACATTTCATCCCTTCAGAATGTACTACTGGATGAGAAGGATCTGGGGTTTGGTTTGTTTGGGCTTTTTTTGGTAGTGTATTTTAATAGACCACTTATGGTCTTTTTTAAAGGCTGGCTCTTCTGGGCTGTAGCCTTGCACTCTGCTGTAATTTTTTATGCAAAAAGGTTGAACTGTTAAATGAAGGGTGATCGGAACAGAAGAAGAGCCAGCATCTGGCAGGCAAGAGTAGAGTGGTCTTCAGAAGATATAAAGCTGAGCAGAGATCTTTCAGGATCTACTGCAACAGTTCAGATCATATTGCTGGACCAAGAAGCCCTCACCAAACAGTTCTTCATACTGGTGTGAAGGAGAGCAGAGGTGCTCACAGCAGGGTGGGGATGTACTTTGAATCATAGATACTTACTACAGACAGCTAATACAAAACAGGCATCAGTAATCCTCAGATGGCATCTGCTAGTAAATCTATCATCTGGCCAGTTGGATCAGTTGTCATAGCTGGAGTTTTATGTATAGTGTAGACTCCTGTGTGGACAGGACTAAATTATTAGTAGCAATGAGCGGAAATAAAATTTATAATGCGTATTTTATCATAATGATTAAGTGGTCATAGCCTAGCGCAGCTGTGCAGGTCTTTGAGAACTTCAGAGCAGTATCTGTTGATGGATCAAGTTCTCTCTGTTTCTCTTGCATTTCTTCTCACAGGTGTGAACTACCTCATGTTTAAGGTGGAGATCATGTCCAATGAAGACCGGGAGTGGCATGAGTCCTTTTCTCTGGTCCTGGGTCCAGATGATCCAGTGGAAGCTGTTCTTGGAGATACTAGCATTGCAATAGTGACTATTTTGGATCAGGAGGCAGCAGGGAGCCTGATTCTGCCAGCACCTCCCGTGGTAAGTTGCCCATTGCAATGGATGTGATTTAGTACAAGTACAGACTGAAAATCCCAGTGGGGTTTCTGAAATAAAATTAAGAGCTGCAATGATGTAGCAGGTTTGGAGCGTGTGGGAAGGATTGCCTTTTCTTCCTCTCCCCTCAGCTCCGGGTGAATGCTGCCATCTTGCATCCATACAGGTCGTCACCCTGGCTGATTATGACCGGGTGGAAGAGGTGACCAAGGAAGGTGCCAAGAAATCCCCTTCCCCAGGCTATCCGCTCATCTGTGTCACTCCCTGTGACCCTCACTTCCCCCAGTACACGCTCATGAAGGAGCGCTGCAGCGAGGCTGGCATCAACCAGTCTTCCATACAATTCAGCTGGGAGGTAGCAACGCCCACGGATGGGAATGGAGCCAGGTCACCTTTTGAAACCATCACTGACAACACACCGTTCACCAGTGTCAACCATAAGGTATGTGGCCAAGTACCAGCATGATGAAGCCATAGGAGCACATGGCGTAAGAGGGGTAGCTCAGGCTGTGTACTGGGTGATCACTCATGAAATTTGGTTGCGTTCCTGCAGCTGAAAAGTCAAGCACCTGAAAAAACAGCTGTGCCTGAATAAGATCTCAGCACGCTGATGTGACCTGTGTTAGCAGGGTCTGGCTGTGGGGTTGTCTGTGCATCCTGCTCAAGCTGCAGGAAGGGTGTAGCTCCAGTTATGAACTGCTCTCCCTTCAGGCACTCTTTTTGTGGCATTGCTCCCTGTGTGGCCTGAGATTTCTCTGTCCCTGGACTGTTCGTGTCCTGGCCCACAAAGAGAACCCTGCCCCACAAAGAGAATTACTGTTTTCCTCTGGGAGCTTTTCCCGGGTGCTCCCAACTGTGATGTCTCAGCTCTTCTCAGGCATCCAGGTGTGTTTCCAGACCATGCCTACTCGGGCATGAGTCTGAGACATTTTTAGTGGGTAGTGCACACTTTAGTTACACAGAGTTTAAAACATAAAATCTCCTTGGATTTGGGAATTGGCATAAGACATATTGGTGGTGCTTTGGGGATTGTTTTTTTCTTTTGGCTTCAGAAAATTTAGCACTGTTCTTCACTTGAGCCTGCTAAAAGCACCACTTCTGTTGATGTGGGAAGCAGCTGTGAGCACTCAGACACTTCAGTAAATCCCTGGTGGCAGGAGACAGATGGAGCCTGGCAGATCGTAACAGCTCAGGCTCCCTCTTCCCCTCCCTTCAGTGTGTCAGCAGAGTTTGGAAGCTGCAAAGCGCCTGACATGCTCAAGCATCTACTCCAGCGTAGGTAGCAAGAGGCCAAACAGATCTGCATGTCCAAGTGTCCAAGCAGACACTGGCACATGTATGCTCCTTGTTTGTGTGTGCCTTGGCTCCACGCTGCCCCAAAACACCAGGACAGAGCGATTTTGTGCACTGTCGGAGGTTGCACTGCTGATATCTGACCCACGTGGGTGTTTGTCCCTTCTCATTCCCTGCAGGTGCTGGACAGCATTTACTTCAGCCGGCGGTTCCACGTGCGCTGTGTGGCCAAGGCTGTGGACAAGGCTGGGCACGTGGGGACCCCCTTGAGAAGCAACGTGATTACCATCGGCACAGACAGTGCCATCTGCCACACTCCTGTGATCGCAGGGACAGCCCGAGGTTTCCAGGCACAGTCATTCATTGCCACTCTGAAGTACCTGGATGTCAAGCACAAGGAGCATCCCAACAGGTATGAGCCTGGGTAAGGGGAGAGTGCAGTCCTTCACCAGGCCTCCTGGGGTTACAGAGCTGGCTTGAGGCAGGAGGAGAACGTGTGTCTGAAACCACATTACTCCATGCACTTTGCTTTCTTGAACAGCATAGGGTGCTCAGGGTAGTGCTCCTGCTTATTTCCTTGTCCCCTGCCCTGCTGAGGGGGTGTCCTTCCCCTCAGGAAATCGGAGCTGGTGGGACAGCTTAAGGAGCAAATGTGTAGATGGCGAAATCTGGCTGAAACCAACCATCAGGCTGCCACTAGCAGGCTCACCCTGCCTGCTGTGGGTTGTAGGGTAATGGTGAGGCTCCTGTGACTGCCAGGGCTTGTTTTTTTCTGCTGTCTTATCCACTGTTTGGATTTTGTTCCAGAATCCACATCTCGGTGCAGATCCCCCATCAGGATGGTATGCTGCCCCTCATCTCCACCCTGCCCCTTCACAATCTGCATTTCCTTCTCTCCGAGTCTATCTACAGGCACCAGCATGTCTGCTCAAACCTGGTCACCATCAGAGACCTCAGAGGCATCTCAGGTAATCTTTAAAGCCAGCCTTTGCTTTCCAAATTTGGGGGCAGAGAGAAGCCAGTAAAGAAACGAAGAGAAGGTGGCTTTGTCTTCCTCTGGGCCCTCTTGGCATTGTGTAAATATTAAGTAATCTTCCTGTGCTAACAGCAGTGAACAGAGTTGCCCCGTTGAAGATGAGACGTGATGCATGAGACTGTTGAAAAGACAATGGGTTTAAGCAGCCTTGTTCTGTTCGAGGAGGCTGTAGGTTTACACTGTGCTGCTGATTTTCTGCTTTTCAAATCTGCCTTGTGATATCCAATTGGTTAGAGAAGCATCTGCAAGAAGTGGATCACTCTATGTCACTGATGTCCCCCACATGGCAATAAGAGGTAGCAGAAGCAAATTTGCTTCTGAAGTAAATGCCAGAGCCAAAGCAAAAAGGCAGTTTGTGTCTCTGTCACTCAGGGTAACATGGTCTATGCTTGTTCCATGGTGAGGAAGGGGTGGTTGTGCTCTTTTCTGTTCATTTCATACTCAAGTTGGCTGTTCTTAAAAATCCAACTTCAACCTTTCGTTAGTAGGTTCTTATGTTTGTTTTTTAGGTTTCTTACCCCGTTCATATAACATTTTTTCCTGTGTAAATTCAGTTTGACCTCTAGGATAATGAAGAGAGGAGCCCATTAAGTCCTTAATATAATAAAAGTCACTGACATTAGATATTAGATATTAGATTAGATATTAGATATTAGATGAGATATTAGGAAGAAGTTCTTTACTGTGAGGGTGGTGAGGCACTGGAACAGGTTGCCCAGGGAAGATGTTGATGCCCCATCCCTGAAAGTGTTCAAGGCCAGGCTGGATGGGGCTTTGAGCAACCTGCTCTAGGGAGAGGTGTCCCTGCCCATGGCAGGGGGGTTGGAACTTGATGATCTTTAAGGTCCTTTCCAACTCTAACCATTCTATGATTCTATGACATGACTTGAGAGTAAAAATGGGACCTCAGTACTTGGCTTCAAGCTCTTGAAAATGTGGAGTGATCGGTGTCCTGATGTCTCTTAATCCCAGAGGCAGGGTTTCTGGATGAAGTGACCTATGACAGCATTGTTCTGGGTCCTGGCTATGACCGCCCTTACCAGTTTGACCCCACCGTGAGAGAGGCGAAGACGATCCAGCTCTACAAGCACCTCAACCTGAAGAGCTGCATTTGGACTTTCGATGCTTATTACGACATGACTGAATTAATCGACGTCTGTGGAGGCTCTGTCACTGCAGACTTCCAGGTGAGAAGGCCATATCCAGACCTCTTCCACGTAATCCAGGTCTTTCTCCATTCTAGGGCAAAGCTCCACTTTGTGCTTGTGTATACTTGCTGCGCTGCTCTGTACAACTGGAGCATGAGTTTTTACCCCTTCTACTTAGAAAAGAACAATTCTTTGTGAAATGCACTCAGTTAATTTATTTTCATTGAGATAATATCAGATTTATTCTCTTAATCTTCAGAGCACCAGTTAAATATTTTTTTTAATATAAGAATATACTGGAAATAACAAAACATTCTTGGTTGTGCTCTATTTTTTTACAGTTTTGACTATGTTTTTAGCCAGATGAGCAAAAAACAGAGCAGAGGCACACCAGTTCATACTCTGCAGTGAAGTGAGGTCATGGGAATTTTTAAGTAATTTCTTAATTAACTGACTGGCAGACCAAAAGCCAAAAACGTTCTTCTATAAAACAGAGGCTTTCACTACTAAGTAGTTCTCACTGCCCTCGCATGGATGGATTACACATGTACATCCCACTCCAGTGAACATCTCATCTATGTTAGATTCTTGTATTGAATTCCCAAGCAGAATGTTACAGCCAACATCATCTCTTCTAATTCCTGCCAGTCTGAAATACTTTGTAAACTTTCCTTTTATAGCTGTAATTATTTGCACAAATCCAGAGAAGCTGCATAAACTGAACAGCTGTGTAATTGAGCACATGGAGGCTGGCACCAACCAGTCTGGAATGTCTCTCTGAGCTCTCTCGGGGGCTTGCAGAGTACAGCTGTGCTCTGCAGATAATAAATGGTGTATATATAGCCAGAGAGCTCTGCTATGTCAGATACTCTTAGGACCAGTCCTGAGCAATTGCTTATAGCAAAATTGCTTATTTTTAATTCATGGAATTGGAAACTGGGGCGGGGTTTGAGGTGAAGTTGTGACCACAGCTCCTTTTGCACCGTGACAGTGGTGTGCTTTTTAGCACTTACTCTTGTTTAAAGTGCAAGTTTGTCTAAAGTATCTGCATGGAAAGGCAAAGAAAGTTCAGTCATCTCTGACTTAATTGTATGGGGTTTGTAGTGTATTAGGAGCACTCTGCTTGCATGCTTTTTTCCCTGCAGTTCATTATTTTTTCAAATTGCAGTCCAACAACAACCTTTTTGCAAATCAGCTAATTGTTTGCCAATAATGCTCAGTCTTTATGGAGCAATGACAGTCAGTTGCTTTAGAAATACTTCATCCCCACATTATTGTCCCTGTTTCTAGGATGTCCATGGTCCAGAACTAGAAAGGAGTCTTCTGTTGCACGTATTCTGGCTTTTTTCCCCCCATTTGCTGAGCAGAACATGAATGTGCTGTGAGTCTGGGTCGGTGTCTCTCCTTTGGAAGGTCCATAACCACCTTTCTGGGGTTTATTGGCAGGTACGGGACTCTGCTCAGTCCTTCTTAACGGTCCATGTCCCGCTCTATGTGTCCTATATTTACGTGACAGCGCCAAGAGGTTGGGCATCTCTTGAGCATCACACAGAGATGGAGTTCTCCTTTTTCTACGACACTGTTCTGTGGAGAACAGGTAGGTCCAAGGCATTTGAAGGGGTTTATTCTCTTTTTTTTTTTCCCCTTCTTTTTCGTAGTTTCTGCACTGCCACCGCAGTCCTGAGCATGGGTAGCACTCACTGAAGCAAAGGGCATGCAGGCTGAGTCTGGGTGTGCCTGCATTTGTGTGAGCTTAGCAAGGGGACTGTCATTTTCCCCCCACCCTCTCTCAGTTGTCACTGAGCCCCAGAAAGTGCTGCAGGAAAAGAACTCTCTTCATCAGCATCACCAGGCAGAAGTTGCACCCTGTGGGATATTTGGAGTGATTTTTCCAGCGCTTTTCAGTGATTCTCATGTGGGAGTTGCAGTCACGTTCCTCAGCCTCCTGGCTCTCATGGATGGACTTTTTCCCATAGTATCCCCTTTTTGGTAAAACAGCAGTCCTCCCGGCGCTAAATCATTCCTGTCCTCTGCTGGTGGTTACCTTACCTGAAGGTGGAGACCTTACGTTCCTCAGTCTGTGTGATTTATCCTGTGCTTATGAGTCTTCCATTTCCAGCTTGTTAATTTTCCTTTCCCACAATATTTGGAGCCTTGTGTGTGGTGTGAACCTGTGCCTCCAGCCTGGAGCAGAATGGTGGCTCAAAGGACCATGAGGAACAGACAGTGCCTTGCCTTGGAGCTTATTCTGCCGGTGGTGACACTTAAGTATTGCAGAGAAGGGACTCACAGAGCTTTGTTCATGGTTGGTCGCTCAGGAATTAAGGCCAGGAGTACCCAGAAATAATTATCTACAGCTTATTATGTAAAATAAGTTACATTCACAGCCTAATCATAGCAGGGAACCTGGTATATTTGCTTCTTTTATGCTTGAGTGAAACTTAGGTGACAGACAGAGATAGTGGAGGAAGCATATAGCTGACTCACTGAAGGATGATCCTAATTAAAGCACGGCATTTTGGACTGCTCTCAAATGCTTCTGGAGCTACATGGGGCTGGCAGAGCCCACCCGAGGCCCGGCTGTGCTGCGTGGCCTCCCCAGTGACTCTGTTCTTGCTGCACTCTGCAGGGATTCAGACGGACAGCATTCTCTCAGCCCGGCTGCAGATAATCAGGATCTACATCCGCGAGGACGGCCGGCTGGTTATTGAGTTCAAGACACAGGCCAAGTTCAGAGGTGAGAGCTTTAGACCTGATAGAGGAAGAAATCAATGTGCAAATTCAGATTTGTTCTGAAAACACAGGTAGCAGAAGAAGCCCCTCTGTGCTGAGGTGTGCAGCACAGGGGGCTCCTCATACTCTGCCTTACCTGTCGCCTCCTTGTCCTCACCCCAGGGCTTTTTGTAATGGAGCACCACAGCCTGCCAGACGTCAAGTCTTTTTTAAGGACTCCAGACCACCTGGGAGGCATCGAATTTGACCTGCAGCTGCTGTGGAGTGCTCAGACTTTTGACTCTCCCTACCAGCTCTGGAGAGCAACCAGCTCTTATAACAGGTGAGGACGGTGGTTCAGCTGCTTTCAGCACAATGTTCTTAAGCAATGAACGTGCATGTAGGAGGCAAAGGCAGTGGAGCAGTTTCAAATCCAGGACTGAGAGTGCAGTCCCTGTTGTCCTTTCAGCAGTCACAGGGATAGCGTGGAGTGGTCAGGAGCCAGCCTTGCTCAAGGACTCAGGGCTGGAGCACGGAGGGAGCTACGCTCAGGGCTGAAAACGCTCTTCTGCTGGTTGTGTGAGTAGAGGGAAGAATCAGTTCATCTCCTTGTGAATGCGTTTTTCTAGCAGTTATGCCAGTGGGTAGGTAGACACCGGAGGTGATGATGTATTCAAGGTTTTTCTGTAGTCTGCAAGTTAAAAGCAGGATTTCATGACCATGACTGACTTAATCAGTAGTGCTGTGCTTGGTGGAGGTGTGTATATTAAGATCTAGAAATATTCGATTCACTTTTTCTAAAAATTAATTTTCATTATTAGTTCTGTCTGCGACTGTTTATACTTAAAGTCTGTGCTCGTTTCACCAGAGGGTCAAATCAAACACCACAGGTCAAATTTGTCCCTCCTGTGACTGCTGGAGTAGATGGACATTTCTGGGGCGAGGGAGAGGTCCTGCTATGCACTTGCCTGCTCACACTAAGTAGATACAAGGTGGATGTTAGGCAAACACATCAGCTGGGTGAACAGCTTGGAGTCTCATGTGGTGACCACAGTGTCTCCTGTCTGTTCCCAGGAAGGACTACTCTGGAGAGTACACGATCTTCTTAATCCCCTGCACTGTGCAGCCCACGCAGCCGTGGGTAGAGCCTGGAGACAAGCCCCTGCCCTGCACGGCTCACGCTCCTGAGCGGTAAGGAGTCCCCATCATCACAGCAGTAGGACAGTTTCAGCCCATTTGGGTTGTTGGTGTGGTCCCAGCAGGCGTGGGGCATGCTAAAACAGAACCAGGAAGGGAAAAGGCGGCTGAGGAGTCCCCCTGCCACTGACACTGTCACCTGCAGGATGGTGAAAGATTGCTGGTGGCCGGGCTTCTCCAGACAGTCTGTGGCATGGCAGGGTCTGTTACTCCTGAGCACAAAGCCAGCGTCTTCACTTTCTTTTTAAAAATAAAAACTTTCTTAAAAAAAAGTTGCCTTCATCTATTTGCCTGCCTTTCCTCTGTCATGTCTAGCAAGCCTGTGGGCTCCCAGAACAGGGCCTGCCCTGGGCTGTTGCATGTCTCAGCCAGAGGTTTTCGGCCTCAGGGCTGCAGAAGCCCACGTGGCCTTCAGTTGTCCCCACACAGGAAAAAATCAGCCCTGTTGGGAGGAGGAGGCTTCAGCTGGTTGTGCAGAGCCCTGCGTTGCAACCTGGGGCAAGAAGTCATCTTGGGCTGGATATCCCCATAGACTGGTCTAGACTAGAAATAGTGAAGCAGGAGGGCAGAAAGATGAAGCAGACTGTGTAGGTAACTTCATAGGTGTCCAAACTAAACCTCTCCTTTTTCCTTTCCTGTCCCAACTTTAGATTTTTGATCCCAATTGCCTTCCAGCAGACAAACCGCCCCGTTCCTGTCGTCTACTCCCTAAACACGGAGTTCCAGCTCTGTAACAACGAGAAGGTGTTTCTGATGGACCCCACCAAATCTGAAATGTCTCTGGCAGAAATGGATTACAAAGGGGCTTTCTCAAAGGGTAGAATTTATTTTCTTTATCTTTTCTGTTCTGCTTGTACCTAATGCTTCTGTCCTCACAACTTCCATTCCTCTGGAAGAGAAGGGTAAAACCCAGATTTGGTTTTGCCTCTTCTACAGCCAGAAATAGCATTTTGAGCATGTTAAAACCCTGTAACAACATGATGAGACAGGAGTGTGCTCTGGTGCAGTGTTTTATCATCCACACACACAAATCAAAGCCCTTCAGAAGCCAGAGCCATGTGTATTTTGGTGCACTTGGCTCCAGCGATGGGTCTCCTGTTGGACTGGAGAGCTCAACCTGACCATTTCCCTCCCAACCTCCTCAGGGCAGATCCTGTACGGCCGCGTCCTCTGGAACCCTGAACAAAACCTAAATGCTGCTTACAAACTGCAGCTGGAAAAAGTCTACCTGTGCACGGGCAAGGATGGCTACGTGCCCTTCTTTGACCCAACGGGCACCGTCTATAATGAGGGGCCCCAGTATGGCTGCATTCAACCCAACAAGCACCTGAAACAC
This sequence comes from Thinocorus orbignyianus, assembly GCA_013400375.1. Lineage (NCBI taxonomy): Eukaryota > Metazoa > Chordata > Aves > Ciconiiformes > Thinocoridae > Thinocorus > Thinocorus orbignyianus. The sequence goes on from VXBW01007187.1 coordinate 194,659, forward strand.
AGGTTTCTCCTCTTGGTAAGTTTTCCATTGTGGACAAAATCACGTTTTCCAGCATTGTGTGTGATCACATCCAGAGAAATCTCTCTCTGCCTCTTGCTGACCTGGGAACTAAATGGCCTTCCCACTTGTGGGAAGCGGTTCCACATACTGGTATTTAGCTGGTATTAGCTATTTTAGTCCACATGTTCTCACTCACCTGACTGTCCCAGGTGACGTAGTGCTGTTGCTTTTCTGTTTGACTTCCCCAGGCACCCCCAAGTCCCCCAACATCCTGCAGAGTCTCCAGGCAGACCCTGCCACCCTCACGGCTGGCTGTGCTTTTGTGCACCCACGTAAAACCAGAGCCAGAGCCAGAGCCACACTTTAGTGTGGTGCCCGTGCTAATGCTTCCCTCGTCTGTGAGGGGTCTGAAATACTTGCAAATGCTCTGCTTCTGCTTTCTGGTTCTTTTTCTTTCTGACTACAAAGGGAGGAAAAGTGAAATGTGGATTTTTTGAAATATTGGGCAGACAGATGCAAACCATGAAGACAAGAGGCACTGGAACAGGTTGCCCAGAGAAGTTGTGAGTGCCCCATCTCTGGAAGTGTTCAAGGCCAGGCTGGATGGGGCTTTGAGGGACCTGCCCTGGTGGGAGGTGTCCCTGCCTACAACAGGGGGTTGGAACTTGATGATCTTTAAGGTCCCTTCCAACTCTAACCATTCTGTGATTCTAAGATGAGTTTTTTCTCAGTCTTTATCCATGAATATTCCTTAGTCTAAAAAAAAATAAAATAAATGAAACCACAAATAAGGAACAAAAAGAACTACCAAACTTAAAATTTCCTGACATCTTTGCTTCTAACCTGGCTTGGAATTGAAAGGACTGGTACAATATAAAGGGAGATTTATTTACCAGTTACAGAGATACTCTTCTTGTGTAAATCTACGATGAGCTCCCAGGATGCATTCAGCTCTTATTACGTGCTTTGTAGTTGGCATTTGCCAGCGTCCTTGCTGGCAGCCCTGCTCACAGGTCCTGTGAGGGTAATGTTAATGGTGTTAGCTTGGCATGCGTGTGTGAGCAGGCTGGTTCAACTCTTCTCCTCATCTTCAGCTCTACAGACCTAATGCTGACACTGTCAGTGCTACAACAGTGTGGAGCATCTACAAATCGCACAGGTCATAAATCTTTTCTGCGCAGTGACTGTGTCTTCAGAGCAATGTCTGTGCCCACGTGTTGGTGTGGAGATTGGGCATTTGGGTTTGATTTCTGTAGCAGTAGGTGGGTGCTCTTTGGTGATGTGGCTTCCCTTCGGAAGCGTGCACTCCTCTTCCTAACGTCTCTCTGATTTCTAGGACCGAAACCAGCCAGAAGTGACCGATAAGTATTTCCACGACGTGCCCTTCGATGCCCACTTTGCCTCTGAGCTCTCCGAGTTTCATTCAGTGAGCAGCATGCCCGGCGTTGATGGGTTTACCCTCAAGGTGGATGCTCTCTACAAGGTAAGTACCAGGTGATATCAGTAGCCCAAAACTCACTTCTCTGTCCAGGATGTCCCAAAAACTTTGGGAATTGTAGGCTTGGGGCCAGACACTGCCTAGAGAAACCAAATTCATGCTAGGGTAGGTCTTGCAGCCTTCTGCAGCTTAACAGCAGCCCTCTTTTCTAATAGTGTGGTGGGAAGCACTGTCCCACCACAACATGGTCTCCATGAAGCAAGGTGGCCTCACGTGCAGGTCATCTCCTGCATTTGGAGATGGTGCTGCAGCAGCCCTCTTCTTGATGTGCCTGGGTATAAATGCGAGGTGAGACAGTGGAGTCTCTGTTGGGCAGTGGAGCTGGTGAAGGGTGCTCTTCCTTCCTCTGAAGTGAGCTCAGAGCTCTTCACACCCTTTCCCAGTTCCAGGTTGCGGTTCCTCTCAGTGTGCAGAGGCTGGGAGGACAAGATTTGGAGGAGCAGAGCAGATCATGGCAGAAAGACAGGAGACAGAGGAAGCTCTCAGTTGAGGGCAGAATTTAATATCCTAGTTTCTGGGCTCTTTTTATCCCTCCCCCAAGAGGCCCCCTTTGTAACTCAGTGACCTGTGACTGCTTAAGGGGCTTCTTGACATTGCTGGGCTTGTACTATAAATGAACAGCAGAGCCAGTTAAGAAGCCAGCTCCAGCACAGAACATGGAGACGAGGAATTTATTCTGGTGATTAAGATGATTTTTTTTTCCCCAAAGCTATCAGGAAAGAAGCTCTTAAAAAAAACATATTATTAATGTTCCTGAATTCATTATTGCAGCTGCCAAAGACTTAAGCACCTCACTGAGTGATAAATGTTATTGCGGGTGCTCGTAAAAACACACCGAGCTTCTTTGCACGAGTCAAGAAATTTCCTGCATGCCTCTCTCTTCCCATTCTTGCAGGTGGAGGCTGGCCACCAGTGGTACCTTCAGGTCATCTATGTCATCGGACCCGAAAGCATGGCAGGGCCCCGCGTCCAGCGCTCCCTGGCTCGCCGCTGGAGACGGGACCTGGTGGACGGCGACGGGCGGCTGATGCTGGACGACTCCTTGATCTACGACAACGAAGGCGACCAGATGAAGAACGGCACCAACATGAAGTCACTGATCCTGGAGCGGGAGGAAGCCGCCGTGGCGGCCTCTTTATCCCAAACGGGGGCTTCCCTGGGGAGCGCCTTCGCCGCCCTGGCCCTGCTGCTCCTGATCCTGTCGGGAATTTGCCTCCTCACCCGCAGGTGTCGGAAGCTGCGGAAGAAGCGGGAGGCTGCCAGAGCCGCCCCGGAGGAGCATCCCCTCAACACCAAGGTGGAGCTGCCCAGGGGAGCGGGGAGAGCCCTGGACAGCCGGTACTGCACTGTCCGGAACGTTAATATCTTGCGGGAAGCAGGGGACGCCCGCGAGGGAAAAGGCAGGAAGGTGAAGCAGGTGAACTTGGAAGTCAAAGTCCACAGCAATTTGCACGATGGAACAGAAGTTTAACGGAGCACATGCGCTTGGGGTTGGGGAAAGCTTTTATATAAATTGTAAAGAGAAAAAAAAAAAACATAATCAAAAAAACCAAAAGCTAAAAACCATTATGCTGGTATTTTTATACTCTGAGGAGCGCTGTCGGTCACCTCGGTGCTGCCAGGGCCGGGAGATGGGGAGGTCTCCATCCCTGACACCACCACATCCCGAAAGCTCTGGCTCTGCTGCTTCCCAGGGATTGCTGGGGGCAGTGTGGACATCATCATGCTCCCCTGCAAGGAGAGGGAGAGCCACAGGGACTGGGACCCTCTGCTCCTGAGACTGGGGACCAGTTCCCCACCTCACTGGGGGATGAAGCGAGAGAAGCAGCATCTCCTTGTTCCGTACCCGAGGCGAGCGGGCTGTGCTTGGAATGTGGCAAAACCCT
>VXBW01007187.1:209068-371952 GCA_013400375.1 Thinocorus orbignyianus
GTGGGGGGAGAAATAAATTCACTGCGTCTGCACGAGTAGAAATGGCAGTGTCTTCCAGTGATTATGTAGGTAATAATGTCTACACCTAGAGAAGATGAATGCTGCACACGGGATGGATGGTTTTGTGGTGGTGTTGAGGGGTGGCAGCTTCTCACTTCGCCTCCTCTTTCCAGTCCTCCTTGCAGAAGTGTCTAAGAAGCTGCTGGAGGTCATGTTGGAGGTCATCCTGTGGTAGTGCTTCTGGTGTGTCTTCCAGCTCTTCTATGTGAACGTGTTTTCCATACTGATCCTTCATCACAGTCCTCTTCTGCGTGCTGGCTTTATTTAGTGTTGTCCTAAAATAAAATAAATGAGAAAACTGTCTTTATGGCCTACAGTTCCTGGAGGTTTTAAAAGAAACACTCATTTTCAGCTGCAGTTTTAAGACCTTTTCATTTAAAATAACATGAAAAGAACTGTAGCTGACAGTTGAAGCCAGCTACTGAGGTCAGATATTTGTTACGCGTTCTGAATACAACACACACCACTGTTTTAATTGGCTTTCATAATGTAAACTAATAGTAATTAGTCTATGTACACTGATTAAGCATACGGTTTTAGATGCCCAGCAAAACCCATGCTTTAACACACAGACATGCAACCTATATTGGAATTCACACAAGACCTTCCGAATAATTTCTTGAACGCTTATTTCTGAACAAGACTTACTTCTGACAGCCAGTAAAACTACTTTTGTGGTAATCTAGTGTCCTAAACTATTCTGTTAATTACTTTATATCTCATGGGAACCATCTTGCTCTACTAGTCAGAACCTTAAACCTCACCAAGTCCCTTCCAGATCTTGGCAAATAAACGTAATTGTTCTAGGACAACTGGGTGTCTCGTGCTTAGCCTTACCCAGAAACCCAACTTTTCATCACTTTCCTTGAGAGAGGACTGTGGGAAGCCAAGAATACTTGGAAATTCCTGTGTGCTCAGCCAGGAATAGCTCAGTTTTTATCAGACAGTTGACACTTCTTAATTTGACCCCAATGACCAGCAGGTCCTTCTGTTACATGGAGCACTGACAAGAATGCTCACCCTTCATCCAGAAGCAGAGGCAGCCAGTCCCCTGGCTCTCAGCATGCCTTTGTGACATCATCCCACCAACTGAAACTGGTTTTACAGCTTGTTACAATTACATACAGTTGGTCAGGATGCTCTTTCAGATGCTAACATTGGCTTTACCTCCCCAAATGGCCATTCAACTCAACTGGAATAAAAGGTGCGTAGAAGATACCTGTCTGTAGCAGCCTTGGCTCAAGTTGTGTGTGGCAGGAATGAATATTCTTCCTGTACTACAGTAGCTTTTTTCTTTCTCCCAAATACCTTCCTATCTTCCCTGCCTCACTCTTCATAAGGCCCAACTGTGACATGCATATATCTATAGCTATCTATCTATGTCCATATATCCTCTCGTCTATTTTCATAACATTCAAATTATCACAGTATCAACTGGCTTGAACTGGTTACTTTGAAGTAACCTTGATTAATACTGTTAACTGTAAATCACACTGCTATTCTTGTGTCCCCTCCTGTGAGATCAGCTCGGCAGCGATACCCCTTTGGACTGGCTCTAGCCAAGATGCAGTTCACCATCTTCACAGCAGCCTGTACAGAACCCATGTGGGTCTGAACCAGAACTGGTAACTGGTAACCAAAACTGGTCCAATGCTTTGGTTACTGCTCTTTTATTCCACATTGGCCCTTCCAGTGTGCAGGGGTGGGCAATAGATGAGGAGGGCACACAGCCAGGACAGCTGACCTGAACCAGCCCAGTGGATATGCCACACTACACAGAATCATGCTCAGCAATAAAAACTATGGGTAGAGGAAGAAGCTGGGGGGAGGTCGAGGGGTTCTATCTTCCAAGGCAACTGTTGCTTAACGACTGGCTGGGTATCAATCTGTGTGTGGGAGGTGGTGAGTGATAGCCTTTGCATCACTTGTTTGGCTATTCTTCCCTCTTTCCTTTGCTTATTAAACTGTCTTCATTCAACCCATGAGTTTTCTCGCTGATGCTGTTCCTATTCTCCCACTCCCTGATGGAAGAGGAGAGACAGGGAGCAGCTGCGTGGTGCTTGACCACAGTAAACCCACCACTCCCTTCTTCACCTAGTCTTTCCAAGTGAACGTAGACCTTCCCAGTGCATATACCCCTTCCTGTAACAGAACGTTAGTAATGATCTTTAGTACTTTTGCAAATAAAGCTTGAGATGCTGCTTCCAGTGGTTTCACTTCAAAGACACACTTAAATCCACTCATTTATTATGAGTTTGTTAATCCTTTTCTAGTAACAGTTCATTGACATGCCAAGCCAAACCTTTTAATAATTGATCCGTCCTCTTTCATGATTTCTTTCTCTACTAAAGCGGGGAGTTTGACTTTCATTTGGTTACCTGTATAGCTCAAAGCCTCAAATTAAAACATAAACTTCAAATTAAAACAAAGCCCACAAACCTAGGACACAAGGTAATTGTTCTTCATGCCTTAATGCTTTATATTAAGGCTGAGAAAATGATGAACAGACAAGTTAGAGAAGCATCTGCCTGCTATTTGCATCCTTTCAAATATTCCTCAAATGTACAGATCAGGCGCTGTTTCTTGTGTAGGACAGTTTCATTTCACTAATAACTGTACTGAAGCACATCTTGGTACATTTTTGTCAACTTTGAAGTAGCCCAACTCAAGACCTTGCAGAACTTCTCCTTTTCATCTGTTCATGACAGCTGCTACAGTGACCTTTATTCCCTGTCACAGAAAATACTTTCTTTTATAGCTGTTCCCACTGCCTGTTCTCTGTGCTGGCAGTACAGAGACAGCATGCATAGAAATGATGGGTGACACTTCTGAGCCCCCACTGTACTGAAAGGGGAGAAACAGGGAATGGAGCCCAGCTTTTCCACAAAATATCTGCTGTTACTAATACTTCATAGAAAACAGAAAACCAGGCAGCATTTTTTTTTTCCTTCTGGCTGCACATGGGTTCGTCTGTGGCAACCGTTGCAAGCTTCTTGATTCAATGCACTAGAAGCTGCAAGCTGGGAAAAGTGTTATTTCCCAAGCCACTTCTTTGAACCTCTATGTGGCAGTTTTTACTTCTTTGCCCGTGATTTCTAACACCTGTACTTAACGCCTCCATGGGTATTTTTAGAACCTTAAAATGTTTCATAGCTAATTCTGTAATTTTAGCTTCCCACACATACATACACTTTACTAATACTAATCCTTTCATTACATGGCTGAGTTTAACAACAGAGGTCTATACTCGGTAGGTGAGCATGATGGTCCATCAACAAAACTTGCAAAAGAATAGAATTTGCCCCCCGGTATGTTGTGACTTTTCTTTTAATAGTTATATTTAAAAGGCATTTTTACCTCTTCAAAGTCCTCTTTGGCTGACGGAAGATCAGTAGCTAAGCTAGCATCCCCCAGGTGTTTCTCCATTCTCTCTCCTTGCACTACAGTGGTCTTTATGACTTTGCTGACCTTCCGGCCTTCCACTGGCTCGGACTGGAATTTGGAGGCACTAGGCAAAACAGCAGGTTCAGACAGGGTCACCTGTAAGGTGAGAAAGCAGAAGTATACTGGGTATGAATTACGTAGTGAATACTAACAAAGCTTTTAGTTACTCCATTATTCTTTCTTAATCATGGTCATAGAGAAGAAGAATACAAGAATTGTCTCACTTTCTATTTGTACACATCAAAGTAGTGAGTGTACATTTTATTACCTACTTTAAAGCTCCAGAAGGAGACATTCTAAGATGTTCAGACAGCAGGAACAGCCCTGGACAATTTATTCTGCAGGGAAGCTTTATCTGGCAGGGTGAAAACTGCTTCTGGAACCTGAACTAGCCTGAGGGCAGAGGGGATATTGCTGCCCTCCACCACACCACAGGCTGCCCTGCTGGCTTACCTGCCAAGGCCACTGGAGTTACAAGTGCCAAGTGGACCTCTTGCTGTGAATCCATGCTGTATTCACACAGGCATTACAGCTAGTGGTATCAGCCCGTATCTTAATTTTAAGATATTCCCCCATGAGATGGCTCACACTTGTAAAATCAAGGAATTCTTACAGAATATTAGAATGCCATGGGGATGTGACAAACATGATTTTATTTGGCAAAATATAAATTTAGTGTATCCGGGTTCCATATGATAAAGAATAGCTCTGGTATGGTCAGCTAGCTAAATAAAATTATTCTGTTTTCTTGTTACTGTACTCTTAGAGAATTAATTGTGATGATTAATTCTGGCTAAAGAGAATTACACTCTTAGCATTTGTAATCACTGCTTGTTAAATGTTGCTTTCAAGGGCAGTACTGCTGAAAGCAAGCCCCATTACTAGCTTCTGACCCTCTGTCACAACCTAAATTTTGCTGATATAAATATCTGTAGGGCTATGTGGAGAAGTAAGGCAGGAAAAGATAAACTGAAAAACACTTACTTTTACAGGTTGTTTTTTCTTTTTAATTACCTGGCACTACAAACAGTTTGCGTGAAAGTAAGACTTGGTTTTTTAGCCTCTTCAAAGCAAAGAACACACCAGTAATTTAAACCTAATAAAACTGTATAGTGTTAGAAGGGCTTAGTTGTAGAAACCTAGAGAATGTCAGATCATTTAATGACAACATTCACTAATTTTCATATTAGAGTAAGAGGCATAACAGCAAATACAGATTTGCCATTTATCTTAGTACAAAGCTGCTTTCATTATGAATTTGGTACTTCTCATAAAACACGGAATCTGTATCCCGACTTATTTTCAGGAAAAACTGCCCTCTTTCCCTGCCCACCCTCCATCTTTTCCCTGTCTTTATTCTGAAGCTTTTCCATCTGCAAGAAAACTTTTTAAAGTATTGTTCAAAACTGAGTGGTGTTGGCATGAGTAAGATGTAGTTACTAAGTACACTGCTGGTGTTCTGCTGCTTTGCACCATCGCAAGGGAAGTAGAAGATCTGACCTCTGACTGCTCGCTGTCACTCTTCAGCACGACCCGTTTTACAACTTTGGAGTAGCCATCTCCTTCTTCGACAGTGACAGGGTTTTGCGGCGTTCCTTGCATTAGGACTTCCTCTTTCTCTGTGCCATCTGGAGAAACATATCGCCGGATGACCTTTCTAGTGACCTGAAGGAATGAAATAGAGCTTGGTCCCAAAAGAATTAACAATAACATCTTCCTTCTTTTTCCTCTATATAGTATTTTCTACTCAAAAGGCATTTTTCCTACATAGAAAAACCTACATACATGGTTCAGTGTTTCAGTCTTTAAGACGTATGCTGAAGACAACCTGCAAATTGATGCATTCACCCTATTTGGGTTACCACACAGCAAAGCTTCCATAAACCTACTTCGCAAGTGGGTACAATACAGGTATTGGAGTGACTCTAAAGCAGTAGCTCCTATTAGGAAAAGAGGGGTAGTATTTTGGAGAGAAAACATACTTTATAACAGCACAACTGCTAGAAAACAGTTTTGGACTGGTGTTTTCAAAAAGGCTTCTGAAAGCAAGAGGTTAGCAGCTTGGCTATCAAATGCTTAGAACTAGACTTGCAGAGGGACCTGGACACCACACTGTAACACCCACGGCACTAACCACTGCTGAATTAGCGAGCTGGAATTAACCTACTTAAGAGACTAATCTGGTGCTTAAGCTTTCTAGGCACTGGCAAACCAAACAAAGGAGAAGGGAACAGGGTTCAAGATAAGATAGATTTCTCAGGAGGATGGGTATGCATCCCTCTGTGGATGACCTGGAGCTCTACATGTTTGTATGCTTTCCCAGACCCTTCTGGCAAGGTAACATTAAGCCATTACCTCCCCCGTCTTCCAAAAGCTTATTTGCTGTGATGCTCAATCAGGTTGTGTCACGTATATTTAAGAGTCACAGAAGTGGGGGCAATGGCCTCCCAGGCACAGACCTACCCAGAAGAATTCAGTCATGCTCACTCTTGCACAACATGCCCAGGAATATTTGGCTGGAACTGCTTATTTTAATACGAATTCAACAGCATCCAGAGACATGCTATCCAGCCAGTGGCCTATGATGTTTTCTTGGGAGACAGAAGAGAGAGTTCACCACCAGCAGAATTCAGCCAAGTCCTAGACCTATTCTCTAAGCACCGAGTCGCTGGATAAAGCAAGGAGCAGATGAGTTCCTCTTGCACTTCCATGTTTTGCAGAATTCACTTTTATAAACATGGTCTGAAAATGCTAATCCATTACACAAAAAACTACTTTCTACATTCTTTGTGCTATGAAAACTGAACTGAACGTACAGATGTAGAAATTTAGGAATCTGGTCAGGCACAGCTGAGTGGAGATTTTGAAGATCTAAAGCCTGGATTTAGGTGATTCTTGTAGACCCAGCCCTTCATTAGTTTCATTAATACAACCAAATATGATCTTAGATAAAATTGATGTGGTGTGGGGTTTTTGGTGATTTTTCTTTCTTAAAAAAACACAACAAACTTTTTCTCAGAAACGTGGGTCTATTTTCATTGGCATTAAGTTTTATGTCACAAAAAATATGTCATGTTAAGTTATAAACTGTAACACATAATGAACTTGTGCACCAAAATAATTCTTCAAACAGAAATTCTGGTTCCTTCCATGTTCTACTCTTAAAGGTCATGCCCCTTCACAAAAGAAAATTTGGCATGTCTGTAGATGTATTTATCCTTCCTTTTGCAGCACAGGAAGAAGGTAGCAAGGGGCATAACTGACAATACCTTCTTCACCACTGTGTGACCGTGTTCATCTGTATATTGCTCTTCTGTGACTGTTTCTGGTGGCATTTCAGGCATACTATCAGCCTGTATGACAAAGAACAAAGTCTCATGAAGCAAGGCCTTTACATAGGTGACTTTAAATAAGCATTTTTAAAACAGGTTAATTGGTTAAAAAATGGAGAAAAAAAATTGAGAATTGTTAGCAAAAATTTTGTTCTGCAAATAAATACTTAGGCAAGCAAAGTTATGTCACAACAGACAGGCAAATATATGTTAGTTGACCGTGTTGTGTATGGGGTTGAGAAGTCATCCTCCTCTTACGGAGGCATCTAACAAAATTTAGAGTTGGGTTAACAGTATTACTGGAATCTTCCCTTCAAGAAAAGGTATTGGAGCAGCTTATCCAACACCCACGCATTATTCAAGAGCGTTCCAGCTTCAGAAACACCAGTCAAGTGGTGGTCTCAGCAGCATGCCCAAAGCTGTTTCCAGGGCCCAGTCACCACAAGCTCGTGCAATCTTTCAACACTCAGTACCTGAATAATCACCCGTCGACGAACGACTCTGGTAGTGACCATCTCATCCTCGTCCGAGCTCATCTCCAGCCCACCTAACTCCTCTGCTAACTCCTAGTGGAAGCATGGAAGCAGTGCTCTGTTGTATGTGGTACTAGCAGTGCTTACAGGTTCTGTCTTGTTTTCATCTAAAACTTCACTTCTGAAAATTCTTGCTTTTAGGATTTTTGGCCTCTTACCTGACTTTAATGTATGAAACACTGACAGGAGGCTTTGGCCACTTTACTATATGGTAGCTGTTCATTAGGATATTGAAAAAAAGAAGGATGAACATTTTTAATTAATTCTGTAGGATACTCCTAGTGGTGTCAGTGCTCTTGAGGTTGCCAGGGATGAGCATGAAATTTGTGGCATGACATCGTTGCAGGTGGACTAAAAGATATTACTACTACCAACTCTGGAATTCATACATATTGCATAGGGTTTCTGTATTAATTACACAGAAAATTATATGAAAGCTTTTTAATCCTATATACAAGGAAGTACATAACACATATAGACATTAGGATTAAAGAGTTTTAACTTGAGGACAATGTATCAATAGCCTTGGCAATGGAAAGATCAACAAAAATTAGTAACTAGTGTTGAAGTTCTCTCTCCTGCATAAGGAAGAATTAAAAATTTAAATGAAGTAGTCAGAAGGCAAAGAGAAACTCAAAAGAACTACTTGGGATATGTCAATGGTATAAAAGCAAAAAGGAAAATATGGGGGGCTTTGTTTCTTTCTGGTGGTGCTGGTTGTTGCTGTTTTACCTTAATAAAGAAGAACTGGAGGGAAAAAGAAGTAATTATCTGTGAGGGCAGCCTTTCCTACAGCAGCCACTGAATTGAGTCCTGTTGTACCTAACCTTTCAACTTCTGAGTTATCCTACACATTTTATATTCAACCTTTTTCTGAGATCCCAGAGGCAGAGCTCTGAAACTCTTCATTCTAGAGTTCGTACATTTGGCAATACAAACAGCACAGAAAGAAGAGTCTGTTTCTAGCTGAATGTCAAAACAGGAAACAATTTCTCCTTAACAAGAACTGTGCTTTCTCCATTCTGACTGCACTGATAAAACTAGTTTCCTGCCCAATTACGCCTTCTCCTTTTCTTCCACTTAGAACAGGCAAAGAAAGCTGTGTTATTAAACCTTTATCTGCCAAGTAATGTAAATTCCCCACTAAAAGGTGTACAGTTGCTTTCTTTCATTGCCTTTTGACGCTTTCCCCTCTACAAACATTGCAATAAGGTTCTTTTGTCTTACACAACCAATAACCTATCCAACAGAGTTTTTCTTCTTCTCTTCCATCTCCTACCTCTATTTCTCTTTACTGCCTGCATGCTACATAAACACCATTCTCAAGTTCTTTTATTTCATTGCATCCTTAGTATTTTGTAATGTACATCTTGCTGCCTCTTTTCCATCTCACTCACTTTATAGTATTTTCATGTCATTCTTCATGCTGCTCTGCACTTAGTCTTGCCTTTCTTCATAAATTTTGAACACTATTACTTTGTCTTTCATTATATCTGTTCATCAGCTTTCACTTGTACATGGTTTGTTTCTGCACCTGTGTTTTACACTAAATGTCCCTCACATGCATGGACACAGCTGTCACAGACCAAGGACAAATAAGGGCAGCAGAAGCAGAATTACAGTCTAGACTTTAGGGTCTGGGGTTTGTTTCAGCTTTGAAAACCTCTATACAAATGACTATAGCTAGCCCTCATAACCACAGAGAAAAGGTGAAAAGACTCAGTTGAAGATGGGGATTAATTAGGCCGATTAAAAATATTCTCACCTTAAGGCATGAGCGAGACCTAAAACTTGCTCTGTTGTGTCAATTGCTTTGAGGCAAAGTTGTTATTTACCTTTTCTAAAGATTCCTCTTCGTAGCCTCTTGCAAACTTTTCTGTCTGCTCATCAGTTGACTCCACTATCACTAGGCTAGTTCTCCTTGGAGAGGGGTCATCCTGGTGGATTTGGGGGTCCTCGGGCTCTTGGATGATGGGGGAGTCACCTCTCTGAGCAGATGATGGGGGCTGTGGGGATGTTTTTTCTCTCTCTTCCTTTGCCGTGCTGAAGTGTACAGATTTTTCGCTCGCTGCTTTTCCAGTTACTGGTGCTGTGGACTGCTCTGTTCCAGGAGTTGTGACACTGGGAATTACAAGTTCAAGGGAAGTTACCACTATGCAGTGCTTTCCAGTTTCCATAAATGGAACATTCTGCACTGATTAAATGTTGTTATGTCATCTGTTGTCTAGCGAAGTCTGGAAATAACTGATACTCCTTGACAGTAACTACAGAACAATCTGGTTAGGAATCCCTCTCATCTTTCTGAACCAAGAAAATCTTTGAAAGCATGTCCAAACATCGCACCCAATTCTGCAAAACTTGGTCTTAGTAAAGGATTTATGTGAGTTTTACTGTCACTTTTGCCCTCATAAATCCACATATTACCTATTATTTTTTGGGGGAAAGAGACTAGATCACTACAGTTGCATGTGAAGCAGCTATTGTGTTAATTACTGACTCTACAACTGTAGGTGAGGACAGACCAACTTTTATGCAGAATTCTGGAACATTACCAAGCAGAAATTTATTAGGGAATCTTATTTTTGTTTGCAGTACTATTTTCACTGTTGAACATTGCTATGTTTTAACTGCTGCTGCAAGTTATTTAAACACATTATTTCATAAGTTATGATATAACATATTTAAAGTTAATACATATATAAAATGTGTGCATGCAATATTTTTCTTTTGCTTATGGGTAAATAATAGTGGCTTCAGATATGAAGCTGTCATCTAACTGAGTTTTATCAAATAACCATATAACTCTGATGCTAGCTTGAAAAGGTTCACTTCTGATTTGCACCGACTGTGAAAACATTACCCACTTCACCACCTAGAATCTTCTTTTTAGGTTGACTTTTTTTCTTTTCAGGTATCATAGAATCCAAGAATCTTAGAATACCACATTGGAAGTGACCTCAAGGATCATCTGGTCCAACCTTTCTCAGCAAAAGCACGGGCTAGACAAGATGTCCCAGCACCCTGCCCAGCTGAATCCTAAAAGTGTCCGATGCTGGAGAATCCACCACTTCCCTGGGGAGATTATTCCAGTGGCTGATTGTTGTCATTGTGAAAAAACATCCCCTTGTGTTCAACTGGAATCTCGCCATGAGTAACTTGTACCCATGACCCCTATTCTTTTCCACGTGACTCCTTGTAAAAAGGGAGCCTCCATCTTCTTTGTGGCCACCCTTCAAATACTGCAACCTGGTGATAAGATCTCCCCTTAGCCTTCTTTTCTTGATCTGAACAAACCCAGATCTCTCAGCCTTTCCTCACATGGCAGGCTTCCTCATCCTTTGATCAACTTGGTGGCCCTTCTCTGGACCCTCTGCAGCCTGTCCACATCTCTTTTGCATAGCAGGGCCCAAAACTGAACATCGTATTTCAGGTGTGGCCTGGCAAACCAGAATATCAAAAATGACTACAGATGGTGGGAAGAAAGAAACATGACCCTTTTTAGGTTCCTTTCAAGTTCCTTTCCAAATGAAACCAACCCCATTGACAGCCCCAGATCAGAATTCAATGCTTTGCTGAGTGGGTCTTGGAAATCCATACTTTATCCTGTGTTGTTCCTTTAAGTACTTTTGTCTTGTCTGTATAAAACCTTGTTTCTGTTCCTTTGGCCATGTGAAATTTATTTTTAAAAATCTAATTCCTCATATGTGGTTATGAGCTTGGTAAATAATGATTAACTTGGAAAATTTTGGCTTTAATTGAAAAAGCCATCCTGAAGTTGAAGAAAGGCCCCTCTATTGTTAATTCCATTAAGTTTAACATTAGTTGCCATCTAACATAAGAAAAATATACACAGTTTACAAAAAAACTCCTCTATATGATGCCTCTTTTCTTTCATACATACTCGATTAGATTATTGCTTTGGGTTCACAGTGACAACACGACTTTCTCTATGAACCCTTAAGGCTTCCTCCACATGGAATAAAGTCAAACCTGCAGTAGGAACTAATGTGCTGGTGTGTGCAATTGGAGGAAAAATCTAGGGAGTTCATATGTTTCAAAGAAAACTGTAAAATCCTATTACACAGAGAAAAGATATTCCATTCCACATAGATCTCATTCTGGTCTTTTGACACTTACAAATATTCATGTTGTGAAGTAGATGTTTTTTCTGGCACATCTTGGGGTTTCCCTGAGAATTCAGCTTCTACTTGTTCCTTATGTGCTTGTCTCAGGAGCTCAGCCATTGAGACTTCTGCCTCACTCCTGGGAGTACAGTCCTGAAAAGGAGAATAACTGACAGACACGTCTTCCTCAGAGACAATGGGAGGGTGTTCAGTTGGCTCACTGTCTTTAGATATTCTGTGTTGTTCATCTTGCTTGTGTCTTGAACTGTACAGTTCTTCTGGCAGTACAGAAAACCCTTTAAAGAAACAGAAAGATGAGAAATGTCATTACAAGTCTTACTAGGATGCAAGAAGTCCTTTCTATTCTCCATGTGCATTTTAAACCCCTGGATGGGACACATTACCTGAAATTTTTAGACATCTTGAGTAGGAGAGGACATAACCTCTCCCAAGAAGCTGGAGGAACACTGGATTACTGCTACTATTGCCAAATACTGAATCTTGACATCTTACCTAGAGTAAACCCTCAAACTACGAAATAAGATTCACAACAGGGTTTTTTTCCAGCAGATCAGGATAGGTTTTAGCGATGTTTTCACCCATCGATTATTTATCTGCTTATGCAGAAAATAACTACACAAGTAAGGACAAAGAAATTCATATAGCATTAGGTGTAAGAACTAGCTAATTTATGTGCTTCAAAGCATATAAACATATCCACCTACTCCCAGCCTCTAATCTCAAAGCAAGGGCCCTCACTCTGCAAAAAATGTAAAATAACACGTGTTTCTGTTCCACAGGCTACAAGTCACAGGCTTGGGCTTCTGTTTTTCCTTACTAGCCACATTTGCTAGGAGCCTATTAACTGAAGAATAGCTTGGGGATAAAGATAACTGCTTGTACTAAATTTGAGCTGGATGTGGAGATTAATGCTCTAAAACTAATTGGTTGTGATTTAAGAATACTAATTATAGCAAACAGTCTTCTATTCCTACATTTTCTTAAAGATGGGATGTTTGCAGCTGTCTAATACTTTACTGAGCTACTAGTTAAATAATAAGTTAAGGATGTAAAAGTATCACTTCCAGAAAAGAGAATTTTATTTTACATACTTTGGAGGTGTTTCTTTAGTTTACAACCATTGATCTAATCTACTGAACTTTTAATTCAAGAAATCCACCAACATCATAGCAGAATTACAATATCCTGGATACTTGAATCCAAAGGTTTTTCCAAAGCATGGAGTAGTTTCCCTTTTACTAACCTTGGTCAAATCCTAATGAACCCTTCTTAACTTTTACGAAAGTACTTGTATGAGCAAAAACACCAACCAACCCATCAACCCAGGTATAAGCATTTGGAATAGTTTCTGACAACATTCCTTTATTTGATTTCCAAGTTTTATAAGAATGCAGAGATCTTATACCTGGTGAAATAGGGACCACTGTGCTGCCCTGCTTGCATTCATCTGTACTACCTGTGCTTTCAAAATGAGATTCTAATGCTCAGAGTTAACAGCTTATCCTAATCAAACGTTTCAGAACAGAAGCTAGGGCTTAGACTAGACAACCTGGGCAGTCTGGGTCGGGAGCCATTTACCTTCACTGTGGTCCAATCCTATTGTTTGTTCAATTTCTGCGTACGTGCGATTGCCGTGGACCTGCATGGAGTCTATGCCGCTGGTCTCCATCAGGTGAACAATATCCATTCGGTTGATTTTTGTAAGACACTGGGTAAGATTTGTATCTGTGGCATTAGAACAACACCATGTAGCTGAGTTAAGAGTTTCATATGCTTTCTCCCTTCTGTTTTCCATATGAAGTACACATATAGGATACTGAACAACATAATGCCATATATAAAATGCAGATGCATTTAGAAACATTGCTATGTAAAAAAATCTAAAATGAACGGAAAGGTTGCCTATAAAAACGATTACTCATTTTGCATTTTCCTCTAACAAATTTATTTTGTTTTCCCAAACACTTTTCAATTTAGGAAAAAGAGGCCCCAGGGTTCTTCCACTCTTTCTTTGCTGTACTATGTCCTGCCTTGCCCTAAAATGAACGAGGTTAAACTATTTTCTCTGAGAGTCCTGTGGTACGTTATGTTATACATACAAGCTAAAAAAACCCCAAAACAGTACAATCTATGAGCATTCTTTCTATAGCCTAAATTTTAACACACCACACCACCCCCCCCCCTTTTTTTTTTCTTCTGTAATTATAGCACACATCTGTCACCTCAACTAGCAAATTGGAAAGAGTTACCACGTACTATAACTGGCAACAAACCTGTTGCATGTTTCCCATCCCTTTCAAGCCAGTATTTGAGGAGTGCATGACTCTGGTCTTGAAGTGAATTAGGATTTTCAATCCGGATCTGGTGAATTTGCTCTTCTGTGAAATCCAGTTCTCTTGCTAGCTCTGAAAAATAAATCCATCTCTGTAAGGTGTCTTTTTCTTTTTCCCTGCTTGACGTCTATCTTGTGACTGTCAGCAGCAAAGTGGATTAAAGACTTTTCTGAAACCACATTCTCTTTGCTTCTGTGTACCTTATGTTATATTTAGAGGCATTGTTAAACAGTAAGTTCATGACAAAGACAGAAATGTTTTATGCCTTGAAGTGATGGGTCTATGTGAGCTTTTATTCTTCATGTCTATCTTCCCTAGTTCTCAGAGGGACAACACTACTGACAAAATTTAGCAGTGACAATCCATCAAATAGAGTGCAGCTGCAGAAATAGCACAGGAGCAGATAAAAATATTTCTAGCTACAGAGCATGATACTCAGCAGATTCTCACCTCTGAAATGTTGAATATTTCAGAAACTTTGATCAAAATTTAGTAAAAGAAATAATTTTAAATAATGACATTTTGTAGGGCTAGATTAAAGTATAATACTACTATACCCCTGGACTTGTTTCATTTTAAGAAAAGTAAGTATCTATGAATTACAGTTGAATACCCAAACCTGGAACTGTGAAACTAAGAATAACTGACGTCTTTCTGATGTAGCATAGGCTCAGCCTGCAGTCCAGGAAAGAGAAATGGTTTAATAGTCTGTAACATCTTTATTCTATCCAGAACCAGGAGCAGCTTTCTGCCATGACCAAACTAAGATGCAAATGTTGAAACAGGTCATCAAATGAGTTAACACCATGGTGAATTTGTGAGATTCCTACTGTTACTTCTGGCCTCCAGATCTCTGCTTCTTTCACAAAGGATTCATAATCTTGTTCGTTGTCATTATTGCTACAGTGGCATGGACTTGATTTTGGAGGGTGTCATGTTTTAGCTGGGTGGAGTGAATCCTAACCGCAAACCCCAGAAAACCTTATTTCCAGGGCAGCTCGTAGGCTGGTGCAACTGTAGACTTCTAAAAGCATACAATAACTACACATTAAATTCAAATCCTAGGTAGTCAAATGAGTTTGAACAGAAAACCACCACTATTTTAGCCCCCAAAGTAACATTTGACACAGTAGTCTTTACTATAATGAATCTTTATCATAATATAAGACAGGAATATTTAGCAAGTGTGTTATCCTGCCCTCTCTAAAATGCTCTAAAACATTAATGATTAACGTCTATTTTGATGAGCACCCTTTTTTCTAGTGATGTTTTCAGAACTGTCTATTCATTTGTATAAAATGTTTGATGTATTCCTAATTTGTTACTTTGCACAGGTCCAAATCCTACTGATTTCAAGATAATCCATGTTGGAATGAGTGATATAAGCTCCCAGTGTTTTCTATGGATTGAAATAGAGGGGACAGAAACAGAAGTGGTGAGTAACATAAGCAAAAGTATCAGTGATATTTTGCATATACTTTGTGATTCTGTGATTCATTCTGTGAGATGCTTATAAAACTCCTCTTTAACTCCCAGAGCCTTGCTAGTTCTCAGGAGCATGGTACTGCTCTAGGAGTAGATACAAAAAAGTGTAGAGCTGGTTTAGTTGGGTTTTTGCAGCATTTTTTTGTCAGATCACACAGTGTGACACAGCATGGAGACTTCTAAGCAGCTCTTTTTCATTTGTAAACACTTTTGAGTTGATTTTCAGAAACAGACATCTGCATTTCATTCTGCGTTACTTTCACTTGTCCCCAGTAATGTTAATTGTCTCAGATCTATTTAATCCACACTATTAAAGTGACAAATATCCCTTTATCCCTTTTTTCTCAGCACAGTTCTGTAGAAAAGATGCGGATGTCATTTATCCTTATAGTGGCCTTCCAGCCTAGGAGTTCCAGAGCACAGATGATGTTTATCCATGTATTCATATATATTATAGCTGGAGCTGTTATGTTTTGCCAGAAAGAGTAAGGTAACATATGCCAGCTCTTTGTCACACTCTCATCCTAGCACTTTTCCCTCTGGAAATGTCGCAGTAAGTGCAGAGGCCTTACCTCTGCATCGGAGTTCTTACCTAATAGACTATAGGAATCTCAATAACCAGAAAACAGTAAGCTACAGAAATATTTCTATAAAACATCTTTAGATAACCAGGAAATCATCTGAAGGAAACGTGAAAAAAGGGAAGAATGCTCTCCTCCTTTCTCTCTGGAATAGACAGCATGCATTTTACCTGTCCAGCTGAATCCAAGATGATCAGCAATGTGGGCCAGCCTTTCCTCTGTTCTTTCCTGATCATCCTGTTGATCTAAAGGTCAAAGAGAGCCACAAGTTGCCTTTTACAAGTTAAAAACTGTTTTCATAGGTGATATAGCCCAAGAAGGGAAAGTGTCTTTTTTTCTAACTACTCTAATCTAAATGTGGACAGGCTGCTACAACTGGGTAATTAAACTGAGGACTGTAAATCCCCAGGCTAAAAAAAAAAAAAAAAAAGCTTGGTTTTTCTAAAAGCACAGGGACTATAGGACTATCTACATTTTCCATTCGAAAATCAGGCTTTCACATGAAAATCTAAACAACGACTGAAGTGCCTACTCTGCCTATTTTGGCCAAGCATTTTATTCTAAAACTTCATTCTAACATTAAATTAAAGACTTTAACCAAGTCAAGAAGCCATAATTTTCCATGCCTCCTTAGTAAATGCCAACGTTGAAAAATTCATCTGGCCTGGTGCTTCTAATTATGTTCTTTCTGCTGTACGGAAGGTTTTGTTCAAACAGTCCATATGGCATTTCATATTATGGTTTGTATTTGAGATATTGTTGATTTAAATGTCTTTAAGCCTTCCAACTGGGGAATGACACAAAATACTTACAATGAAGGCAAGGAAAAATCAAATGTTCATTTGCCAGTTGTCACTGATTTCACTAATAGTGAGATTGACTCTTCCTCCCATCCCCAAAGCTAATTTGAGAATGGCAGAATTTGAGTTTTGATTTTCCCTGAATGCACACGTGGATTGTGATATCTCAAATTCAGAAAATTGCTTAGGGTTAATGACACATGCGTGTTTCATCTCAGCTAATGGATTCCATCATGGCTACTCAATAGCAGGGCTTTCACCTTCTTTTGAAGGTGAAAGGAAAACCAAACACCAGAAAACTTGTACTAAAGTTACTGGTGACTCAGAATTTTCTTGAGGAACATATTGTCAAAAAAAGGGACACGAAAAACTTAATTGTTTAAAACTTCTGCAGATTTCTTTGTGTATCAACTCAAAAGAAAATAAATTTGCCTGCCTCAGTTTCAGTCAATGCCCAAATATTTCATTATTAGTAAAAATTAATAGTTAAGGATAGGGCCAGGGAAAGCCAAAAGCCAAAACGTGCATGACCTGAGCAATCAGTTTAATGGCAAAAGAATACAGAAGTGTTTTTGTTTGTTAAGGTAACACTTCCCATAAGCGTTCACGGTTTGCAATCTTGAGATTGTTTCACAGACAAGAAAAACACAGACACAACACACAAAAACAAACACAGCTCACGGGGGGAAAAAAATACACAACTAACCACCAAAAGCTTAAAAGAAAATGCCACACAGATTACACATGTATACAAACACACGTACACACACACACACCCCAAAGAAAACAAAAAACCAAAAAGTTTAATTCATGACATGCGTCGCACAGGGAATCCCAGTCGTTGGCAAATACCTTCAGCAGGGTCATGGACATTTTCATCAGGGATACGTTCAATCTGAGTCTCTACAGACTCATCCCAAATGGGTCTGGTGTCAAAGATGTCTTCAGGAACTGACTGCTGAGTCTCACTGGATGGCACATTTTCAATAACTGAAACTTCTAGGGCACTACTGCTTTCATCATCTGAAACTAATTCTTGTTCTTTCTCTGACTGCGTGAGTCTTTCCACTAATTTAGAAGCTTCATCACTAATTTCTTCAAAGAATTCTATGGAGTTTTTGTAAAGGTCAAAAAAATGCTCCTTACTTTCTTTTGTGGGACTAAAAGCACTGCGGGAGGCTGTAGTGCTTCTGCTTTTAACTGGCAACCGCGATGAAAATACCTTGGGTCTTGCTGCTGTTGCCTCATCTGAGTCTAGCTCAAGGTTCATCTCTCTCTCCCTCTCCCTGGTCTCTGCTTCTGCCTCAGCATAACTCCTAGCTTTTATTGAACGTTTAGTCTTTGGGTCCATGGGAATACTTGCATCAGATTCAGATTTACTTCGGTTATCTTGTTTCATCGGTAGTTTGCTTGTCATGTCAAGAGCTTTGGGGGACTCTAGCTTGCGGACAGGTGTTTCTGGGTATGTATATTGTTGTTCAGCTTTTTGGAAAGCTGTTTTGACAGGAATTTTAGACTTTGGTTTCGCTTGGTCATCTTTTCCTTCACACTGCAAACTGTCTAGGAAGCCATCTGTGGGAAGGTTCTCATTTTCTGATTGTTGCAAGGATTGCGATGCAGCAGTGACTGTTCTTACAGGAATTTTGGATTTGCTTTCACAAGAAGGCACACTCTCCATTAGAGCAGTAGGGATTTCAATCACAGATTTTTGTTCCTCTGGTGAAGAGTCTGGGGACTCATCACCTTTTTCAGAACAAACTAATGTAGTGACTTTGGAAAAATCTAATTCATCTTCTACTACAGACTGCTCAGGAGAGATAGGGCAAGGCACCTGACTACTATCAACCATGTCAGCATCTATTCTGGAGAGAGGCTCAGCTTCAGAGGCAGCAGTTTCTTTCTTTGGTGATTTTGAAGAAGCTGAAATACCCATTTTAATTGGAATTCTGGATTTAAGATCTGCTTTTGCGGTGCCTGTGCCAGCACCTTCACCTGTCATTTCTTCTGGTTTATCACTAGACTCAGATGCTGGGGGTGAATATTTCAATGTATCATTTTCTTGTATATCCAAGTCCTCTGATTCTGAAGGTGAAAATGGATCTGGTGAGCTCTTCAGCTCAGAAGATTCCACCTCTGCTGCTTCTTTCACTTCTTCAGATAAAGAAACTTCTTCCTGGGGCTGCTGCCCCATTTGGAAGAAGTGAAAGCTTTCATCTGGATAGTTTCTTTTGGTCATGTCAATTGCTCCACTTCTAGTCATTTCAAACAACTTTCCTTCCTGAAAAAGAAAAGGATTTTGTTCACTAAGTGGTGTCCCTTCTTCGGTGGGTGTTCTGGCTGGTGTTGTATCAGGTGTTGTGCCTTGTGATCGCCTGTCTACCATCAACCCAAATATCTTTTGTTCCTCTTCTTTTACCCGAGCTTCAAAAGCTTCATCGTCTTCACGTATTTCACTCCACATGTCAGAATCCACATCAGTTTTAGTGATGACAACTTGACTGATCAATTTATCTGTTTCATCTGTTATGTCCTCAAGGGCAGATTCAGCTAATTTTGTGGAATCTGACACTGAAGACCCTTGTGACATTTTCTGAAATGCACCCTCTGGTTTTGGCTCTATTTCCATATACGTTTCCTCTGAAGAGTGATATTCACTACCTGTGTCTCTGCTAAGTGAAGCTTCACCAATCTGGACTTTTCCGTCTTCAATAAAATAGTTTTCCCTAGATAACAGACTTCTACCGGATCCTACCTTACTTTCAGAGTCAGTAAAAAAATGTTCAGAAGACACATTTTCATAAGGGCTTATTATATAAGGAGAGCTACTTTCAGTAGCATCTGCTACACAACTTTCTGGTTCCACTGTTTGAGTGGTAAGGGATGAATACTCTGGTAAGGGTTCCTCAGCATGAGTATCTCTTTGAGATGTTTCAAAATCTGTATCTGCTTTTCCCAAATCACTTCCCAAAGCAGAACAGTCAGTGGTATCATCTTCAGCCAGTCTGGTATCTTGTGGTACAGAGTACTCAGTGGTACTGTGTCCACAAGAACTACCATCTGCTTTCTCAGACACAGCTCCTGTAGAAACGAGATCTGTGCGTGTTAACAACACAGTGGTTTTGACATCTTTTTCACATTGCTGTAGTGTGAGTGAAGACTCAACATGAGCTTCTTTTTGAGAACCGTCACTAGTGGAATGACACAGAGTACCCCCACAATGTGTGACTGGGGCACTGGGGCTAACTGTCTCACTGCCATCTCTAATGTCACATTTTGATTCCTCAGTTTCTGCTGATGCACAACCATCAGAATGACAAGTGCCTGATCCTCTTGTGGAAGCCTTACAGCTGCTTCCAAGGATAAGCGGTTCCTTTCTGTCATCTTCCATTGGCTTATCCTGTTCTGCTTTAATCAAACCTATCCTGACAGAGCACTGTTGTGAATCAATGGGTTGAAAACCTGCTTCATCAGGGCTAGAACTGGAGTCAATACTGGATGGTAATGGTGAGGGTGGCTGCACTCGGATCACAGGCTCCATTAAGAGGCCAGAGTCAGCTTCTTTTTTTAGCTGAGTCAATTCTGGCTCACTTTCTGAAGAGGAAGAACTTTTTCTAGATTCAGCTGCAGACATCACCACTGTAGGTATATCTTTTTCTCCTACAGCTGTTGACTCTGGTTCTTCAGCAGTTTCTGAATCAGCAGCTACTGAAGATTCGTCTTGCTTACAATCCTTTTTGTAATCCCTCTTCTGTTTTGCTTCTTGTTCTAATTCATCAAACATTTTGATTTTGGTCACCATTTTAAACATCTCCTCTTCAGGGGTGAATCTCTTCTTCGGTTCACTTTCACAGTCATCCTCTGGTTCTTCACTGACTTCAGGGATCACGGCCGACTTTGGTATGTTTGACAGTGTCTGCGAGTCTGCTGTTTTAGGTGTGATTTCATAGCTAATTTCTTCAGAACTAGGAGTTTCAGGTGAAAGGGGACTTTTCCCTGAACTCTCCATGAGGGATGTTTGCTCTAGACTGTCATCATCAGCACTTCCCTCAGGGTCACGGAGAATCCTGGAACGCACCGATGCCAGCTCTGGGCAGGTTTCTCCTTTGCTAAGAACAGACTGAAGAGGACCCTGCCCCAAAATACCAGCCTTCACTGTTTGTTCTACAGGGCTACTTTCAAGGGAGTCACGGCAGGGAGACTCTTTCATAGGACTGGGCTCCAAAGAATCAGGCGTTTTGTGTGATGAATTGTCTTCTAGCACTGGGCTTGCTTCCAGTGAGTCTTTATGACTTATAGCCAAAGAGTCATCTGCAACTGGGCTAAAGCTTTCACTATCATGGCTAGGAAGTGAAAGTTCCAATTTCTGGGGACTTCTAACCACAACACGGCGTTCACAGGTTATATCTTTTTCTTTCTCTAAAGCAGTGTCATGTGTTTCAGAAGACTCAGTTAAATGTGTAGTGGTTCTGGATTCTTTATCCCTGCTAACATCTTTCACAATGGAAGCTGAGCTACTGTCTTTATGTTTATCAGCCTCTTCTTCAGAGGCTGTAGGTACAAGCTCTTCTGATACATGCTCAGAATGAGACTTACTAGTCTCAGTAACAGCATCTAGCTGTCTTTCAGTAATACCTTTTTTATCTTCCTTCGGAGAGAGTTCCTTCGGAGAACATGTTTCTGCTGTTGTGTGTGCTCTAGCTGCTCCTTTAGCTTCTTCACTTTGCCCATCAGTTTTCTTTGGTGAGAATGAAAGGCTTTCAGGGCTTGTTTCTGGAGTCTCTGCCAGACCTTCATGCTTATAACTTTCCTCAGAGCTGATCTGAGGGGTTCCGTCAAGTAGACTAGCTGGAGAATCAGCCACACCTTCATGTTTAAGGCTCTCTGAACTCCCATCAAAAGCAGCACTTTGCAAGGAAAGAGCAGGAAGGAATCCATCTTTTACATATTCCGTGGGAAAAGCAACACTGAAAGGACTGGTCAGAACTTGCTCCAAGTTAAGCTCTCCCTCCTCTGTCACTGAAAGGTGCCGGAACTGTTGATATTTGTCATTATCCTCCAGTTCCTCTTTAATGACATCAGAAAAGTCTGTTGAGGTTTTTCTATCAGGGCTGATCTGGAAGTCAGTGTCTCCTTGGTCATCAGAAGTCTTGCCCTTCACAGCTGCTGTATCTTTGCCACTTTCGTCATCAAATACTGGAGGGAGAGGTTCGGGTGTTTTTTTACTGCTCTGCTCTTTTACCTGGTCTTTACCTACAGCTTTCTTGGTAATTTTGACAGTAGAAATTTGCATTTTTCCTTTTTTTGATTGTGGCTCTTTCTCTGCTTTTAATGTCGTGCTCTGTTTGTCCTTCTGTTTGTCTGTCTTGTGGCTTGTTACTCGCCTTGTTTCACTTTGTGAAGAAATCGGTTTTCTCTGGGTTGTTTCCTTCTCAGGGAGCTGCTGCTTCTGTTTGACAGATTTGTGCTCAAACAGTCCAGATATATTCTTAGATGGGTCTTGACCTGACTGGAAGGCTTTCATCAGTTCACGAACTGACATGGTCTCTTCTAGTCTTTCTGTCTTAGAAGAAGGTGAAACAGGGGGTTGTGCTTTGTGTGCTACTGGTTTTTTGACTTGTGCTGTTTTTTTAGAAGCCTTTTCAGCAGTGCTTTCTCTTGTTTGAATTCTGACAGGTAGTTTTGACCGTACTTTTTGTTCATCTTCCACTCGTTTCTGAAGAGCTTTAACTTTATCTTTTATTGAACCAATAGGAGTTTCCTCTATAACAGGGGATACAGCTTTAGCCTCAGGAGCAGCTGTCAGTGTTAAGCCAGGCTCCTCACCTACTGACTCAACTGGAGTGAGTTTCTTTAGTCCTCGTTGCTCTTCACTGCTGTGCACCTTGCCTTCCTTTTGCTTTTGCTTGTCTCTTAATTTTGTCCTAACTGGCTTTTTAATTTCTGAGGCTGGCTTGTGTTGCTCCTGCGCACTTACTGTTTCAGTTGTTGGAGATTCTTGTCCTTCTTTTTCAGAATCCCTGCTTATTACTACAGCTTCAAATCTCTCTTCTACTAAGTCTTCTTGTAAGGCTTGTGGCTGTACCTCATGAAGAGAAACATATGTTTTTAAATCCTCTGTAAGGTAATCTACCATTCCTGTCATGTCTAGCTTCTCTGTTTGTGTTGTCCCTTTGTCTATCCTGACTTCTACACAGGTAGGCTCAGTGACTTCTAAAGGAGCATTTCTTCGGGCCTCTTCAATTTCTTCATCACTGACAATGACCCATTCTTCTTCTACAAGTTCTTGTTTGGAAAGGGACTTCTGCAAAACATGTTCTTCTCTGGTGTAGGATCCACCTCTCAAAATTTCATTTACTTTTTCTAAGTCTTCTTTCACTCTTTCAACTATTTCAAAAGGCTCTCCTGGCTCTTCTTCAGTGGGTTTTCCAAGATCTTTCACTTTAATGGAGCCTGATTTATCAGAAGGGTCAGTTGTCAAGATGGCAGTCATCTTGATCAAATCTTGTTTCATCTCAGAAACTTCAGACAACAGGTCTGGACTGGCTAGTACAGGCACTTCATTAACCAGATGGCTTTTCAGGATAGAAGTTTCTGTAGATTCTGTCTCGTCATCTTTGATGCGAATGAAAAACATTGAAAGTAAAATGGAAATCAAAAATAGAGATTGGAAAATGTAATCAGGACTGAAAATGACAGTCTTTGGTTGCAGTGGTAGGAAGGTCAACAAAATGGGCCAGGAATGGTGGATCCACAAGATCTGAGGGTATAAAAGCAAAGCAAAGCTAACAGGGGAGGGGAAAAAAAAAAAAACAAAAACCAACTGAAAAGGAAAATGGCAGGAAATAACTTGCTTAACTTTATCAATATAGCACAACCACACATACATTATCAAAGCTGTAACAAACCAAATCAGGACACCACTAAAAAAAAATAATCAAAACAACAACAAAATTTAAAAGTAAAAACAGAAGTAACACAGTGAAGTTACACAAAGATAGGCATCTCAAGATTGTTCAGATGTTACAGATCAATGTTTAAATAAAAATAAACAAGAAAAAAGGCGGAAAGCATTAGAACTGATTGAAAGTCGATTTCCTCTAAGAGAAAGCCAGTGTTAGCAAACTGTCAGAATAACATTGGGTTAACATTTTTTTTTTTTTAATTAGTGACCAAAATAAAAAATTAAAAGTAATTCTGCAGTAATCTAAAATATGATCAAATATGTAGAGATCTGAATCAGCTGCAAACCGGCATTTCATCTAAGGGGATTTCACACCTAAACAATGAAACAAACATTCTTTTGTTTTAAGAGGCATGGTCCTTTCCTTGGAACATCCTCATTGACAACTAATGAATTGACTGAGGAAAGAGAAGACAGAGAAGAAACGGAGAGATAAGAATAAAAAACTGTGAATCAACTTAGAAGTGATTTCAAAGTTTTAAAAAATGTAATGTATGGCAACCAAAAATCAGAGACAGTCACACTAGACACATACGTACAATTCATGTAAGGCAAGTTATTTCCATGCAAAGCAAAGGTGTTGAAATGCTGCTGGGTATGTAGGTTCAGTTAAAAAACAATTGCTCTAAAATTTAATCATATAAATTAAAGATACATGAAAATATTGTAAAACATACTGTGGTGAAATATTTTAATAATCTGTGCAATCAATATACAGTAAATTGGATGTGGGTAATTCCCATTATGCCATAATTGCCTGCTGGGAATACTATTAATTTCAGGAAGGACTACTAGGAAATGTATATTGAACAGAATGAAATATTGGAGGATTGAGGGAAGCTATGAACAGAACACAATGCTTAGAAATTATAATTGCACTTTTTTCTTTTAAAGGTAGTACACCACATAAACCTTGACACATTTCTGCACCCCAGTCTAAAAGTCGAAGTAAGTAGTGCAAACTCTCAAACTAATTCTCCATTAAGGCAAAGGAAGAAGTCACAAAACTAAACTGCTACCTGACTCGCATTTTCATTCATCCAGTATGAGTCACCAAAAATTCAAGCTCTGCACTTGGCTGACTTTACATGCATCCATGACAGCCAGAACTGAGCAACCTCACCAAACCTGCATCCCGCCACTTTCCTTAGGGTGGGTGCACTGCATCGAGTAAATAATCACATGGCAAGGGGAGCATTCAAGCCCTCTTTCACCTGTATGTTTTACTGTTCTGTTGAATTCACTTCCCATTTCCCATGGCCAAGGTGAGTCATGAGGCAACTGAAATTCCACTTTGCTGGCTATACTATGGTGTGTCTTTTCCACCTACCTGGCCTGGTGTAAATAATAATGAATTATTGCAAAAATCTGACACTAGTAATGTTGTTAATCATGGTGAATAATATATCTCACCATGTTATTAGCTATTTTGTCACCCTGATGTCTTCCATTCTCTAGATGAAGCATTTCTGCTACAGGCAAAGGTTATAGTGGAACGATCATACGTTCGATCTTCAGGACCATGGTGCCATTGTCTTTCCAATTAAAACACATACATAGTACATCAAGAATAAAAAACCCTCAAAATGCAATGTAGAAATAAAGGCAAGACATTGCACTTTGAACTGGAAACAAGACGTAAGTTGTTCTTTTCCTAGACATATAAGAAACCACTGCATTCAAAAGCAGTTCTTAGTACAGATCATCTTCAGGTTGAATATATAATTGTTTGATTTGCATCTTCATTACAGGAAATCTTTGGCATTGTGAACCACTCACCCACAGTTTCTAATACTAATGGCCTGATTCTGTGTATACAAAGGGTATATAATGCTGCACCAAGCTTAACAGTCATATTTCACCACAGTAAAGGGCGGGGGTGGGTGGGAGGAGGAAGGGTTAAACAGCCTGATTACTTTGGACAGTATCACTTTTTTGTATGGTTGTACTTCGTGAGTCTAACGAAATAGATTGGAGTATTAACTACCTTTTCATTAAAAGTGATACTGTCATTTATCTCAAATATGAGGCAACAATATGTGTCAACAAATGGACAAAACAAAAAATAATGGAGGGATGAGCATTCATACAAGCAAAATAGCAATAGCAGGATCACTAGGGATGTCAAAGGAAAGTAAATGCTTAGATGAACTGTTTTAAACTGTATTACTTGTTAATTCATACATTAAGCTGTATTAACTGGATAGCTGCTTTGGTATTAAATTGTTTTCTATTACATTTTTAAAGTATTGATGTTATTAGCAATAGCAGTTAAAGCTTAGCTCTCTCATGCTTATCTTTATTCTTAATCATCTTTCATACAAACTGCATTTTAACATTTTCAAAAAAAAGAAAAGAAAATCTTACTTTTTTCTGAAGTCATATCAATCTGGAAGAGAAAAAAAGGAGGAAATTTAAAAGTTCAAATATAATTGATATCTATAAAATCAGTAGTGAAGTAGTCCAGGTTGAGTCAAATCCACTAAAAGTATGGAGATGCACAGATTCATTGACTTAAACGGAACCAAGAGTGTATTTAAAATAATGGTTAAAGCATGGTTTTACTTTATTTAGTGTTTCTAATAAAAGAAAAATGGTTATTTTGCTTTGGTTACGGTCAGTAGTTAATGCAAAACATTGCAGAGTGTTTTCTTTAAATGTGACTAGGCAGTATAGAGGAGCCAGACTTTTCTATTACTGGGTATGTTGTGGCATTGTTCTTAAATTATTTCTTCATGTCTTAAGTAAAACAGTCCAATATGGTCCTCTGAAGGGATATATCCCATCTGGAAGGCAACTGGTATGCTTTATACATAGTTTCATTCTACATAGTCATTCTGAGATCACATTTGCATTTTTGCCTCTGTGCTTAGTGATGGTGAAAAGCAGGCGCAGAAGTGAGTGCAGACTTGCTCCTGCCTCAGGCAAGAACTAGGACTTGATGCCAATAAAAGCCACTGATACTTCTGAACAGAAGCAGTAGTGGCCACAGAAGCCAGGTTTTTGATTTTTCAGAATGTATTTGGGTATAAATTGAAAAAGCCATAAAATTTTACTGTTATTCAAAAGAAAACATAGCCAAAACATGTTTTAAAAAAATGAAATGCCAGACTATGAAAATTCAAGAAGGAAATTTTTGAAGTTGTCTTATAGTTTAGCTTTTTTTTTTCAGTTCTGCTAGCACAATCTTTTCTCCACACAAGCAAAAAAAAAAAAAAGCATATGCAAAGTTAGAAGTAGCACTAAGTGTTTAATTTCCAATACAAACTTGTGGTGGTAGCACAACTGTGAGGAATGAAAATCAGCTGTGCAGTACTGTTAATATAATATAGTGTGTGTGTTAAAGCCCCCCAGATAGTTTTTTACTAAGTGTTGCGAACGTTTAACTTGTTTAAAAGTATTATTTATAAAGATAAATGCAATATACTGTCTCAGTTAACATGTTACTACTTCCTGCTTTTCCATAAACTGAAGACGAATACAGGTAAATCACTGGTGACATTTACATGTTCATACACGCCTTTCAATCACTTAGGCTCACATTAATAATCTTCACACTTGGCAGTGTGCATTACAGATCCATAAAAGTATCAATATCTCAGACACACAGGTCGCTCTACATGGTAACCTAGGGTCCCTAGGATACTCTAATTCCCCTTACTTTAAGTTCCTCCATATCAGTCTGGAATTATGTCAGCATATTAATTAATATTATTAACATAAAAATGAATAAAGTGAAAAATAATTGAAAACGGAAGGTGTTTTTAGCCATCAAGGAGCTTGTCTTTTTATGCTTCAGTTTCTTATATAAAAATGTAAGAAGTCATCAATGTTTGGAAAAATAGTTTTCCAATATCCTTTACACTGCTTTTACAGAGGATAGATCTGTTAAAAACAACTTCTGGGGACTTCACTGGGAATGCATAAAAAGCATTATAGAGGCTAAGATAATTAGGTTTGTGCTTCTGGTGTAAAATTGAATGATCACCTGATAAGAAAAGTTATCTTCTGGATGAATATAGTGAGTATTATCTTAGAAACTTTGGCCATGTTTTCACTTGACAGTGCCTGCATTTCACCACTGAAATAGTAAATATTTCTGTAATGACACTAGGAAATTGCCATTCATGCAACAAAACTTCTGAGCTCTGTTTTGCAATTAATGGAAAAGACGTCCATCATCTTTGGGGAGCAGGCTGGTCTCACAGTGCTGGCACTCTTGCTTGTTTCCAACAGCTGAGCATCATCAAAATGTGGGGATGCTTTTCCAATGTTACTCATTCACATAGGGGTCAGACCTTAAGAAACATCTATAACTGCCGGAATGGGGCTGGGAATGTGGGGTGGTTCCCAAAATCAGAATTGTGTGCTGCGGAGAATTAAGCTTAAGGAAATCCACTTGTATGGCTTATTCTTCAGCAAAATAATTTTTTTAATGTTATTAAGGACCTACTTTGAAAGGAAAATGAACTATCATATAGTTCCAAAATCAGTACAACTTTAATATTAACATAAGGAAAGTTAAAATGTGTAAATTCCAAACCTGAGCCTGTTAACAATCCTTTAAAGTGCATTGCTCTTTATTGTTTTTGTGGCACGGAGCTAATGATTGATATAACTGATTCATTAGAGATTTAATCTTTCAAGTGTTGTATTTTAGTAGCATGCATAAGCAATACATGCTGTTATAGCAACATTACCTCTTCTTCTTGTTCTTGATCTGATTCTGATTCCTTTCAGTTCCAAAATGCCATGCAAAAAGAGAAGGGAAAACAGCAGGCAAAATGCAAATTTTTTAGAAGAAGAGTGTAGGAAAACATAGCTTCCGACAACATTTAACAGAAAAGAAGAAAATGCAGTACATTTCTGCAATTGATTTCTTATGTCAAAAAGTGGCAAAACTAAACTCAGTTTAAAACACAAAAGGTTACAGAATCAAGCAAATTACAGAAAAGTTGCTTCTGGGTGTTAGACTTTTAGTCATCCTTATTTGTACCAAAACTTAAAATATACACATGCTTTTTCACCCATAAATTAGCACAAAGAAATATTTAAAAGTTAAGAACAATATTCACTTAAACTTGAATGTATGTTCAATCTGTTATTTTCAAATTATACAAAAATGCTGTAATAAAGTTTGTATTATACACTAAAAATGCTGAGAAAAAATGAATGCTGACAGGCAAGGTTTTGACCAGTCTAATACATTCCTAAAAGGCATGCAGCTCCTAATGTGACAAGGACAGTAAAAAATCCCAGTTATCACAGCAATAAACTGACTCTTTCTAAGGAAACAAGTGCTCCTTAATATCTGATCTCATTTAAGCAGAAAATCAAGGGCACCCCATGATTTATGAGAATTCAAACCAATCTTATTACATATAAAAACTAATTCACACTAGAGCTTTCCTCTCTTTTTCTGCCCTTGATATCGGACCATTTCCTTCCCCGGGTATGTTAATAACTGTTATAACAATATTCTCAAGACCTTTATGTGATGTGACATAGTCATAAATTCTTGAAAGATTTCATCAGATGTAGGAAGAAAAGTCCACATCAAGAGCCAAGCTAATACTAAAATCTAGTTTAAGAAAATATTTTCGGCACTGCTATAAACTTTCCAAATTCTATAGCTCAAATTTTATCACTATCACAACAGATGAACAAGGCAATTAGTTAAAAAGTGCTAATGTAAAGCCCATTAACTTTCAAATTTGCAAGTGGAAAAAATTACAACTAATTTTCAGTCCTTCTATACTTCATACCTTATGAATACCGTATGATCTACAGACATTATCCTTACACTTTGTGAAACAGGTATGAATGGTAACTTCACCTCAGGAGAGTTGTTGCAAGACATGGTCAGACGGTGGGGAAAGTCTTTGGTAAAAGCAAAATGAACCTACTCATTGAGTACCAGATCTCTCAGAGACCCTGAACTGAATCTGGGTAAAATTTCTGGATGAATTAAGATTAGCACAGGTCTTGTGCAACACTAAATGAAACCATGTACGTAATGCAAATTAAATTTTTGTCTCCCTTCTGTCATCTCTTCAAAGTCCTCAGAAAATATTTGATAACATCTTTAAACACTGGAATAAAAAGTACCAAACCTAAGCAACTGAAAGTCTTTGGATGATATTTAATCTTCTTCAAAATACCTGCCTACAAAGCTTTAACAATATTTTGCCCTCCTACTCGTTTCTTGACTATATTATAATTCGGGTGACTATAGTTTGGTATAATTTCACAGTACCTTTGTATAAATGGGTAAAGTGATGTTTAAATTACATATGGCTTGATGAACGAGGCCTCTTGTAGATTTTGGCTCCTTCATGAATGATAACCGTCCACAGGGTTCTTGAGTGGTATCTCGTACCTGGTAGGGCAAAGATACGTATATTTAATCTGTTATTTTGCTATTTTGCTGTATGATCTACTTGTATCACTCAAAACTATTTAGCAGAAAGAGGCTAGATGTGGGAGAAAATCCATGAAAAAATAATGTGTTTTCTCCATTTTTTCCCTGTGCTTGTTTGCAAATGCACATATGGATTTGCCTGTGTGTCAAAGCACAAAAAGATACAAGCACGTACATGCTTATACATTAGAAAGTTATTTAAGAAGGCAGTCCTAACACTGTAATCACAGTCTTCAAAGAACAGAGAATTTCCAGTATTATTCTGTGACAACTTAAAATACCCTTTTTCATTGCAATAGTCCCCAGACTTTACGGTCATAACAGACTTATTTTATATTAGGTGACAAAAGGAACTAGGTCATTTTCATTTTAAAATTTCTTCTCTGGGAAAATGTATTGATAAATCCTAGTCTTGGAATGAAGAAATGTGCTGGAATATATTTATAGATATGACCATTATTATCTACAAAAGAAACTACATCATGCCATAATTTAAGATTTTGTAGTGAATCTTAGAAAATTCTCTTTCACAGTTGTTAGCAGAGAGAAGGGTTAGCACTTAGAACTTAAGATACTGGTGATGTAGTTTTAGCTTTTGTACATAACATCATGAGGATTATACATGATATTACAGAAGAAATACAACAAAACCTGACCTCCCTCTCAGCTTTCTGAACTGATAAAATGATACAATTCAATGTATGTGTATTAACTTTATCAGACTGAAAATACTAGATGCAAAGACACATGGTTTTAAACGTATTTTGGAAAATCCATCATGGAGAGAAATATGCAAAGCCGAAGGTAGCTGGTGGCATCGATAAAGGTCTAAATTAAAAGAAGCTTACAAAATATTGCTGGAATAGAGATTGCTGGGAGATAATTTCAGCAGTAAAAACTCAAAATATTGCTGGGACAATGTTTAAAAGTTATCTAGCAGAATAGAGCAAATTTAACACAATGAGGGAATGGGCTGGTTTTCTCCACATTTTTGAAGCTTCCATTCATAAAACATTTCTCTAAAATGTATGTAATGGCAAAAATTATACTCTGCTGTAGATGGGATTTCCCAGTAGAAGGAAAAGTTTGTGGGAAGAGGTCTGCTCTGTCCTCTGAATCTCTCTCTCCAGAGGAGAAGGTGATGGTGGCTCAGTGATAGCAGCCCTCTCTGCTGCTAACACAGACCACAGTTGAGAGCACCTTTTAAATGACCTACTGGTTCCTCCAGATTTCACAGATTTTTATGTCACTGGCTCTATAGCTAGGGCTGATGCATTAGTTACTTTCGGATTAACAGAGGTTTTTTGTTTTTCCTTTTGCTTTGCAAACTTTCCACCCACATATATTTTAAAGAATAGAATAGTACAGTAATATCCACTACAGGGATAAAATTAGGCTACAGTTGGGAATTTATCAAAATTCTCAAAAATATGGTAAACTAAAACCTGAAATACCTGAAAAAGGAGCCAAGCTTTTCTTACCATACTCTCCAGGAAGTCTGGAAGTCTTTGCATTGCTACTGATAGGAGGATGATTGGTCAAAGACCAGATATATCTGTATTTACAGCCATATTCATATTTATAAGTGTAGGGTAAAATGATCATACTTTGATAGATTTCTGGCAATTCTACAAAGTTTTATGCAGTTTCTGCATTTTTCAGAATCATAGATTGGTTAGAGTTGATCATCTTCAAGATCATCTCAGTTCCAACCCCCTTCATGGGCAGGCACACCTCCCACTACATTATTTCCTGCAATATATTGAACTATGACACAGAAAAAACAAACAAGATAAAACTCAATCAGCTATCTGGATTATTAGATAAAGAATAGGATTCCTA
Source organism: Thinocorus orbignyianus (assembly GCA_013400375.1). Taxonomy (NCBI): domain Eukaryota; kingdom Metazoa; phylum Chordata; class Aves; order Ciconiiformes; family Thinocoridae; genus Thinocorus; species Thinocorus orbignyianus. The sequence goes on from VXBW01007187.1 coordinate 241,006, forward strand.
AAAGTGCTGTTTTGGTGCCTGAAAGAATGCTGTGGACACATGCATATATAGCAAAACATAGGCACAGGTAACTATATTTAGAGAAAAATTTTAATAAAATTCAGATAGCCACTTCTGGTTGTTTTGACTGCCAAAGTCAACTTTTAATCCATTACCATAAAATAATTTGGAAGTGTTCTTCAGTCTGCTAAATTTATTGTAAACCCAGAAGTAGACCAAAAATACAAAAAAAAAAAACCAAAAACCACAAACAAACAAACAAAAAACCAAAAAGCAGGGAAAAAAAAAGCATAGTTCATATTATAACATTACCTTAACAAACAGAGGAAGTCTATTTTCTTTGAAGGCAAAAAAACTGAATATATGATGTTGGCCACTCTTTGTTAGTGGCACCAAATTGCCAAAGCAGTCAACATAGATGGGTTTTCCTTCTAATACCTGTTGGAAATGAAAAAGAAGCAAAGCAGCAATTAATCACAGAGAGGTGGTTAGGATTTCTCTTAAGCGTAATTCTACAGTAGTTTAGATCAGTTTCTTAAATTAATAGGACTTGTTGGCATTTACAAAGTTTGTTATGTAGTTACCTAAAATCTGTGGAAACAAGATACGAGACAGAAAATATAATCTTAAAAGCAAATAAAATGGGGAAGACTGTTTAAAAAGATTCTTGTACAGTACCTCTACATCCCTGCTTCTGGCAACTTCTGCAAAATTTTCTTGTTGTTCTAGAGTTTTATCCACCTTATCATCTGTCATGCAAAAACATCTTAACCGTGCTTCAATGGGATCATGTGATTTGGCAAACACCACAAATTTGGCCATGTAGGGGACACAGATAATCTCTCTGTACACTTGGGAAGCAAAAGTAACAGATTCTTGTGTCTGTCGACAGTCTATCAACCAAAATCTGTAAAAGAAAATGAAGAGTTATGTAATCAGCACAGAAAGATTTAAGCAAGCAAATTATATGCTTTTCCATCTTGGCAGCATTAGCTGGTAACCACAGCAATTGTGTACAACAAGTCAGAGTAAAGTAAAAGAAAAACTAGTTACCATTTGTGGAATAATAGCCTAAGAATGCTTGTTGTACTCCCTATACATTTAGGAGAATGAATCAAAATCCACAGGGAAAGCATTTGAACCAGAATTTACTCTCCTAAATACCAGATGCAAACCCTTCACAGAGTTCCTGCTGCACAAATTCCACATCCCTGTTTGCTTTCTGATAGCATCTCACTCAGCTGGAAGCTTATTTGCTTCCAGGTACATGACTGCCTTTTAAAGACTTTAATAAGTTCACTTGTTCTGTGGCAGACACCACATATACCTTCTCATACATCTTCTCTGAAGATTTAAATATATGAGCCTTTTAACATTTTTGTGTTTATGAATTATCTGTATTACATTTACAGGTATATTTATGATATTTAAACAATTATTGACAGCTTACCAAAAATCAAGAAATTCAGGAAATTCATCACAGTATCCAATACATTTTTTTTCTTCGTCTATTTAAAAGTTAGCCAGGGCCTAAACTTTGTTTTCATCTGAAACGATTCTTTGTAGTGAGAATATGTGATCAAACGTTTCCTGCTTTTATGAAGAAATACATTTCAGTGGTCTCTGTTTTCCATCACTTACAACAGTTTCTGATGACATTTGAATTGGTGATTGAACTTATCACCATTTCTTCTAGAGCTGCCCAAAAGGTCTCTGGATTTGTTCTTGTTTATCACATGTCATGATTTGATTTCTATGCAGAATATAAGCAGAGAAGGGTGTACTAGAAGCACAGAGTTCAGATTTCCCTTTAATTGTGACTCTGAAATGTGTGCCTTTCATCCAGAGAAATACGGGTTCTTTTTGACAGCTAGTTGCTGCTAAACATTTGAAGATTTGAAGATGCTGAGCCTGTCATTTCTCTTCCAGGTTATGACTAAATTGTTGAACTACAGAATGGGCAAATTCATGCTTTTCTCTTTAGCCCCCGAAATCTTCCTAGGTATTGTATAGTTCCTTGTTTGCTAAGTGCAGGACACACCAGTGTACCATGCTCAGGTGGTAGTAGACTGTCTACAAACTCCTGATAGGGATGCTGTGAAAGTTTCCTGAATTTTACTGATGAGGAATAGGAGTCTGAAATTGCTTTTTGCTAATCCTTCAGTGTGCTCTTGGACAATTTTTTTATTAAGCATATTGAAGAACAGTGATACATATATTTCTATATCTGAGCCATATTATATTTTAAAGGTACCACCTCACAAAGGCTGAGATCACCACTGACTCACTTTTCAGCGTGGTTTCTAACATGTCAGTTTACTGACAGCACCTTTCTAATGTATAAACTGAATCTTCCACGCCAGTGGTTCCCAGTCTGTGACATATGTGCCACAAGTCAAATGTAAACACATTCAAAGCAATAAGAAAATACTACTGTAATAAATTACTTCCTCTGCACGGTGTGAAGCCAGGAGCTGCCACTGCTATCTCATTCAGGTACCACCATAACACAGAAATAGTTTAAGATGAGAGCATAATGTCATAAATCGCCTGATTTCACTAACATAATTGTTAGAAATGAATGTCTGCCTCTTACCACGTATTGCTAGTGCACGTGATTGGAACAGAGCACCTCAAAACATCAAGCATACACAGTTACTCAAGAGATACCATGGATGTTGCAACTCAGGTCTAGAACTTCAATTTCCAGAAAGGGTCCTCTTGTGTCAAAAACTACCCTCCTCTTCACTGAAAACTACAGGATCTTTACCCTTTTCTTTTGGCCATTCCCAACATTTCCTAGTAATAAAAATTTACAGAATTTCCTTATACCTTTGTCAAGAAAACGGAGTTGTTTTTTGCAAAGATAACAACTTTCACTTAAAATAATTTTACTTCTACTCCTAAAGTTCAACAGCAGAAATGCACCAAGCTTTTTACAAAGAGAAATAGGTATTGCCTCCTTTCTCAGACGTCACTTCATTTAGTTTCTCCGTGGAGCTGATGACATTTCTTTTAAATAAAATTCACTATGTGGGTGGAAAGCATGCTTGAGTTTGACACCCGTAGGATGGAGACAGAAGTCATCAGAGGTCAAAGACACTTCAAAAGCTGATGTAATCTACAGGAGGCTTATTACGTACTGTATATTGCATGGTATTGTAACTCACAAAGCACACCTTTTAAGTGTGATTTCTCTGGTCTTGCTCATCTGCAGTTGAATAGCAGTGAATTTCATGCTGTGCTTATCTTTAGAACATTTAACAAACACACTGATTAAAAAACAAGCTGATGACATTTGAAAGAAAGCATGTTTGGTACGGAAAGGCTCTGCACACTGATATGTTCCTTTTCATGTGTGGGAGAATTATGCTATGCTGGACTCAAACCGGAGCCGCTATTTCCTCTGAGAAATCACCATATGCTCAAATGATTTGCTGTCATACACTGGAGGCTAAAAAGCACAAACAGATACTAATTTTTTTAAAAAGCTGCAACTCACGAAATAGAAAACAGCCTTAAAAACTGCAGTTTAATTCACATGTATTCTAGACAAATGCATCTCTTTCCCAAGCTAATTTTGGACAGAAATAGTCTTACGAATGGGAAAATTGTTCTCTATCATTAATGATTTAATTAGGTATAAAGAAGTTGGTGTGAATACCAGACACTCAGGAATCAGCTGATTCTGAGCATGGCACAAGGGTAGATGCACTTGTAGACTAGTTAGCTTGTCCATTAGCAGAGAAGGCAATTAATCCTCTGACTGTAAATACATGAAAAATCCTATTTTCTAACATTAACAGCATTTAAAATTGTATTTGAGTTAAATTAGTCTGTCGAACATTCATTTAGATTAAAAAGAAGAGGTAGAATACATTAAAATTTCTTCATGGGACCCCACCTGTATCACAGAACATTAGCAATAGTAAGAATTTTAATGTAATCAGTGGAATTAGGAAATATCCACCACTCATCTGGATTTGGGTGAGATGACAAACTGTCACCTCATTCTGGCTGTATTTCATGAGTAGCCCTTCTGGGGACTTCACAATTTCAGGGACTTTGATGTCTCAAACTTGGCATCTAGTGTTCACACTTGGTTCTTAAATTAATCTTTAATTTATCCCTTCAAACAGAACACTGCAGGTAGCAGATGAGAGATAAAACATCCCTTAAGATCTCCCTCTTGCAGTCACTGCTGTTAAATAAAAATGTTTAGCAACTGAAAAGAAATGTACATAAGCAAAGCATCAAACTTAATGGGAAGAAAGCTATTTCTGAAGTAAGGAAGTATAGAAAAATAAGACTTTATTTCCCCTAATGTTAAAGTTATACTGTAGATTGGACTGCAAGAGTTTGAGCTCATTTTAATGTTGAATAAATGATTTGATTAAATAGCAAACCTAATCTAATAGTAATAACTGCTCTGGACACAGAACATTTGCATCAAAGGAAATGAGTTGATTTTCATGGGCAAGTTATCCAAGATTTGTAACTGCTTGCTAGACTACACACCCTAAACTTTATGCTTTCCAGGTTATGGACTGCATCTGCTGCTACAGGAAAGGAGATTTTTGAACAATTTGGTGACATAAATCATGGACAGGATATAAACTAAAATACAGAGATACATATCTATTGTTATGATTTTTAATATTAAATTCTGTTTTCAGAAAGACAGCAGTTGAACCTCATCACAACAACAGATGGTTGGAAAAGACTCTTCTAGATCACAGTTTGGTACACCTACAGGCCTTTCCATGTGATTTCTCATTTGTTGGATATTCTGGAAGTAACATCTTTTATAAAATGTATACTGAGCTAACCGAAAAAGGGATTTCTGTTTCCATGGAAATTTGCATATTTCTGCATCTGGGAGAGGAGTATTCAAAATGGAACCACATTTGTTTCTAACTACCTGAAAATTGAACTGTCCCTCAGATTACTATTTCAGAAAAAGGAGTATGTCATTAATTCATTTCTGGGATCATAGTAGGTGCTGACTACAAAGAACTAATGGCCAAGATAAAAATGACTAACATCAAGTTCTTTGCACAGTTGGTAAGGACTACTGTGTTTACTGCTCTCGTACATCTCTCTGGGCTGGGAGGCTCAGGGCTTTCAAAATATATTGCCAACTGGTTCACAGCATAAACAAAAAAACCTATGTTTCTTCTACTATATAGATTAAAGTAGTTTAAAGGAAATGTTTGTTGAAAAGAGACATGTGCTTGAAAGTAACACTGTTAACACTCCTGTTTGGTTCTGTAGGTACCTGGCAGACACATTTGTTGTGAAGGAAACACATTCATTAACGAATGTCAGTGGTGTTGTTCCAGTGATGTCTTCCCATTGGGCAGGCGTGGTTCCTCCTGAAACAACAGAGATTGAAAAAAAAAATTAAATTAAAACCAAGTAAGACTACAACTTTCTTGCTTCCAAGAAGTACTTTAAATTCTTCGGAGTCTTTAAGCATTATGAAACCAGTAATAATCCCAGACATGCCTTCTCCTTATGTCCACGTCATCCCACTAAAGTTAGTAGGATTGTATGGGTTTCCCCTGAGAAAACAAAGTGCCCGAATTATTTTCGAATGATGAGTCCTGTGGCCCAGCTCCCAAAATGTTAAAAGAGGCTAGAATTCTAGGGGGAGAGATGTAATTTGCTAGAAATTACTTTTGCTTGTTCTAGACTATTCACATATGTGAGTCAAAATTGGCCCAGATACGGTGTAGGTAAACCTATATTACTACACTTGGGAAATAAAATAATGTTACTAGTAGTGACAAGTACAATTTCTGTTTTCTATAATCTACTTCTTTTTCAAATAATTCAGACTCAGGCCCAGCATGTACATAACTAAAAAATTTTTTCTCCACATTACTATGAAAACCTGTGAAACAACCTGTGTCTGATAAGGTCCCCAAAAGACCTTGAAGTATAAATGTGCACTTCCACATCATGCAGTACAAATCCAGTCTTCTGGATTGCTATCAGTCTGTTAAGTGTTCCAGCCCTCTGTCACAGACGTTCCCAGCTTCCTATTTGGCCCACACAGCTGAAAACACGGGCACAATCTGTCACCCTGCAGCTGTGTTTTCAAGTTCTTCAGTGGAAGTCCCTGCCTCACGTTCTGGTAGAATGTCCAATTGGTTTCAAGTTACCTTAAAATCACACTGAGCTTACAAAAAGCAGAAATAGAAGTGCTTATTTCTAACAGCAGTTATGTTGTCTCTGTAAAGGAAATACCTCCTGTTGGTGAAGTGTTTGTGAAACCGATTTCCCTTTTCAAGTTTTCTAGAGGATCCTTGCAAATGCCTCCAAGAAACTTACTCAAATTCCTCTTTATAGAGGAGAACATTCTTCCCTATTTAAATAAAAATTGTTTCACCCTCTTGGAAATGCAAATACTTCTTTGCTGACCAGATGGTTTTTTTCTGGTATTTCAGCAGCTACCTAACACCTTTGGATCAAGAAAATGTAAAAGCACCTGTTCTCTGGAATGACTCACTGGCACATCTCAGTGTGCAATGCATCTTTCATTGGGTTGGTATTTAAAATCAGCTTGAAAATTAAGAAAGATTCTAACTTCTAAACAGAGCACATCACTTCTGCCTTGTAACTGAGACTGAAGCAGATGTTAATCACTTTGGAGTTACAGCAAGCAGAAATAAATTGTAAGAAAAACGCAAAAAAAACCCCAGACCTGAAGTCTACCATTATATTACACATCTTTTGCTAGTCCAAACAGCAAACATTACTTCCACTATAAAGTAATTGTTGGGAACGAAGTTTATTTTCACAGCCTCTCATCCCTGCCAAGTTTTCACCAAGCTTTCCATGTATACCATCAGTTTAATATATTCAGCCCATGAGGACTGACAATTTTAAGATGCACTTAAAAATCACTAGTACTTGCATCCTACCTGTTATGCTGCATAGTAACCTTAGAGTGGGTGTGTCGCCTCCATAACCATTCATGAGCCCATCGCTGGAGGCCTTGGGGACAGGAATCGTCATCGTGATGGGTTTATGGAACTTCCTTCTCCTGGGCTCCAGTGTGACTATGGGACTGAAGGTAGCCTTGTTGCCTAAAATTTTCTTTATAAGTTCAGTGTGCATAGGTTGAGCCTTTCCAAAGCAAAAGACAAAAACAGAGTAGTTACTTGCTTCATGACTATATAAAGAACTGGGTCTGTATATTGCCATGCAATTCTTAAGTTTTCACACTAAATGGCACAATTTCCTGTGAAAATCTACACACAGAAGAACTCACTGCCAGTGAGAAGGGGAGACCTCACTTTTTCAACTTTCCCATGCCCTCTTCCTATGCCCTTTCTTGGTGCTTTACAACATTAATTTTGTTCAGTTAATCAAAAGCAAATGATTCCCTTGTAACACTTCCCCCTCCCCTCCCCGCCCCCCCCCGAAAAACAGTGAGCTACTCTAGTAAGCTATTCAGCTCTTCACAGGGGATGTCAGACACACACTGTCTCCTGGCCAAGGTAAGCTGTGGATGCATATGGCAAGAGGAGGAGATGGGAGGCAGGGGAAAGACTCACCCCCTTTTCAGTACTGAACTGTTAAGTTGGCTTACTTCATGCTGAGAATCTGTCCATTTGACCTAGTTATTACATCACTTTGTACTTCTCTGATGCTTTTCATAAGACATAATTAAGAAATTGTTCTATGCCCTACGCTAATATCATCGTCACCACCAAAATTAGGTGCTTTTCCCAAGATGATATAGAGAGTTCACAGACAAGAATCTGGATTAACTAGAATACCCAAAGCTTTACCACTTGCTTTGACTTTTGCATGTTGTTTTTTTTTTCTTAATTACTATTACTAGAAGCATTCTAGATGACAGCATACAATTTGATAAGCTGAATGCGTTAGTTCTTCATTCAAAGGTGATTTTACACTAAAAAAAGGAAAAGGAAATGGAAAAGGAAAAGGAAAAAAAGAAAAGGACAAGGAAAAAAGGGCAAGGGCAAGGAAAAAAGGGCAAGGGCAAGGAAAAGGAAAAGTTAAGCCTTGTAATTGTTTCATTGTACCTGGAGGCCAACACGAATCCGTTTGGTTAGTGCACCTTCTGGGAAGACTGCCTGCACTTGTGGTACCACCGTGCTGCTCAGCACGCCTCCCTCAGGGCCGATGAGGTTGCTGTCCTGTTTGATCCGGGAAACCACTGCAAAGTACTGAGGGAAATCTCGGGTGATGATGCGACAGATACGTTTCTTCTCAAGCTCCTCTGGAGTGTCAAGCACTGGGGCCAAAAGAGAAGATGGTCAGAAGACAGGAAATTCATAGAAACAACACCGTGAACTTCAAAACGCATTCAAACTTTTCACAGTTTAATTGCAATTTGTGGAAGTATTTTGTCTAGAAATCCAAGGGGAAGAGGAAATATAGCCCAGTGATTTAAGCTCACCTAAAACAGAGCAATCAAGAAAGGAACAGACAGACAGAACAACTAACTGAAGGCAGCTTAAGACAGCAGAAAGCATGTTGACAACATCTCTCAAATCAGGATGTAAACAAGCAAAAGGATTGGTCCAAGTGCCTTTCTACTTCCCATGTTTACACTAGAGCCTCGAGTAGTGTCAAGGAAACTAAACTCCAAATCAAAAAAGTATCAAAGAACGAGTTCAGCTTGTTTGTGAGTTGGCATGTTTAGGGGTTTTTTTGTTTTGTTTTGTTGTTTTTTAAAGCCTTCAAAATTAACAACAGAACCTAGACAGCTCAAGGCTACTCTGTTCTCTCGGAAAACAAGAGTACCCATGACTGACATTTCTTCCCACACATGTAGCTGCTCGGAAAGGATTAGTATGATAATTGCCTTGTTTTGGAAAGATGTTTGCTACGGAAGCTTTTAGTTTAACACTCAGAAAGGGAGCAGTAGAAAACATAAGTCTAGCATCTATTCTCAACTTCGTGACAGTAGATTGTGTTTTGTGCCACGACTTCAGAGCAGAGCGTGCAAGGGAAGCAAGCACAAGTACCCAGTGCCCCTGTACCAAGAACGTGATTATGCTCCAGTGTGACTGAAATGAAGTATCTGGAGAATGCAGTGCCAGAAATTCTAGGGTGGATAAAACATGAGATGCTGAATAGAATACATGGTAAAAGCTATTACGCTCAGTTACAGAAATAATGCAGGAGCAGAATTAACATAACAAAAGTGATGATAGGTACCTTCATCCATCCCATTCAAGATTTCGTTCAGCTCATCCTCAGTGTATTCACAGAAATGCTCTTTCCAGCTGTCCCCGTTCTCACTGCGCAGGATCACCAGCTCTCTCTCTTTCCCACGCAGAGCAGCAAAATGGGGAATCTCCACAATCACAGGCCTGGCACAGCAACACAGCGCATTAAGTGCATACAGGAGAGAGGAAGAAACAGGATTAACAGCAACTCTATTCAGTCTGCTACAAAGTGACCTGGAATTCTGCCTATTGCACTGGAGTATTTTGGCATAATCCTAAACTAGTAGGTCACTAATACACTCTAGATTTTTTACAGGGACCCAGTAAATGTCAAAGAACAGATTAAAAAGTGCATTCACCTCTTTCCACAGTGCGAATTATATTTGTTAAGATAATAGTGCTTAGCTAGAAATTTGGTCATTGTTTCACAAATTCATAAAAAGTTCATACTCATTTTAGTTGTCACTACTGTCTGGGTTAACCTGTGCAACTTCATTTCAAAGAGAATCTACTGTAACATATACAAACGGTGGGACAAATTCTGATCTCACTTATACTAGCGCAAATCAGAATAATTTCATTGCAATCAGTGGTCAGTTGTGCCCGGTGCCAATTTTACTTTACTGTAATTCTATATATTCCAATGAATTTATTCCTGATTTACACTCTGGGAGAGACAAAGGAGGTCTGAGGCGAATATCTGGGTTTCTACTTCAGTATAGGAGATAAGAATTTGCCTTGTTGCTTGACAAGCAGATGTCAATATATGTACTATTCCGTATATATATACACACATACAATGTATATGTGTACATATAATATATCTATATTAATATACACATATACATACATACTCTTAGAAATAAGAGAGCAAATACATATATACTTGTACATACACTTTTCTAATTAGAGGACTCAGGTTACAATGTACATAGTAAATGTAATGTGTTCTATTATACTGGTGGTATCCAACATATAACATACTGATTAATCATTCCTTAATACAAAAAACATCTTAAAATTTACAGTAGATTCCTTTTTTTTTTTTTTGGTCCCAATCCAGGTTGCTTTGCTACAGACATCAAGCACATAACTAGGAAGATTTCATGCCAAAACAAAAATGAAGGCCACAGTACTTTAAGAAAAAGATACAAACATACCACCAAAACACAACCACAGACTACAAAGGTTGAAAAATGGTCCACTAAGGGTAAGGTATACAAAATTTCAAATGATAGAAGGGGACAATATCATGGGCATAATGACATAAAAAAATCATATTGCAGGAGAAGGAGAAGAATGGGGAGGTCAGCATCCATCAATTTGTTTCAAGTCTCTCCTACCCAAGGAATTTGGTTCCAGGAGGCCCCAGCTGAAGGATTCGGCTGACCAAGCTTTCTCCCTCATTAAGTGGGGGAGGAGCCGTAGGCAGATGAAGTTTACTGAGTACATCCAAAGCAGCAGTGAAAGAAAGAACATAAATAAACTTTATGTATTTTTTGTGCCAGAACGCCAGTGCCACTGTCTGGTCCACAGAGTGGAATTAGGCTGTACACTGAACAAGGTTCCATCCTAGTGATGATAATTTGGTGACCAAAATCAGCAGTTAGTTTAATTAATTTAGGGTCTTTTCTTGCTTTTGGGAAGACAAGGGGAGTTTTGGCAGTGAACACAATGGGAACAGGATTTGGACTTCAGAATGCAACTCTGCAAAGAGCACAGAGATTTTACGATTTCACTGCCAGTACAGCACCTAGAAAAACGCTTGCAGGAAGGGCACAGAGATCCAAGAATGAATAAACCTGTTCTATTTCCTGGTATTTCAGGTGAGACATTCTCATTAGATAGAGAAACCACTAAAAAGAAAATAGGAGACATACTTATGGTCCATTCATCTGTGACAAAAGATAACGGGAAGACTGAAAGTGACAGCACACTATTCTCTTGTGTTCTTTAGATTTCAGACCTGCTTGTGCTTTTTTACCAGATTCGAGCAACAGTGAAACAGCCAAACCATGTCTGGGCTATGTTCTCCTTTCACACTCCAATTAAAAGCAGCGGGAAGTTAAAAACTACTAAGCAATGCTTTTCTCTCCCTAAGCTCAAACTTTTAGAAAAAGCACTAACAAAGATAGTGGCTCTGATGACTGCCTATTATAACAGGAATTTAAAGCAACTGATTTGTTTTGAGATGGATTTAAACTATTGCTGGTTACAGAGTCACTTTTTTTACCATTTCTGAATGAAGCCATTTATTGTCATAGAAGGGGTTCCTTCAATCATCCACTTTTGGATGCCACAGTTGATAGGGAGAACAGTTGGTAAAACAAATAAAAAAGAGTGTGGGTAACCGCTGCTTTCAGCTGAAAATTGCTAAAACAAGCTCAGCAGTAGCCACAAATCTGATCTTTCTATGGGTTTTGCAGCATAGGACAAAAGAAATGGCCAATATATTCCAGGGTTGTCCTATTGCTTAATTTAGCCATTTCAACCCCAGAAAAATCAAAGGCACTGTGCTTCCCTGATAGTCGAAATTACTGATAACACAACACAAGCCTCTAAAATAAGCAGCTGTAACTTGTGTTGTGTAGGTAGCAGGCTTTACATTCAGGTTTTAGATCAGTGCTGTGCTATTCATGCCTTGTAGGTAGATTATTTAAATACAGTATGAACTGCATTGTCTGGCTCCCAGAGGGTCTCTTCCCAGCACAATATCACAACACTGAGTAATAATTATATCCAAGGAAGCACATTAACCTCAGCGCTAGTGGTTAAAATATCCATTTTCAAAGGAAGAGGCATAAAAGCTTTGTGAATTGTTAACTAACAACTTATTTGTATTTCACACGACCAGTTACCATACATTACATCTTTATTTCTGTTCAAGTCTTGAGAAAGGAACCATTATCAGTGCAACTTGCAAACAGACAACAATAGACTGAACGTTTTCCTGTAGGCCATATGGCACCCCTTACCCAAGAAACTGAGCACCAGAAGGTCCAACTTCAATCAGGCGGCTGGCCAGACCTTCACCTTCCACCATGGGAGGCATGGTGGCCAGGCGGTGGCGTTTCACCAACCGGCAAGTCACCCGTGTGGGAGCAGTGCACTTCCGCGGAGGGATAATGATTCGTAGCCCGTTATGTCTGCAGCCTCTCATGGCACCCCCGCGAGCATCCACCATGAAACTAACTAGGAAGCTGAAATATCAGGAGGGAAAAAAAATTAGATACGAAACATATCAAAATTTCTTTTGGTTATGTTCCACATATGTTAACAAACTACTTATGTAAATATAGCTCTTTCTCAAGATGTATAATTAGAAAAAGCCTTTCTCCCATGTGAAGCACCAAATCTTGCTCGGCTAATTTATTAATTTAATTGACAACTGCTATCTAAGAGTTCTTCACAGAAAGTCTTATTTTACAGTGCTGCTGTTGGTAAAAATACCAGCAGTCACCAACACATGTGAGCACGTGTGTATGTACCTAATAGAGACAAAGCCAAGTGCAAATACCACTACTCTGTACCTGCTAGCATCTATATTGTAAAGTTGGCACTCTTTAAATACTTCACAAGCAAGTACATATTACCAAAGAAAATTATTAACTTAAGAATATAAAGCCAATTCTGATTGGAGGGGTTGTTGGGGTTTTTTTAGGTCATCTATATGATTTTCTAGTTATTTGATAAACTATGATTTCTAACAAAAATGGGTTTGGATTTAAAAAAAAAAAAAAAATTCATTCTGGAGTGCATGGATACCATTTGTAATACATTGGTAGAGCTAGCACCTATTTATGTAAAAAACCCAAAGTCATTATTTTTTGAAGACAAATTTTGGATTTCGGTGGGATGACAATAGCTATAGTCACGGTATAAGAGGTTTACATATGGATTTTTATTTTTCTCTATTAATTTGCAAAGCAATACAATGTCCCAGCGGAAAACTTAGAGATGCAGAGAGCCATCTACAGGGAGCTCTCTTCTAGCACAAGAGAAATTATCTTATTTATTTCTTTTTCGTTAAAAGGGAGAAAAACATTTCATAGAATTTCTTTTATACTGAAGTTTTTATAGTTCCACAGATTACAAACAGGCAGATTTTGATAGATTTCTTAAAAAGATTGGGAACATTCTTGGGAAAGGTGTAGAACTACTTCAATTGTTTTGTTTTTTTAGAACTGGCTTATGACTTCAGATCATGCCTGATGCGGGATGGGAATGTCAGGTTGCTGGAAGTGAAAATAACAGTAGATGAGACAGAACGGTATCAGGCCTACTTCTAGCCACTAAAATAGCATCATCACATGGGGGAGTCGCAGAAATGCTATTGAAGGACCTGCAATGGAGAAAAGCCCTTATAACATGAGTAACAAGTATAGGTGTTGTTTTCCACTGTCCCCTTGACCGTTCTGTGCAACCAACATTGCATCCATTCGTTGTCCACACAGCTACAAGGAATTCCACATGCTGTAAAAACACAACACTCAACACACCGTGCAAGTCAGAGAAATGGATGATGGAAAGGAGCCATAAGCGCCAGTCAGAAGCACACCATGCACCACGGATGCCAGTCTTTCTCACACATGCAGTCTCCTATTCTACTGCCATTCATATACCTCTAGGTTTTGTTTAGTGTAAAAGTCTGGGTAGTACAACCATCATCTCATTCCTTAGAGGATGGTGTTTCTGTGGTTTTAACAAGGGGGGAAAAAAAGAAAATGAAAACATTTTACAGCTTTGATTCACTGGGGTTTAATTCCGAAAAATGGGAGCTTCCTTCATAAAATACATACTTTATACATTTTAAAGCACAGATGAAAGAAGAGCTTGAGAGATACCACATGCTCAATTGTTGCAATAATGCTCTATGGTTTGCATTGCAATCTTCCTTTAACTGTACAAAGCAGTGTTATCTTGTGGTTCTGAACGATGTTTCAGAGAATAGGTCGTAATGGATGTGCTAGAGGAAGTTAATAACATTGTGTGCTGGAAAGAGTTTCACATTTTAATTCTAATACTATGAGCAACAGAAATACTACCCCCTCAATTAACAGAAGCTAATGAGGGCTCCTACTGAATTAAATTAGCATTCACATTTTTCATTGTGTAAGCTGTCATGAATACAACTTTTAGGATTCAATTATCTTCATTATTGACGTAATACCCAAGATTGTGTACTTTAACAACAGGTTCACCTTCTTTTGCTTGTCTATCACTTAAATATTAGTGTTAGGTCATCTGTCTGTCTGATGTTCTCCTTAGCTTATCTATCCATGTTTCTCAGCAATTCCAAAACCACTGTTAACTGCTAGAACACACACAGAAAAGGTGAGGGTCCAAATCAGTCTCCCTTCTGACCACAATAATGGCTTCTGTTGTTTTAAATATGGTGCTCCTTCCCCATATAGCAATTCCTTTCAGACTAACTAAAACATAAGCAGGGTGCTGAAATACTAGTGCATGTTACACAATTAAGATAACTAGCTCGTGGTGTAGAACCAATACAAAAACTGAGAAGGCAGGAGGAGTTTTTGATTTTGACCATCTGTAACAAACTGGTATCTCACCTCACAGTCATAGCCCTGTGTTCCCAACCCTACAAAACCTGAGATTGAATAAAGATCAATTAAAAATGGAGTGTGGCATTTGTCTCTAGGAAGCACTGGAGATGCAAAGGGATAGCTGAGTGTGCTCAGGCCTTAAAACTGCAGCTGTTTCTTTCAGTTTATGTTTACTGAATGCCTCTGGTGGATCACAGCAAAGTCTGCTAACGAATCCACTGCAAGGTCTATTGGTCATCTATCACTGAAACCAACTATTGCTCCAGAAAGTGGAAAAACAGGCAAAAATAAGTATCATTGGAAGGTGGACACAAAGACAACAAAATGGTTAGGATAAAAACAGTAGGTCATTATTACTATTCACTTTAAAAACAGCTGTTCCTATCACAAAGAAGACATAATACCTTTACTAAATAATGAGACACAATCTGGCAAACAGTAGTATACACCAAAAAAACCAGGTTTGTACCAAATCCCGGAAACAGACACCCAGATGACAGGTTCTGTGATTTCTGGAAGAGTCTGAAACCACCCAAGAGACTGCAAGGATCCTTCAACTGCTGGGCAGCAAGTTCAGGCAAACACAGACTAGTACGAGGACAGCAGAGAGATTAGTGTCAGTTATCACACTAAATATTAAGGAGTTGATTCACAAATCCAGCTATATACTGCCATGAAATTTCTGGAGAACAAATTTTGGAGCACTGGCATGAATATAGTGCAAAAGAAAGAAACTGAAGGGGAAAATTCCTTAGCTCCAGGGCTGTGGCATAAATGTCTGACAGGATAGTATAATGATGCAGGATTTGTAGAGCCGACACAGAATGGAAAAATACGTTCTTTTCACTGTACAACCCTATTTATTTCCCAACCTTTTGCCACATTCATTTTTTCATCCACTTCTTTAATCCAATTCTTTTTTCCTTTCTTTTTTTTTTATGAGCACATTTCACGTAATTTTGGATATGCAACACAGCCAAGCAAATAATTCATAACAAAGCATCTTCTGAATCATTGCAGCCTCTTTTTCTGTCTATTTGCTACACAACAGGGCATCTAGATGGTGACACTACTGTTTCAGGACTGGAAAAGCTTTACCCTTTTGAAGGACAGTATATACGGATATACAAATAATGTATACACAATTAATGCATCACATAAAACACGCTTTCTGAAATACGTGCTTTTAGGAAAGTGAAAAAATTGTATGACTAACATAAAGGAAATGTAAAATTAATTATTTTGTTGCCCACGCACGCACACACACGTTATTTTTCCCCTCACTAATTTTTCTTTTACCAGATGATAAGTGAACTTATCTCTCAGACTGAGATAGGAAAAGATTGGGCTCAAATGAAGAAGCAAAACTAGCAGGAATAGGAGAGGTAAAGTTTTGCATAGGTTTTCCCTGTTCTGACTTAAAACTTCCGAAGATCCTCCTTCTGCAAAGGTCATTGGGCACCCTCCGCTCATGCTAACTGGATGGTGTAAAAAGTGACTTCTGGCAGGAAATTCAGAATTTACTCCATGTTCTGGGTGCAGGATGCAGGAAGCACTACCACCCAGCTACGTACAGAGAATGAAGAGCAGAGGGCTCATTAAAAAGAAAAAGAAATGGCTGTGAAGAGTTCAAGGCAGGTTGGGGTGGGTGGGGAAGAAAAAAGAAAAAATATTAATAAAAGGGATTAAAGGGAATCAGAAAGCTCTTACAGGTTGTCACTAGAAGAAGAGAAGAAGAATCCTAAAAAAAGTAAGGCCAATGGATATTCTTTACATGTGTCTATGATAATTCATTATAATATTAAAAATTTAGGAAAATGTAAGAGACCAGAACAACTTACAGGAACCCCATGTAGATATAATAGCTAAAATTTTCAGCAGAGCTTAAAAACAGCATAACAGGGGAAGAAAAAGCTTAGCAGGGACTAATTATGGCTAGGAGAAATGAGGTAAAATTGAGGAGAGGGAAAACATCATGAAGTAGAGAAGATTTTTGGACAGCTGATAAGTAGGAAAACATTCTTGTGAGCCAAAATAAGTGAACTGATAAATCAAGCAATGCATCAAAATTGCATGCACTTTCCATCAGCAAATGTCTATTTCAGAACACATTTTAAATGTCCTTCCAATAATAACTATATATAAGGGAAGTACCCTTCTTTAGCATTGACTTCAGTTGATCTTGGCAACCCCCAGCAAGAACTTAAATTTCAATTAAGTGATGATTCAAAAACCAAAGCAGATTATAGGTTAAAGCAGAAAAGTCAACATTTGTATGTCAAGGGCAACAATGATCTTTCTCAGTATTATGACAGCCTTTGAGTAAGTTTCATTTTCTGCCAGTTTTAAGGGTTCAGTTAGAAATGACATGACACAAGCATGTGACCCTGACAGTCTTGCAAATTGGATTGATGCTGAGCTTTTCTGAGATTTAGTGAAGTGGCAGTCCAATACAATAGCCAAATCAATGAAACAAATTAGGTTTGGGGAAATCATCGCCTTTCTCTTTTAAATAGAATGAAGGGGAAATGAGGATATATTTTTTAAAGAAAAAGTAAAGAACAAAAGCAGTTCTTTTCTGTGAGTAAGTTATAAACTGCAGCAGAGTCTACACATGCTTCTGTTAAACACATGGTTAGTAGTTAGATCAAGCATCATATATTCTCCCATAATATAGTAAGACTCATAAATTAGAGGCGCCATTGCATTCTCTTCAATTTTAGAGCAGTTAAAACTACATACTTGCCATATGAACGGTAACTATATCAAATAACACCAGCTACGGCATCCTTCTGGTTGCAGGCTTATATAAAAGGCCCCTAAACCTTTTGGGCTGTTTCTGTGTCTTTTGCAGAGAGCAGAGTAAACAGCAATGGGTTTTCTAATGGTTCCACTTGAATTGGTTCTGTTTTACCTCAGACCAGGGCAGAACAAAACACAGACAAGTACATATGCATTGGATTTATCCACCTTACAAGGACAAAAAGTTGGGGTGTATTTTCATGAAATATTTGTATTTTAGATATGAGTCAGTTATTCCCTTTGCTGATTTTATTCCTATGAAATTTACTCACACTGAATTAATTTCATATGTATGCTCATTTGAAAGATAATAGCAGGATGAGCAAATAACAACTAATGTGTCAACACTGGGGGGTGAAAGAAGATAATTACTCTGTAATTTGTGAAGAATCCCTGTTATGTGCATAGCTTTGCAGAAGAGTCACAGTTCCAGGTGGCTGCGAATGCAAAAGCATGTTGGCACTCAAACGCGCTTCTCATTCTGAAGAATCATTTGCAGAGCCATGCAAACCCAGCAGCGTCAAGTGCCTTTCTAAAACAGGCAATAGATCTTTGAACACACAAACCCAGAATAGCCAAAATCGATACAGCACCACTTCCATACGGTCAGTTTAGGTATGATTATTCTTTCAAACTAGCTAGGCAGGCACACATGCTCTCATCAGGTAGCAGGAAACAATAAAAGGGTCTAACACATTGTAGACACATTAAAGAACTTTTCAGCACACATTATCTTCATATTTACAAGAAACCGGGAAACAAGGAGATAGCAGCATTCAGTGTTAGTCACAGTCTGAAGAAGCAGAAACAATCAGGGTGCTTCAGCCATTGTAAAGTGTTCAGCTGGAGAAGGAAAACTGATAAAGCGTCTGAAATTAAGAAAAAAGGCCTTGATCCAGCTCCCACTGAAGTCAACAGCAAGTCATTCAACTACCTCAGTGTGCTTTCTGTCAGGCTGCAAATATGCCATACATCAACAAGGCAAAACACACATTCCAGGAGGACAAAAACCATGATCCTACTAAGGAAGCCACTAGAGAATTAACTTATGGTAACATTCTCTTCTTTGCATTAGTCAGCTACAAAGGGATTGAGTGACATGACCTAAAAATATGGGTTTGTAGTTTGGGGTTTTATTTAGCCATTTATTAATATTGCACAGTTGAATATTTAAGAAGATTTTAATCTTTCTACGGTTACATTAAGGGAAATGAAGAGGTATTATGCCAATAAACACTCAGTTTGCCAAGTGAAGGCAATCTCCCTTGGGAAGGTACTGCTTCAGGTGTTCTGTGTAGGACACAATGTGCCAGTGATTCAATCACTGATCTGCCAAGGTCACACCAAAAATGCATCTGGCATGAAAAATTATATATACTGAGTCTGTGCTGTTATTCTATGAGTTTCAATATGGTGGCTCAATTTGGAAAATATGGCCTAGGGAGTGGGTCTCCAATATCATTCATATAGGCAAGTGAGATAAAAGGCCCACTCCGTAATATAACAGTTGAAACTAAACCTGTCCACAGCGGTTCGTGTTGGATTATTTGTGGTGGGGTTTTTTTTCCATTATTTTTAATAATACTAATCCATGCCAACAACAGAGAAAATGTACTGTTAATTAAATCAATAGTTAAAACAATCTAGGAATGTATAAGGAGCTTTGTTAAGATTTTTGCAGCGGACTCATTATGTGACCAGCATTCTTTTCTTATAGAGGACATAATAGATGGGAGAAAGTAGACACTTACTGTATAAGAGAAGTAGGGCCTTGTGTAGGTATTACTGCTAGTCAGAGTAGATTAGTTTTTTTTCTCTTGGCTAACGTGTACTATAAAAACACTAAAGCATCCTGAAGTGAGGTAAGAGAGGAGGATAAATAGGGTGGGTGAGAAGTGCAATGTATTAAAGAAAGAAATTATGCAGAAGTTCACCTGCTGTTGTCATGATCAAGACATGGAGAAGAGCATCTGCAATAGAATAGATGATTTAACATCAAAAAAGAAAAGAAAAGGGAAAAAAAAAGAATGAGTTAAATGAAATACTAAAATATTGGAAAAATGAAACAGATTTCTAAATTAAACACATGAACATATATATGCAATTCATTACATGTGAGAAGGTAGGAGTGAGTTTGGAAAATAAGCCTACATAAACATCCTGGGTTACAAATGGTTACTATTACTACAGCAGTAAAGCTAGAGTGATCTAATTTTTCTAAATACTTTCTCAAACTGGAAGTCAGATACCTACAATGTACAGTTAGATTCTGAGTAAATCCTTCAGAACCAGATTAGGGGACATTTTACTCAGTTTAGCTATCCACATCTAAAATTTAGACCACAATATATCAGAGGGAAAGATATGTAAGGTGGTTACAGCCAGTGTTTCTGATAACACAATACTTTATTACTTTCTTCTCTTCAAATTTCCTATCAATCCATTCTGTCCTCCACTTCCTTCCATTTCAACATGTTTCTTGTCCTCCTTTTGTTCAGCACTACAGAATTGCAAATTTCAAATGTTCAGTTAGACCTGTTCAGGTTCTTAGTAATGTGTCACGTGGCCAGTTAGCCAGTTAGTTTCCCAACTGTCACTTTATTTTATATATACATATATATATACATTCCCATTTTCTTCCACCAACACGAACAGCGATTTGTTATTAATGAAAAATGCCTGCTGTTTTTCCTTACTGTAACTTTCTGAGTAAAGATCATAAAAGCTACAGTATAATTTGACATAATTTAGACTTTCAGATTTTAGAAATGACTATCAGCTGGTCGCTGCCAGGTCCTGTTTCCATATGCATTTCCAGGAAATTAATCTCACAATGGAGAAAACAATATTATGGATTCAAAATACAACACTTGAAATATATTTTGTTTACCTTGTTAGCAAGGATCCAGCCTCCTTTTTTGCAGACATGCAGCTAAGAATAATAATTCACATTATTTGTCACAGTTCGAGCTGCCCACTCCCTTATACTTCTCCCTTTCTCATTGATGGAAGCAACAACTTCCAGAAAGGTAAATTCACTAATAATATCCCGCTGTTTCATTTTGTCAGATCCAAGTAGTGAAACACTTGGACCATTTATTAGTCAAATAGGAACTTCATCAAATTATATAAAAGAAATCAATATCTTTCATTAAAAAGGAGTTTTACTTTGAGCAAGCCAGAGTTGGAAAAACCGCAGAGCTGCTAAGTATCTTGCTGTAGAACACAAAAGCAAGTTAATATCAAAGCATGAACTCAAAGCTCCTTCCTCACAGTGCCAGGCTCCTGACGATATGTCAGATTTGCCTCTCTTTTTATCTACCATTCCTTTACGTATTTGTCAATAAAATTCTTAGAACTATAATCTATACGAATAAATTGTGGGATATTTTTTTTACTGTATCACCAGAACCCAGGTATGAAAACCACATGACTTTGCACCTAATCAATACTTTAAAATCTTACAGTCATCCTTATCTTTATCATCCACATAGGAAGACATAAGAATATGATACCATCAAACATTGTCTAAATGCTGCAAGTGAAATCTTTCAGTTCAGTGGTTTCTCGCCTTTCAGCTTCAGGAAAACATGTGTGTTCTTCCACAATAGGATATTGCGAGGTATGAGATTAAAACTGTGAAACACATTTGCATTTATGCAGGCATTAGTTCTCATAATGCTTCAGCAGGAAATTTTAAATATTATCCCCTAATATTACCAAATTATTTTCTTGGTTTTGAAATGGCTGCCAAAGACGCTGACCAAAAATATTGCTTTCCTTTCCTGATTGATGAAATTATCAACATACTGAAACAATAGTTACATTTACATTTTAAATGGATGGTTAAAACATTTTCCCCTTCTGAAGTTTCAGACATAGAAGTTTTGGTTAGTTATGCAAAGGCTGAAATGTATACCTGTGAAATTCCAGACCAAGAGAAGAGTTGTATCTAAATATATCATTTTGCTTGGGGGTGTCACACTGTGACCAACAAAAACACTTCCCTACAATGGGAGATCAGCAAGAGCCCAACAGCAACCTGGGGTTAGCCACTGAAGCAGTGCCGGAAGCGAATGCTGCCTTTTTTTTTTCTTCCTTCTCAGATTACACAGAATATAACATTAAAATAATCTGTGCCAAATAAATTACTGTCCAACACTTCGATGATATGTTACTTTATAAAACACGATCTGAATTCAGTACAGTTCCAGTGTCTTGGGCAAAACCAAGGCCACACCCTTGCTTAAAGCAACTAAAATATTTACATAGTATTTCTTTTCAAGCGCTAAGAGTTTTCTTTCATCACAGATGTGTACTACTTCAATGCACAATACTTCTACAATTGGTTCACCAGTACTATTTAACATCTTTGTTGGAGACATGGACAGTGCGATAGAGTGCATCCTCAGCAAGTTTGCCGATGACACCAAGCTCGGTGGCGCGGTTGACACGCTGGAGGGAAGGGATGCCATCCAGAGGGACCTGGACAGGCTTGAGAGGTGGGCTAATGCAAATGGCATGAAGTTCAACCAAGCCAAGTGCAGAGTCCTACACCTGGGACGTGGCAATCCCAGGCACAAATACAGGTTGGGCAGAGAATGGCTGGAGAGCAGCCCTGAGGAGAAGGACTTGGGAGTGCTCATGGATGAGAAGCTCAACATGAGCCGGCAGTGCGCGCTGGCAGCCCAGAAAGCCAACCGTATCCTGGGTTGCATCAAAAGAAGTGTGAGCAGCAGGTCACGGGAGGTGATTCTCCCCCTCTACTCTGCGCTTGTGAGACCCCACCTGGAGTACTGTGTTCAGTTCTGGAGTCCTCAACATAGAAAGGACATCNCAACTCTAACCATTCTATGATTCTATGATTCTATGAAAATAGGGTCTTACAAGTGAAAATCTAGCATCTTCCTAAAAAAGAGATGTAAACAAAATGCACTCCAACAGTTTATGATAACTTAATGACTTGGAAAAATCTAAGCAAGATAAAAATGAAGCACTGTATAGTCCTTTCCAAAGGTTAAGTAATCATGACTAGGGGTTTCTTTATTACAAGATCTAATAGCAAGTTAGTTGGTATGTACAAAAAGAAGAATATATTTTGTGTCATGTTAAATGTCACCATTTCATACAAAGCTGCAGAGAGCATTGCCCCTCTTAAAATCAAATATTCTTATCCTACCACTAGCATCCTGGTCATCCAAAAAGATCTAAATGTCACTAATATTTTTTAAGAAAAACATATAATGATTTCACATAAAAGAAATAAATGCCACTTCTAGAAAGTATGCAGCTCATGCTCTGTGATCACTGGAAAGACCTACCTTTCTGAAAGTGAAAAGTAATACATCCTTTGGAATAAGTCTGTAAACTATTTAGGGTCAGAATAAACTACCAAAGCAACTTTAAAGCTCGCATACTGATATATATATATAAAAATGCAGACATAATGTATACATTACGTTATTGTCACTTGATTTGTTAGTTTTAGAGCTCAAGAAAAGCAAATCCAAACAACACTGGTCACAGCCAAATATCCTGCTACCAGCTAGCAAACAAATTTCTCATGTATGTCACAAATCAGGCAACTTGCAATTGCAGGTATGACAATATTGTTCCTTTTCTAAACCAGGACTGCCTGTCATTCCAAATGGGATTCCAGTGCTATTTTTGAAAGATACAGACTGCAAGATTCTTGCAATCTCATTTGAGATTAGGGGAAAAAAAATCTTCCTTGTGATGTCCTGCCATGCTGCAAACAACATAGCTCCACAGAAATTAAGAGCTTTTTCATGACACCAGTTTCTTACAAATTCATCTGCCCATGCCTCATCAAATCCGACAGCAGGACACCAGTGTAGAATACAGTGTAAAGAATAAAATTGCTCAAAACACAGTAAGTAAGAGCACTTAAAACAAACGCACTCAAGAATTTTAAGGCCAGTCAGGATAAGCTTTGTAAGTATGAATTTGGCTGAACCTGCATTTTGACTGAACTCCATTTTCAATGAACTCGCCTAAATACAAATGCTTACACAAAGACTCAGTTGTGAGAATGCAGGAACATAGTGGCCAAATCTGTGTAAAGAACAATTCCTCTAATTTAAAATCCTTGGTTTCTTTTTTTTTTTTAGTAATTATGGCAAACACTGGAGCTGGTGCTTACCTAAACTACTACACTGGCATAAGAAGTACTCACCATCTGGAGTGATTAGGCCCCTGGTCTCAACCATTACTAACTTTAAAAAGGCACTGTATTTATTTCTCCATAAAATTCATACAAAGCCATGTGCATATGTGTCAATTATCTCATCCATTCCCCTTGAACTTGACCGAAAGCTCACTGACATGCAGTGATCTCAGTGGATAGTCTCGGTACCCAGGTTTGCTTGACTATCAGAGCTTAAGACACTGTAACAATTTATTAACAGCTCTAGGAGGCAATGGATTAAAATATAATTCCTAGTTAAGCATTAGTTGAAGCTGCTGCCACTGCAGGTATTCTGTTTCTCTTTTTTTAGTGTCACACCAATTGATATACTCACCCTGAATGAATAGGGCTGGAAGAAAGAGCCACATTGTCCAAGTTGTCAGGGCCCCAGCTTAAGCGATACGAATTCCTTTCAGCTTCTTTGGCCAGAGCTGTTACCTTGGTAAGCAAAAACACCTCCTTTTTATTACAATAAAATCAGTTAATCAACCAAACAATAAGAAGATGTATTTTGCATGGTGCTGCCTAAAGCATTTCATTTTTTTTAAAACAAAACTTTAAAATATTAAAACTCCTTTTCGTAACATTTTGTACTTGCTCAAAGTAATCATGTTAGTGGTCCCAGTGAAATGAAAGCTGTAATTTACCAAAGTAGCATTTCTGAAATCTCTTTTTATTAAATACAAGCATGCTTCCAGATAGCATCTTTGAGAACAATAGCCTTGAGTTCATTAGGTCACCTGAATATTTAACCCAACAGCTGTTAGCATCACTCAAAAATCAGTTAAAATGAATAACATTATAAAGACAGTCCCTGCACTATATTCATACAGCTTATCCATTTATTTTGGAACAGACTTCAGTATTGCACAGCATATTATGCCATTAAATATGAATAAAAATTACAGAGATCTATACTGAAATAAACAAAGCAGCACACATGACATGGTATCATTAAAATCTAAACTGCAATCTTTTTATATTTCTATATTTATCCACCCAATAAGTGAATTTAAGAGAATTTGCTTACCTGCTGGCTGGGGATTACGACCGTATCGTCAATCATGGCACTGTCCCTCAGGTAGGAGGCATGGCTCAATGTGTGGGACCTGTCTGAACTGAAGGACCGCAGGCTGGGAGGTTGGTAGGATGCCATAGCAATATATCGGCAGTACAGATGATG
Source organism: Thinocorus orbignyianus (assembly GCA_013400375.1). Classification (NCBI taxonomy): domain Eukaryota; kingdom Metazoa; phylum Chordata; class Aves; order Ciconiiformes; family Thinocoridae; genus Thinocorus; species Thinocorus orbignyianus. Next base: position 265,978 of record VXBW01007187.1, read on the forward strand.
TTGTAAAGGTGTCATGATAGATCGAGTGGGAGAATGAAAAAAGCGTGCTATTAGCAATACGATGCAGCTTCCAGGGGGAGTAGATAATAGTCACAGGGGGAAAAACAGAGCTTCACAAATCTGTGTTATGTTACCTATCTCACCAATGGCCACAAAGCCTTTTGACTGACTTATTTGCTTCAAAATGCAGAACCTAGAATTAATCTAGACGACAGTTTATTTTATACTCACAAAAACTTTATACTTGGCTTTGTGGCATGATAGTTTCCTTACAACAAAGAGCATAAATTTCTTTTAAGTAAAGCTCTTTGGAGAAGTTCTCTCTTCTTCTACAACACACAAGCAAACCACTACAGAAAACCAGAATGCTAACACCTGAAGAAAAGCTGAAATTATCTTTCTGAAGCTTTGTAATGATCTGCTCTCTCCCCTTAAATAAGTAAGCTGGATATTGTCCCCTGGAAGGTACACACAGCAAGGTGAATTGTGGCCAGCCGCAAGCTCCTGTGTAAAAACAAAATTCTTCCTCCGTATGCCAACAGCATCTTTAGAGAGGCAGTCCAAATGTGAGCACTGTTTTCTCTGCAAGTACACACAGCTCTACAGAAAACCGGTTGCTGTAGCAATGAGAGATACAAGGCAGTAAATAAGCTGCTTCCAAGCACTGGCTCAGAATGTAACTGCAGCATCCACTAGCAAAAAGCGGGAAAAAAAAGACAAATAAGACACCACAGAAGGACATACTGAGGTAAATGGGGTTTCTGCTACCAAATAGCACTAGTTTTGTCCTTTAAATATTTACTAGCAGCAGTATTCCAGTAGTGATTTTAAAAAACAGATCAGCCACCTCCAGATGTTGTTTGTGTACTCTGTGATGTTGTTCCGTATATTGAGGAATACAGTACATGTAACTGAAGGAAGCAGTTTTATTTTCATGACTTACGCATCCATGAGTGGTACTTGCAATGACTAACACACTGGATCAGAATAATAGGCCACTTACATAGACACACAGATCTTTAAAAGGTAATTCATTTTCACCAGTTAGCAATAAAAAAGTCACGTCTACATTATGGACATGGTATTCGAGTGCATTAAATTCAGATTTTGTTGGAAATCATATCTTATCATCTGATTCAGACCAGTCAGCCTTTTTTAACAATAGCTGCATTCACTCAACAAATTTTTTTGACCCATTTTTAGAAGCAAATGGTTATCTTATTTTTATTGAAAATACATGACAGTGAAAACTAATCAGTGCTATTGATCATTGACTTATACCAATGGCCTATTTAGCGTACTAGATGGATTGTACAAAACTGAAAACAAAGATAGCTATTACACAAGTACCAGCTTTAGGAAAGTCTTGAGGAAAAAAACAAACCAACAACGAATAATCTCTCTTACATGTCATGAAATGTCCTTCACCCAGAAAAGTGGAAGAGATGGGACATGTAAAGCTGGTATTATTGGAATTATGCATTTCTGCAATAAAATTCTGATTCCATTCAAATAACCAACAAAATTCCAATAGAGACTCACCCTGTCTGCATATAACATTTCTGAAAAAAATCATGAAAGGGAGTCTTATCTGAAAAGTATTTTGGTTGTATGTTTTAGTGCGAAGTTGGCAGGTAGAGTACACCTTACTTGCTCATAATCAGAGTACTTCAGTGAATATTTGTTCTTTGCTTGAAAATAAGCCTCAGTAGCAGACCCCATTTGCCATCATTATCCTTTTTTCATTTCAATGTCTGACACTTTCAGAACGGCTTCACTGCGCCATGCAATGCTTGTAAGAGGTTCACCATCCAAGTTGTAGGTTCTGCTATTCAGCTCATGTCATGACCTGGACAGATACTGAATGAAAGGCAGTGTGTAGTAGATTTGACTGGTTATCTCTATGGTGATTTTGTCCATATTCTCCTGCAAGTACCTGGCACTGTTACTACCACTACTACCAGTAGTGCAGTACATATCCACTGTGTAGTACCTGTACATAAGCTCTGATATACCCAATACACTGAGGGTATGCACTATACCTAAAGGCTAGGTATGCACAAGCATGACTGAGATGTGCAGAAAACTAGAAGTTTTAATTTCCTGCTACGCTTCATTTCAAAACTAGTGGTCAAATGGTACTACCCCTCTTCTGTGAGCTGTACCAGCTAAATGGAGAGCAAACCAGTAGTTAAAAGGTCTGTACTTCTGCAACTTAGAAATAATGGTAGAGTGAAATGCCAGTCCAGTTACGGAAATGTAGTGCCAACTGTTCATAATTGCAATAAGTCTTCAGGAATCCTGTTAAAAATCCCAAACCTAAATCACAGACACAAAACTGATATCTAAATAGAGATTCTTTCCAAATCTGGTTGATAAATCTTAAGTCGTAGGGGTTGTGGGGTCTACAGCACTCTAGTCAGCCCCAGAAACTGAACTGTGGAACCCAGGAATGCTACAAAGCTCCTGAACATGAACGTGTGTTTTGCCTGTGTTAGGTACATAGGCATGTACTATACCTTTTTTAAGCTCTGAATAAAGCTCAGGTGGTGCTCAGAAAATAAAAGCAGCATACTTTAGCCAAGTTTCTAATATGGATGACTGGGAGACCATGCTACACTACACGTCCATTTGCCAGCTGAGACAGAGCTCTAGCAATCCCTAGTTCTGTTGAGTGTGTCTCTTGTGGGCAGCATATGTTGTTTCAGAAGCTGGGAAAAGAACCTGGCATCATTGAAAGCCTTCTTCACACATCATAGACCAGAAAGGTGCAAGGGACTTCCAGTGAAATAGAGTCTTTTCAAACACTGTTGATTTGATATTGCCCAAATCAGTCCTGGCTCTCAGTATCCAGAGGGAGAATCCAGCTAGTATAATCTGTTCTCCTTATTTTTGATTCTACCACTATTTCTGCACATAGAAGGAAAATGGCTAGCCTTCCCAGAAGCATGATGACAGTAGGACAGCTTCCAGCTGTTGTGATCTAATGCAACTTTACTGATCCTTGCTAACACTACCTGTATGAAAACTGGGGATGCTTCTGTGGGACAGTGGCTCTGTTATACTGTGACCTTTCTAGACAGAGAGTACTCTTGGATCAGTATTCAGTGCTACATATCATACTCATTTGAGACTATGACTATCTCCAACGGCAGCGTCATTCACTTGGTTCTCCAAATTAACTTTCTGGCATACAGCAGGCCTCCAAAATGGATGAAGAGGGATGGGTGCCATAAAAGGGTAGAGAGACAACATGTTTTCATGCCATGTAATACCTACCTGGGCATGGTGCTAATGAAAGCATATGGAAAAGAATGAAGGGGAGAGAGAAATAAAATAAATAGGGAAGATGGTTACAAAAGAAAAAAAACATGTTTTTAAATCAAATTGTTTAATGTGTAAGATTACATGAGTCTAGACTGCTAATACTATTTTGCTTTACTGAATTTCTAAAAAACCCCAACTCAGTATTAATGCAAGGAAAATCACATTAAAGCAAAAGCAAAGTAATTTAAGCAGTCTCTATGAAAATTTTTACAACCTAGGCAGTGACAGAAAGTGAGACCATGGAGTTAGAAAGATGTCATTTTTTTTTTCATACTTTCTCCCTTTATAATTTTGCTTCATTTCAATATAATCATGCTCGATACAGGATGTGAAGTAGTTTTCACACAACACAAAATAAAACACATAATTACATGCCAATGAAAAATCTACTGAAACACACTGACAGTATTTAAAAGCTAAAATATTCTAAATGGGAGCAGAAACTGGCTTAACACTTGCCTGCAGAATAATTTCCGTACATCTTAAAATTAAAAAGAAATAAATCTTTGCTACCATTGAAAGTGTGTGATAAGAGGTTTTGATTTTTAAGCATTCTGATGCAGTTCATAAACATCCTCTGAGACTTAAAAAGCCACACAGTCACTTTGTTTTCAGTGGATTCACTGATGCTCTCTAAAAACCAACAAAGACTCCAAGCTTATAAGACCTGAATGAGGAGGGATTTACACATGCTGTGAGGCAAACCAAACTGTTTCCTGACTTCTTTTGTTCCAGGAAGAATTCAAAGCCTACTCAAGCCAACAAAATAGATCCTACTGATTTCACTGAACTTCAGAAACGCTGCCAGAATAATAATCAAGACTAGAAAATGAGGTAGGTTAAAAACTACTTCTGTTGCTAAGATCTCAACTTCCCACCTCCCCACTGCCCAACACCCCAATTCTAAAGGCAGTAAGTCTGGAGACATTACTGATTTACATTAGACTGTCATTTTCAAACAGGAATTCTAAACTAGAACTGTGGGTGTTAATGTGCCAGTTGGAGTCTACACTTACGCTCACTAGTACAGGCTCTAATTTTGAAATGGAAACTGCGTATTTTTTTTATACTATAGTGACATCCTCTAAAATAAACTAAAAATAAAAAAATATTAAAGCTACAGTTATTATTATTTCACAAATACATCTAGCCTTAAGTTCAGCTTGTTAGATATAAGCAAATCAGTACATTTTCTGGACTGAACACATTTTATCTATTGTTTTTTAAAATTTATTTACAACATAAATACTGTGCTGTGCCAGTAGAAGGAAAATGGTTCTCTTTCCTGCTAATTCAACCATGATGAAACAAAGTCAATGTGCTTGCTAACAACATGCTCACTGCCAATCCAATGCGGAATGACCAAGTCCATTGCTCCTTTCCTTATGTCTGTAGCCAAACTACTCTAAATAAAGTCAGCTCAACTGATGCTAAAACACCCTGTCCAACTACCCACCCATCCCCTGACTCATGTCAGGAGGAGATGGGGATGATTCATAAGTCCTTTTCACAGACAGCCAGACTCCTCTTCCCTTGTCTAACCACAAGAACAATTAAGCAAGCTATGCCTTTTCAAGAAGTGGAAAAAAAAAAAAAAATCACAAACAAATTCTTCACTAGCCTCTGAGTAGAATTTTACTGCAAAATGCATTAATTTCCGGATTTGTCAGGAAATATTCCTCCTGACCACATCCTCCTCCTACAAAGCGGTGACCGCTACAGAAACATTCCCCGTAAAAAATATTGACAAGTGCATCCCATAGTCTCCCTTGAGTTAAAGGCCCCGAGATTTCAAGCATTTATAAGAAAATGTGTGGAGAGTTATCATAAGAAAATACATGCATCCAGGGAAATACCTGTCAGATCGTCCTCCTTCCAAGCTGTACCTTAGGTAGTTCATACCATCTAAGAACTGGCTGCTTGGTAAAGAGTCATCTCCTAGTTCTCTGAGGTCTTCTGGCCTAAGGTACTCTCCTCCATCTCCTGTCATTGTGTCATCACCTTTAAACCAACCACAGAAGGGACAGAGATAAGCACACACACAAGTTTGATTTCAGCTACATGTTGGGATCTAACAGCTGGGTGGCACAATAAACAGGAAGGCATTTTCCACTCAGGAAACACTGCAAACCACAAGCAATTAATGTATTTAATGAAACTGACACATCAAGCAAGATTTAAAAAAAAAAAAAATTGAAATCAAGATGATTAATCAACTAGATTTAATCTAATTTTTGCTGCTGCACATACTGGTAAGGGGCAAATTTCTTCGCTATTCTTTAAAGCATGGTCTCTCTGTCCCTTTATCCACTTTTTCTCTCTGGCCACAGCTATAACATATCACAGCCTGACAGCTAAATATAACCTATAAATATAACAATATAAATATGACTGTAAGCTATGTGTTTTCAGCTGAAAAGGTGTTTTCTGTGGCCTTATGCCTGGTATTTGCAAATCCTAATTTAAACTCTCCATTGTTCAAACTCCACATCATATTAGACTTTCACCCATGTTCCAACACTCTTCTATGATCAGCAAAATTTTTTTTATTTCTAAAACATAGCAATATTCAGAAACAAGAAACAAGCTCACATGCATAGATGGTAATGATTGTTAATCAGAAAAGAAACTCAAAATGAATCGAAGTCTAAATGATCATTGTTTATCTGGCATAGTAACCTTATTGCATATACTGTGAATAACAGAGTTCAGCATTTTATTTTTTTAGGTCCAAAATTATTTTCCCCAGGAAATTCTGCCTATATGAAGTCACAGTTTGCTTTTCCCCAGCAGACTAACAAAACAGATTACATTGCCAAGCAACGAGTAGATGGTTTCTTTCATTCTCATTTGCGACAGAGTTTCTTTCCACTGCTTCTGCCTGGAGATTTCAGCTGTTGTCTTGATGGTTAATTACTACTCTATAACCTGGCAGAGCCTTGGGTTGACCTGTAGAACTGCACAACATGACCCTAGGCCACCAATATCTTCAAACCTCATTTTCTATGCTGCATGGGAAAATGTCAAGAACCTGAAGCTCAGTTACATGAAGGAGACCGCAACTGTTAGAGAGGAAGAGTCTTCAGGGGCTATACGTTCCAGGTGCAGTAGTTCACTTTGATATGTGAAAAACATGAAGGATGGTAAAGCTTAGGTAAGTGGGATCCATGCTGCTTCAAGCAGAATTTATTTGGGTATCAGGACAGTTTTTCTAGCTTGACGTTTCAGCTGGTAAATAAATAATTTCTAATTTGTCATCTAAAACTAAGTAACCTTTGGGTTTTTTAAAATATTTTTTGTATACATGAATGTTATTGTAAAAATAAGGCCTAAATCTTTTCAGTGTAACAACAAAAGCTCTTGAAAATTCCATCTGCCCACATTAAGAGGGAGAAACTGGGCACAGTTTCACATAAAACAATAAAATGCATTTAATCATTGCATGTTTCCTGTCTCCTGACAGATGATGCCTCCTGTTTCCTGGGAACTTCACATTACAAAGCACAAGGCCTAGTGAAAACTTGGAAGATATTAGGGCAATGCTGTTAATCAAACAGTAAAAGGAATTTCAAGTTATAATTCAAATAAACTAGACACTTATAATCACACCAGACATTCCATCTATAATAGAAACAAAGGCAAAATCTTCACCACTTTCATCACACCCACACCCTTAAAAAAAAAAGTTATCCAAACTCTACTGTTATTTCAGCTTTGGTGTCTCGTCTAGGAGTTGTCAATAATGGTTCTAACTAGCACTAACTGTTTTATGTGATGTGAACATCTGCAAACAGTAATAAGAATATCCATGAATATTTCACAATGTCTTCAGAACATGTATCTGCTGGTAACACAGCTTACTGGCCAGCAAACTAGTCTTGAGTGAGCGAACTAGAAGTTCAAAGCACTCCCTGCCAAACCCTTCAACTCTTCCATTCTTCCTTAATGAGATGAACTCCCAAACCAAGTTGTGCCTCAGAGGATACAAAGGGGGGGAAAAAAAACAGCTATTTGAGTCTAATTGATTGTGTAGAACCATAACACTTCATACAATTGTGGTTTCCCAAGTGTCTTAATTCCTGCTTTGCAGGGCAATTTCACATATGCAAAGGGAATTATTCTGAGTCTGTGTAACGAGCACTCGATCATCCTGCCAGTATTATTGTGTTGTCATTAAAAAAAATAATCTAACAGCTATATTCCCAAGTCTCATTCAATTCAAATGTACACAGACATGTTTTCTGCTGAGAAGAAATTACATATTTGGCCGACCGTGAGCTGCTTTACATGGCAGATCTTAGCAGATGGTAGTTTTGTGGTGGTACAAGAAATAATCCTTTTTTATCGTGCTTGAAACAATAAATCTGCTATCACGTTCCCCATGAAACTAATGACAGTAATGTTTTCACCACCTATTAAGCAGTTTGTGACAAATGTTGCCCTTGACATTGGTGCTCCATGATTTGCAGTGGCCAACTATGAACTTATAAGGTGGATTTTGATGAGTTCCGCACTTGTTGATTTATCTTCCATTTACTTGAAAAAACTGCTTTATCACCTTTATTTCTTCAGTGATCGCAACTGACTTTCAAAGATGTACTTGACAGGTAAAAGACACTATAAAAAACACCGTGCGACCTAGCACTGTGCCCCAATTAAAGCATTCCTGTTCAGTCTTGGCCTCGTCGCTGCTACTGCCCATCTCTCAAGTATCTCTAAAGCTGTTGTCCAAATCCACATTTCTGAATAACATCATCTGCTTTATAGCTAGTTCAAAAGGAAATAAAATGCACTAGGAGGAAATCTCTTAAAAGAAACACTGTTTACTGGTAAAGGACACTGGAACAAGAAATTAAAAACAAACAAACAAACAAACAAAACAAAACAACAAAAAAAAAGAAACCCCCAAGCCTGGAAATCTATATTTAAACAAAACAAAACAAAACAAAACAGGTCAATGGCTGAATCCCTGCACTTGTTTTAATGTGATGGGTAGCTTTTCCAGAGTGCAACGTACAAAGCGTGATGATCCCAATGCACTCTTGGCAACAATTTGGTTAGTCCATTAATCTGTTTCCAGTTGCAAAATTACAAAATACAAGACCCCCCCAAAAGCATAAATTTTGTACAGGTTTGCAACAGTTGGGGTTCGTTCTTTTCTCCCCAGAAGAGGATAATAAACATTAAAATTTAAATAATATGCTTAAGGCAAGGAAAACCTTATATAGGAACTCTTAATGAGCTAGTAAAAATTGCATTGATGATTGCTAGCAACACTTAACAGAAGGTTTTAAATCTTTGTCATAACCAAGCCAAGCAAAGGCGTATCTCTTTTAAGCAGCGAGGACCAGCTCAGAGATTCTTGGGCTGGCGAGTCATAGAATGACAGAATGGTTAGAGTCAGAAGAGGTCTTGAAGATCATCTCATTCCAACCCACCTGCCATGGGCAGGAACACCTCCCACTAGACCAGGTTGCTCAAAGCCCCGTACAGCCTGGTCTTGAACACCTCCAGCGATGGGGCATCCACAGCTTCTCTAGGCAACCTGTTCCAGTGTTTCATTACCCTCACAATAAAGAATTTCTTCCTGATATCTGAATGTCCCCTTTTTCAGTTTAAAACCATTACCCCTTGTCCTATAACTCCACTCTCTGATAAAGAGTCCCTCTCCATCTCTCTTGTAGGCCCCTTTTAGGGGAAGGGGCTATACAGTCTCCCCAGACCTTTCTCCAGGCCGAACAACAGACTGCAGAGATGTGCAAACACACTGGTCCAGAAGCAGTAGAGCTACAGTGATGCAAACAAGCTCTCTCACAGACGAGATTCCTAAGCCATGCCTGAGCAGGCATCCCTGTATAACTCTGCACCATGATGTGCAGCACAAGTGGCACCAGCTGGAGAACCTTTCCACTCTGCTCTTTTGTGCTGTAGAGGCACTCCAGAAAAACCGAACAGCTAGTTCTCACTGACTCAGAAGACCCTGAACCTTTAAGACACTGCTGCCACAGAAACTGAATTTAAATAGCATCAGCGTCATTCTATGCAGCTTCATGGGGCTCTGATAGAGCCTCGTGCCACCACAAAGCAAGCAGCACACAGTTTAGCCATGAGAAGCAGCTGGCATTGCGCCTCCCAGTGACAGTGCAGTTAGTTAGGCAAAAAATGGCCAAAATATGAATGAGAACCTTCCCTACTATCTTTTAAAATGTGATTGCCTTGAGTTTTTCCTATTTGCCTAGATTGGGGAGCAGGAGTAAACTCTACTGCCAGTCACTGCCAACGCCACACAGAACTGTTTTCAAAGTCTGCATTGAAACAGAGCCAAACAAACAACTTGCAAATATACACAGGTAATTAACTTTCTGGTCAAGTCAGCAATATTCATATGATGAGCTTTACTGGTCTGCTTCTCTTTTGTTTTGTTTGTGTTTTTTTTTAAATTCTGTGCTGACCACACATCATCTCTGTGCACCATGAACCCATAATATCCAAATATAGCAATGGATCTCGGTTGCTAATTTCTAAGATAGCTGTTAGCAGGAAGGGAAGCACCTGGGCAGATTTACTGTTCAGACAGTAAATATTTGCCTTACTCTTACACAGTACTATAGATAAAACAAAAAGCTAATTTTGCTGTTGATGATTTCACATGTTTGAACACAGGTTTGGGAGCATTATAAATCATTGAACGGGCTACCAAAAGAAACAGACCACATGCTGAGGCCACATATCTGCTCCTCCAGTGGCAGTTTGGCTGAACACACGGGATCTAACCAAACCATTGAAACTGAAGACCCACACCAATACTGCTGTACTTCCCTTCTTAGTTTTCTTAAATTGTACAAAAGGGGAGTGGCATTTCCTACCTAGATAACTGATTAAATCAAGCAACAATTATGAACAACTTTGAGACCAAAACCATGTTTTAAATGCAAAGTAACGCTTAGAAGACAGTCGCTTTGAGGTACCCAGCCACATGCAATACTCAGCTTAGCAAATCAGTACCAGCTCCCAGGAGAAGTGTTTCATTAAGGTTTCTAAAACAAACTACGGTGTTTTTTTTTCAGAAATTATCCCCCAGTACCAGGGAACTATGCAAATGTTTGATCAAGTAAGCAGTTTGAAAATTTTCACTGCACCATTCTGGGTACACATCTACAGAGTCAACACCTTTAGGGGAGCCCCAACAGACACAGCTCTCACCATTCCTATAGTACTCCTGCTACATAAACAAATCACAAAATGCAAATGCTGTAAGAGAATTGCTCTGGAATTGTTTCTCACAAAACATAGAGAAAACACAGGCAAAAGTGAAAAAAAAATACAAAAGAAAAAAAAAGAAGAAGAAATAGGGCTAGAAACTGCTCAGAAATGCTTCTAATAGATGTTTTTAAAGCCAGATACACTTATGAGAGTTTGCCAAATTATTGTTTTCTCTGCAGCACAGAGATAAGTCTACAGCTCCCCACATAAGTCCTGCTCCTCAAAAGTAACAGATGGAGGAGGGACAGCTAAGGTAAGCACTATTTTTTTCATGGAATATGCAAGCCCTGAAGCATCTTTAAAGGAATGTATAATACAGAGTGCCTCCAACACCTTACTTGGACACCTTCACTTCCCTACAGCGAGTCCTATATTTTATGTCCCACACATACTAGAAGTCTCCCTGAATTAAGAGTTTGGCTAATGCTTTAAACGTCTTTTATTTTTTAGCCAGTCAAGAAAGCAGTTTCATGCAGGGTTTCAGATACTGATATATATCTTAACATGAATCATCATGTCATCTCTTGGTAACTCAATGCAGCACTTGCAGAAAGACAGAAGGTGAAGCAAATGAAAAGAAAAATCCTGCTTGATCTCTCCACACCTCCCTAAACCACAAAAGCCTTGGAAGGTCATTGACACCAACTGTCATGGTGACAAGTCTGAGGTATGGTGGGGCTACCAAACCATGTACAGTCAAACTGGGACTTGCATGAGTTCTCTGGGTAGTTTCAAGAGGAAAAATAAAGATGATCCCACAAATAATCCCAAACCCCACAATGAATTCTGGGCGGGAAATGACATTAGAAGAATATACTGGGGAAAGTGATGGAGAACTGATTTGGCTTTTTGTTCTACCAGAACACTAGTTTCTTCTCACTGAAGAGGAAAATTCACCCTAAATCAGATAAATATTTCCTATGAAATAGGAAATTTCCTCACAATATGGAATACATTGGACACTAAGGAAGGAAATATTGGTCTAGTACAGGTATCTATGACTCCAAACAAACCTGCTGGCCAAGACTCAGCATTTATTGAAGTGAAAAGTGGGGAAAAAAGTATTTTCCTTCTTCCCAAGGATATAAAGTATTTACTAATTTTGCCTTTGTGAAATTCACATGGCAAGTATTGTTCCTGTCTGTAGCATCTTTAAAAATACTTGTAAAACATTATGCACTGACACAAAAGCCATCTTTCAGAGCCATGTTGTTCCAGGGAACAATAGCCCAAGAGTCCTTGCTGCCCATGAGTGGGTAACGCTCCTCTGCCTGGGAGAGCTCACTCTGACTACAAAATAGCTGTAAGCACTGTCAGCAGCCATAAAATCTTTAGCTAATTAAGGTTAATGTAAATATAAAAGCAACCAATTTTTACCTATCACAAGTGGCAATAATATTTAGCAGCTCTAAAGACAGCTTGGATGGGTAAGACCAGTCAAAAATACATGGTGTGTCACCTTCTACATGAGCCTTTCTTTCTGCCTGCAAAAGTAGTCTGGCCAAAAAATAATTTGTCAGAACAAACAAAGAGATTAATTTTCAGACAGATCAGTTCTCTTGGATTGGTTCACCACATGGTAAAACGTTTGTGCTGATGTACTGGAGGATGTGGGAAAATGTGGCTAGAGCTATGACAACTTCTTGCAGCAGCCAGAACTTAAGTCTCAGAGAACACTGAAACCAGAGCTTGTGAAATTTAACCGGACTGAAAAGAAACCAGGACATGTGGAGGCCTAAAGAGACACAGAGACCTCGTCCACAACCTGTTTTACTGGTTGTTCTGGTACCCTCTATAAGCAGCACCACACTTAATGTACTGTCTCTGATGGGAGTCACAAAGATCAACCATCAGCAGTTTGTAGAGCTCTTTCACCACAACAATAATGCATGAAATGAGTACGGAGAAGCAGAAACACGCTCCTCCATAACATATTAGTCTATGGGAGACTAAAATAAAAAAAGGTTCCTGCCTTTTCTAGATTGTTTTGTGTGTCTACACTGACTCAGCCCTAACAGAAACATTTCCTTGTGCTTAACGTCACTAATTCTGTAGATGTCACTGAAACACACTTCACAGGATGCTTTGCTGTAATTGCCCTTTAATGCTGTAAGGATCTCTCAGGTGAAGGTTGCTTCTTTTATGGCAACAGCTTTAAAGGAACTAAACTTTGTAGCCATACAAACAGCTAGGCCAGACACAATGATAAAAATGCACAGGTTTTTTAAGCACAAGTCCATCCACACAAAGCATTTCTGCTGGTATGGATATGCGTTTTGGAAGCCACATCACCTAACAGCCAGGTGGGAACCTGTAGCGTAATCCTCATCCTTAATGAGAAACATGTCTCAATCTTTTTTGCAAGATCAGTCCATCAGCTCCTGAATAGGGACAATATTACATCTGTGCTGTGCACGGTGTTGAGCAAATAACGATGGATGATTACCCTCACATTGTCTTCATGGTAGACTATAGTACCAATTGGGAAAGCAGCAGTAACACACATGTGCATGTGCATGCACAGTTCTGTGGTGTGAAAATAAACTAATTAATAAAACTGTGTTGATATGTCTTTGGCCTTGGTGGTTACAAAGCAGGTGAGACTTATTAACACCACAGAATATCTGATACATGTACGCTCACAGGAGATGAAGCAGGATTTTTCTATATGTTTTTGCTAGCCTATGAAGTTTCCTTTTTCCCCACTTCTTCCTTGATCCTTGCACAAAAGTTTATGCATCCAATTTCATCTAGTCTGTTATTGGTGTGGATGTTTCTTTTTTCCTGATGATGCAGACCTGTTCCTATACTTAACTCAGACACTTATAATCTAAAAAACAGTAACCCGACTAGAAAATAACATAGAGCAAAATAAAATAAAATAAAATAAAATAAAATAAAATAAAATAAAATATGAATTTAAATAAAAAATACAATCTGGTTCTATCAAAAGATTTTTTTCCAGGCACAATAAAAGATAAAAAATTCTAAATAATAATACAATTGCTAAACATAATAATGTTGTATAAAAATTAAAGAAGAATTAGTGTGACTCTCATTAAAAATATTTTAAACTAGGCTACACAGAGCAGGACCTTACATACCAAGTCAAGCTATTTGATTAGACTATGTAGCCCTTCATTTTATGCTGCTAAGACTGGATGTTGCACCTTGAATTTGTTTTAGGTATATGAATACCATATTACCAGTATACAAGTATGCAATACAACCACTTCCCAGGCAAAATGCAAAATACTTATCACCAGTGATGAACAGGCTCCACAATGGGATCTGAAATTGTTATTTTTTCAAGTACTCTTCTTGTGTTCAACTTTATTATTATATAATTACAGCCAGCTGGTTTACTGTGTCATGATAATTTATTTCAGAACATATTATCTCACCTTAAAGCAGCTAAGAACACAGCATTACAGGAACCTTATTGCTAACCTCTTACAAAGACTACACCATCACTAAAGGCTTCATCCTCTTTTATTACAAAAGTTTTCCTATCCCTAGCTCTTTCAAGTTCCTGTGATAAGTACCATCCATGTCAGGAATTTTCGCAACATCCTGACTGTTTGGCTTGTAGAAACAGTTTTTACAAGGTCAACAGCATGAAGTGCTTTAACTGTGAGCAGCCTGCACAGCACCCTGCAGCAGGATCAGCAGGAGTACCAACCCTGAGCAGCAACGTGCCAGAGTGCATCATATCTGCTGGCTATTGACAAACAGGAGGTGTCAGATGGTAAGGGAAAGCAGAGAATGTTAATTCAAAGCATTAGTCATGCTGGATGGCCACAGCAAGTTCTGCCAACTTGTTTGAGATATGGGTAATAAATCTTGGATTTTTTTGGCTCCCCTTTTTCCTCCCACCTTTCAGCAAACATTCACCCAAGTCATTCAAAAGTAATGAAAAGGAGTAGTGTTAGGCACTCAGATTAATCAAATTCATGTTGCTTCCACACAAAAATAAAAACAATCAATCTGAGTTAAACAAAAAGAGAAAGTTTGTAAGTCTTACTCCATGAACTTCTGCTAACAGCACCTGTGCCATTACATACTTCACCATCACTGAAGCGTTCATCATCAGAGTGTTTAAAGGCTGTACAACATACAAATTAGTTTGAGAAAAAGGAATACCCTGCATTAATCCTGCAGAAGCAGAAAGACATACTAGGCTTTGTGGATTTAAAGATGGTTAAAAGGTAGTTCGAAAGACTGGGAGAAACCTCAACAACGTGAATATAGGGATATAAGCAATTTAAAGGCTATTTATCACAAAAATCACACAAGTAGTTGAATGTTTTTCAAACAGAGAAAATGTAGCAAAAAGATGCCTAAGAGAAATAATTTCATTGATCATGATGCAGCAGAAAATAATTTCTTTTAAATCGTACTTGTTTGCTCTCACTTGCAGCTTTGCAAGCATTAAAAAAAATTGTATCTGGAGCCTAAACATCATATTTTCTCAAGAGTGTAAGTCATTTATCAGCATAAATCCCATTTCAATAAGTAATACAAGCAGTTTAGGAACACAAATGCCATTAATTTCCAGTACTATTCAGAACCACAAGTGCATTTGTGCTTTTTGTAAAACAGAAAAACCCATAACCCAGTAAACTGTGTTCCTAAATCCCTAGGACTTTTTGAAATTTGTCACTCTACAAATTATTTGCAGGAAATAATAACAACCATAAAATGGCATATGTAAGATACTGTAATATTAACACTGTCAAGAGTAAAGAGAAACTTGGAAAATTCTTGCAAACATATTTATCAGATGCCATTGTGATTAAAATTTGTAACAACTCCTTTGTTAACTTTTGGCAAGGGATGTTCTTAAGCTACTTCCTTAATGCTGTGCTGCATGAAACCACGGTACTTGATCCATCCGGAAGTTCATAGAAATTTTCTTGGGACTTAGCTTAAGCAGCACAACACACATCTCCTGTCTGTGCATACAATAAACTCTGAAACCAAAGTGCCAAACTTATTAGCATGTTGTTACTTTATGTCATGCTGTCTGTATCTGTGATTCCTGAGTGCCAAAATCTCCCTTAAGGGAACAGTCTCTTCACCTTCCACCTTATGCATCTTCTTACACAAATGTTTCCAATTAGGCAGAACTGCTAGATGAGGCATTGATCTAAAAAATTTACAGCTCAGATTCCTCTTTCTGGGAGGGTCACACCCAGTTTTGGGACAGCTTTACATTTAAATTTTAAAATCTGAGGTTGGGAAATGTTCTTGTTTGTTGATTCAGTTCAGATAAGCTTTTCCTGAAAAAGATGTAGAGGTCCAGGATTTTTATTCAAATGCCGTAATGACTACATCCCTGAAAAAAGGCCATTACATAGAACTTCATTTCAAGAACCGCAAAATGAAGATGGTAAAGTCCTTAGAAAGTTCTCCTGAGCCTGTGTTACAGGTTCTGTAAGTGATATAGAATAGGAACTTAGCAAAGTTGCTCACCTTCTTCATCTGAAACATCCAGGACCTCAGTCATTGTCTCAGGTACATTTAGCTTGTGCTTCTCTGTTACAGTCTGCAAAGACAGAATCATCAATCCTCAAATTAAACACCAAAAGAAGCAGCAGAGTTGACAGCAAGGTATTTTCAACAGCAACAGCAGCGGGATGTGCTGGGACATTTTATAACATGTTTCCTTTTCCCCTAGCTTTATTTTCCATTTTTACTCCAGAAGCTTCTATTCTCAGTGCTGTATAAGGTAACACTTATTCTGGCAGAAAGGTACAAAAAAAAAAAAAAAGAAGATAATGAGCTGGGCAGAGGAATAAATGAAAAGCAAAATTAGATCTCTGCAAATTTATTTATAAATGGTGCATGTAGAACAATTCAGCTCAATGTTTCCAAGATGATTTTTAAATGAATTAGGTAATGTCTACAGAAGTGCTTCAGAAAGTTGCATGTGACATATGGAAATTATTAAATCGTAAAGCATTTGGAAATTAAGTTATGAATGATGTGAAATTTTTCAACCAAAAAAAGATGTGAAGGATTTACACAGATCACTCGAAACTTCCCCCCCACACCCCGTACCACCACCCCCCCAAAAAAACCAAACCCAAAGATATTAATGATATACTTTTCATAAATCATGTATATTCCCCCAAATCATGTACACATCAGGGGAAAAAGAAAAGTTATTTAACGATTCTGATATATATAGAAGGTTAAAATACTGTGATCCCAGGCAAGTATGGACCAAGAACTACTGAGAGGACACTGTTCCAGCATGAAAGTACAGAGCAGGAGAACCCTGGAAGATTTTGGAAACAAGATATTCAGGGGTGCTGAATCAGGAATGGGGACATCCTTTTAGCTTCAAGATGCACACTGGAGAAGGAGATGAAGAACATAATGAAAGAAATTGTAGCAAGTGCAAGGTGTGAAAAAGTTGCCTGCAGGAAACTCTTCAGTGTGTTACGATACAGGAGGCAAAATGCCAAGGACTTAAAAAAGAGCAGTGATGTGAACAGCATTAGTCACAAGAGAAAAATAACTATTTGCCTGGCTCCACCCAGATGTGCAGCCAGTCAGCTGAACTGAGGAGTCCACACATCTCTCAGTAAGGTACGAAGGAGCAGATGTGCCCCTCTGGCACGGAGAGGAACATCAGGAGGCCATGAGTCTTGTGAAACTCCCACTGAGGCAGAGCTTCACTCCCTATAGCGGATGTTATCTACCCAGCACAAATTAACATTGCATGCTGAAGTAGTGAAAGAGCACACAATCTGAGGGATAATTAATGTCAACCAAACCCTGAGTACCCTTATGCAACATGCTTTTGGGAAAATGCCCATTGATATCAAGCAGTGAAGTCAATAGCAGCTTGTGTTGCACAAAACTTACTAGGTATTTCCCCGATTCTGTTTTATATTTCTCTATTTCTAACAAATTGACAAAGATAGTGTTCTTGATTATTATAAGATATTACAATTTTATAAATAACAAACTTAACAACAGTGTAATTACTTTGGAAATTTGTTTTAAGTCTGCTTCACATTTTTAAAAGAAATTTAACTGTGACAGCAGCTTTCAATTCACCCTTCTGAGGTACATGGAAAAATGTCCTTTGCTTGAAATGGAAATCCCAATTAGGCTGCCTAAATTCACTCTTACTCATGATTCAAGGCAATTAATTATTTCTGTTGCAGTGTTTTTCATAACATGTTCTGTGTTGAAAATTAGTTTATGTTCACCAAATGTTTGACTTTTCCCCCCTCACATTTCCACGGCTTTCTTCAGGGTAGCAGTAGGGTGACAAAGTCAGCACTGACAGATGGGAAGGATGCTATCGTTCAGGTGATGTTCACCTCATCTCTTTAAAAATACAGCAGTAAGTTAACAAATATAACATAAATTTAAAAACAAAACTCACTAACGCTGGGCTAAAGAAATTAACTCAGGTAATGGGGGTTGCATATTTTTCAATTGAAGTGGGAAGTGCTGTGTGTGGGTACTAATTTACTCGTATTATTGTAACTGCCACTGCAACTGCATCTACACACAAGGTACCACAAATTCTCTATTGTCAGCTCATATGTTCCCCACGTGAAATAACTGAAAAGTCAGGAAAAATAACAAAGTCAGGAGAAGACAACCAAATTCTGAAGAAAGGGGAAGCAAGGGGTCTGCCTGGGAGTCACAAATGCTAGTTTTTATACCTCTGCTATATGATCAGAATTTATTTAAGAAAATATGGTTCCAAATCACAGGTTATGTACAAATTCTGTTTGATTAGAAGAACACAGAAGTGAGAGCACATAATCATAGAATTATGGAATCGTCTAGGTTGGAAGGGACCTTTCAGATCATCTAGTCCAACCGTCAACATCACTGACAAAAAGACACTATATCATATCTCTAAGCACTGTGTCTGCCTATCTTTTAAATACTACCAGGCATCTCTGGGCAGCCTGTTCCAATGCTTGACAACCCTTTCAGTGTAAAAATTTTTCCTAATACCCATCCTAAGCCTCCCCAGGTGCAGCTTGAGGCCATCTCCTCTTGTCTTATGGCCTGTTACTCGGGAGAAGAGACTGATCTCTTCTTCTCTTACACCCTCTCTTCAGGTGGCTGTAGAAAGCAACAAGATCTCCCCTCATCTCCCCTCAGCCTCCTTTTCTCCAGGCAAAACACCCTCAGCTCCCTCATAAGACTTGTGCTCCAGACCCCTCACCAGCTTTGTTGCCCTTCTGTGGACCTCAATGTGTTCTTTTGTGGTGAGGGGCCCCAAACCGGACACATTATTCAATACAGTACTCTAGTCCACAAGCTACAGGGATAGAGGTACATCGCACAGTGTCTTTCTACTGAGTTAGACCTGCAGACCCTAGTAACTAAGGCTTATTTATCATTATATCAATTTATCTATAAATTAGTTTTTACATGCTCCTATATAATACCTGGTCTCTGACTAAGGCTCTCAGACATTATTAGTTATTTACAGAGCAGTAGTGATACTTCATTTAGTTCCTAATTTTCCCTTCAGTCAGGGAAAAATACTTCAGAATTTAACAACTGAAACAAAGTTTGCAAAAAATGAGTCAAGAGAGAGTGTGTGCATGCATGCATGTTTCAGAAGAAGAAAAACTATGTAATGCTATCCCTTGAACACTGAACTCAGCAAGAATCATTAATTCTACATCAATTACCAACAGAAATTGGGAACGAATGTTTTTAAATGATTTTTTAATACTACAATTATTTAGTTGATTGGTACATCAGAAATGTCAAATGCTTTCAAACTTTCAAATCTGTATCTAGCCGCATGAATGGCCCACTTTGAAAATTGCTCAATGTATTTCTCATTTCAACTCCCTACTGCGTAGTGCCACTGAGAATTCAATTGTGTACTTTATTTCAGGCTTCTGTATTTAAGACTTCCATTGCAAGGCCAGATTTTCATCTGGTGGCATAGAATAATTTCGACACATAAATCTACATGTATATTCAGTGGTAACACACTCAACAGCAGTACACTGCAAACAACCTCCAAGCTCCTTGTATATTCATTTGTCCACAGGAACGCTATGCCTGTTTGCATAAATACCCCAAACCTTTGAAAGTCTGGCTTACTCTCATTTATTTCCTATTCATCTCTAAACTGAGTAAAAATAAGTACACTTTATTCGCTCTACTACTCTACAGTCATGTGGCTCTACTGATAATAACACTAACGCAAGTAAGAGGAAAATTTGTTCGAAGTTAGAGCAAAAGCTTTAGTACTGGAGATCTTTTCCTCGTCTCAAACGCCAGTGACTTGAATATCAATAAAGCATCAGCCCGCCTAACATCCTCCATCCACCACTCAGCTACAATCTCAGAGAATGAAGTAGCTATGGTGACAGCACCTTTTTCTTCAGTGCTAAATGCTGTGTTTTGGTTTGGCAACACCAGCCTCACCATCTGGAGAATTTTATTGCAGGGAGTGCCTGTGAGTGCCTGTTATTTATCCCTCCCCTTTTGAGAGTTCGTTCTAAATTATGTTTAATCAACATTCCCCACCGTGAACAAGAAGACCAGAGGTTTATATTCTATACATCCCTACGGTACAAGATTCAGAAAATTCCTAGCTAAAAAATCTGCTGAGTTCATTGAGAGTTCCCACCTGACTTTTAAAAGCAGTGCTTTGTACACAGACACAGTTTAAGATTTCAGATTTCTCTTGTATGCAAGCACTAGAGGTCAAAGATGCAACTAAGGTTCAGTCTTTGATTCAGTCCTAAACCCCAACCATATGGTATCTGGTAGAAAAATCCATTACTCTCAAAGTTTAAAGAAACATTTATCCAAAATAAATAACCCACAGGTGTCTTTTCAGAGTGTAATTCCTGTTATTGCAAAACATCTAATACTTACATATGACAAGAGACAAGACTCCATAGTGCAACACAATGCATGATAGAAAGGAAGCTCCAATTTATAGCAGGAATAAATGGAAAAAGTGTGCCAGGACACAGCACAGAGAGCAGACACAGTGTCATCTGAGGCAAAAGAAATACACTTTTGAAAAGAGAGAAAGTTTCTTAAAAAATTTTACCTAGGTTTTATTTTGCTAAATCTATGAATAGATACTCATGTTGCTTTGTACATACATGCGTGACAGGCTGGATGATTAAACAGAACACAAAATAAATAACTACAAAAACATACAGTCTTTCTTAAGAGACTTCTGGAATTATGCTGGAAATCCTTTTCCAAACCTGACTCAGTCTGATCTTTGCAGGTCATTAATAAATTATAGCTCACTCTATTTGTAACCTTATGCCTCGTTACTTTTATTCCATCTTCCTCAGTTAATATCAGTGAGACTTACTGTCGCATGCGACAAAATCAAAGTAGTTTTCCCATTTCTTTTCAAGAGACTTTGGATTTCTTCCCTTCCGCTAACCCTCCCCTTGATTGAGTTGTGGTGTCTTTTAAGTAAACTGTGGATTTTTACAGCCTGAGCTCCTAAATGACATCTAGATCTCACAGGTCTTCTAGACTGCCAATCTTTCTTGCATTTGGGGTGGGGGGGGAAGAAAAAAGAAAAAAGAAGAAAGAAAAGGCATCTTGAAACAGTGTTCTGAGATAAAATACAGTAATGGAAATTGAAATTAATTTCTTAAATGATGCACTATTTCTAATGTTCTCCCTTCCTGTCTGCTAAAACATTTGTAGATGGGAGGTAAAAGTCCATGAAGAGAAAGCCTTCCCCTCTCAGAGTGTCAGAATATATCCATTTTTCCCAGCTTAAAGCAACAGTACCACCTTGCTGATGTTCACCAGATACAATAAAAAAACCCTGAGGGTCAAAATCTAGCTTACTGAGAGCATGGAAGGACTAAGAGGATCAAGTGCATAAGGAAAAAGTCTTTCATATTCTGGAAAAATGGAATCTATTTGAACTGAAAGTGATTTGAGTAAAAAAAGATGATGGATGTGATTCAGAGCCATCTAGTGAGCATCACTAAGCTTGGCACCAGCCCATGGCTGGTATTTGCTATGGTGTGCTGTAGGGTTGAGCCCCAGGATGTGTCAAAAGTGTGGAAACTTAAGGACAGAGTGGAAAGGAGAGGTAAGAAGAGAAGCGGAGAAACAGGACAGGATCTAAACAACAATGCACAAACTTCTGGAAAGTTTGGGTTTGCAGCTCAGACCCATATCTAGAAAAAAGTTTTACTCTGCTTTTGCATAGTTGTTTTTCATCTGTATGTACACAGATTTTGTTCCCCAGCTCAGTGAAACCTGCTGTGTTGCACACACTTCCACATGCTGAAAAGATACACTGAAAGCACTGTAGCACCTTTTGCAAAAATCCAACAGAAAGGGGGGAGCTAAAACCAGAAAATAAAAAAAGGAAAGAGATGCATCGAGAGTCTGAGGGAAGAAAAGAAAGACGGCATTCTGAATAAAGAAGAGAGACATTTTAATGCATCTGCAACTCACAGTTGTGGTGGTAGTAATCTCCTCCGTTACAACCTTCAGCGTATCGACCACTGAGATATATCCCAGACGCCTCGCAATAGCTAAGGCAGTGTTACCATTCTGAAGAGAAAAGAGAGGAGGAGAGAGAGAGAGCACACTGAGAGGGAGGACTGTGATGGGAACCAATGAGATCACTCTCAACACTGCATGAGCCAGCATTTCCATCCAAAACAAGGCGCAGCCTAGGAAAAATCACTGGTTTTTTTTTTTTTTTTTTTGCTGTTATATCTGACTCTGTCTTTGTAACTTCTTTAAGACTATAGCCCTGGTTACCATGGTAACACAACACACTTACATCTGCCTGCTATGCCAAACGAAAAAAGTGCTGTATGGTTTAACCCTTCGGTGCTCAAATTTCACCGTACAGAATGTGTCTTGTCTGCAGAAGTTCATGTTTTATTTTGCATAAATGGTTCTACAACAGAAATACTCTTCTGAAAAAAGAATTCTAAAATGTTACAGTTTCACTTCCCATTGAAACTACTAAATCTTTATCAAGTACAATTCCCTCTTTGGGGAATACAAGATTATAGTTGTATTTTCCACTTATACTTCTATTCCTCCTTACAACGAAAACATGCATCCTGTAAAAGTATACTACAGCTAACGCCTTAACAAACACAAAACCAACCTATATAAGGCTTGGAGGTATAGAACTAATTTCCATTTAAATAAATTTATTTGCCTTTTTAAACAATCATGAAATATAGAGGTGCCATTTATCAAATAGACATTAAAATGGGGCTTTAGTAAGTGTTTAAGGCCTATTTATCTCCATTTCATCACATGGAACATTGGCAGTCCACACTCTCTGGGTCACTCAACTTGGGGAGAGAAGTGTTCCATGATTCTCTGTAAAGAGCTCTACACAGAATAGTTTTATGTCATTTTGCACCGAACCAAAGGAAAACATGTTGACCTTCTGGGGGAACCATGGAAAGCCCCTGTACTGCTCTTCACAGTGACATGATTTCTCTTGTGTCACCACTGACCCTGTGCAGGACATTAGCCTGATGGCTTCTCTCTACTTCAGTACTAGCTTTAGTTATCTATAATTTAAATTCTTCTGTATTAGTCTAGCTCAGTAACCCTGAAGCAGCACAAAATGAATAGATTAGCATCTTCAGAGCACAAATAATTTGACTCTTCTGTCAGTTGCACAGTAACTGTTCAATCCCACTCCCACATCCCCCTTCCAGATGTCTCGGGTTGAAATTCTCTCTTATCTCAAGCTAAAGGTTGATTTGTGTGGACAGGAACAGAACTAGTGCCTGAGTAGGCATGCAAACTGTGCAGTAAAGACACATTCTTAAAACCCTCCTTGGATTTGTGTTGGATTTGGGCATGACAGCCCCAACGTAAGGACTGAAAGCAAATAGAGACCTTTGGTTGAACATGCCCAATAGTACCTACAGCCTCAGAAGCCAACTACAAGGGTCTCTTGCTTGCTGATCTGGTATTTCGGATAACCACAGCAGATTATTCAATGTGATCATTCCAGGATCAAACAGGGCATCAGTGCTGGTTTAAGAATGCACAGTACATGTACACGAAAACTTGATCCAATCTGGGGAATTACACCAGTTTTGCACATTCTAGCTGCATTTTAAAGATTACCCAATTAGAGGTGACTAATAACAACATCAACGTGAAATAGGACAGTTGCATTCCTGGCTGACTGCTGAGAAGGAGGTGTGCCAGAGTTATTGACAGTCTTTGAGGAGACATTAACATCAGGGAACTCACTAAGAATTTGAAACAAATCCAGTGGAAAGAAGGACAGAAATTTCTGTCTAAATCTCAGAAGAGCCCAGGTTCTGATATTTACTTAATTTTTGTGGAAAAGATACCAATTTCCAGATGGAAATACTGAGGCAGAAGGTAACTGAACAAGCACAGCACAGCTAGCTGTGGCCAGCCTGACCCTGCAGCTCAGAAATCAATCTCCCCACCTCACGTTTAGCTTAGTGAGTTAGATCTGATCTGAACTACCTTAAAAAGATAAGGAAAAGAAGAGGAAGTTATACATACACATCTGACAACCAGCTGTATGAGGAATACTTTGACCAAAACAAAGCCCAAAGAAAAGAAAGAACAGAATTGCCCAGGGAAACAAGTTCCCAATGGCACTTGACAGACTTACAGTGGTGATGGCGTTGGGCTTGGCCCCGTGTTGGAGAAGAACATTGATGATGTGAGTGTGGCCTTGTTGAGCAGCTTGGTGAAGAGGAGTGTACCCATTCTGTTGTCCCCGGTAGTTACAACAAAAGCAAAAAAGAAAGAACAACCACCAGTAATTAGATTGGACACTTTCCTTTCCTTCATTCTGCTCCTTTTGAGACATTTCAAAAGGGCATTATGCCATTGACAGACTCAAAGATAACAAATCTTTAGTAATAATAACACTCATTCCCAAGATTAATGAAAACATAAAGGAAGATAACATCTTTATTCACAAATCATCTTTCACCTCACAATATAAGCAACCTCTGGAAAGCCAGAATCCTCATTTACTAAATCAGAGGGAGGAACAATGAGGAACAGTAAAGTGGCATGCTAAGGACACAGAATCAGAGCAGAGGCAGAGAACATTTTTCTTCCTCTCACATCTTAGTTTTCTATAGAAACCCCAAGACTTGTCTTTAAGATGTTTGAGCCAATTTAAAAACTAACATTTTTAACAGCAGTGATTTGAGACTATTTGCTTTTAAGAAGGCTAAGAACATATACCTATTAAAAATGTCAGTTTTAGCGTTACTTTTCCTTCAAAAGGCTTGGCCAAGCTGTAATTACACTTAAAAACATGTACACAATCTCTGTATTAATAAACATGCTTAACTCCATATATTCATCTGCTCCAGTGATTCATTCTAACGTTACACAATACAGAAACATAACCAAAGCGTACTTCAGCTAGCTGATCAGAGATGGTATTGTGTAAGTCCAGTCAGGCAATTCATTTACAAAATTATTTGCAATTGGCTTTGAAAGTAAGCAGAGAATAAACTGGAAGAAAACACCAAGCTGACCTCACTGTACACTTATGTAAAGCCTGGGGGCAGGCTCTGAAGGACACACTCTGAGCATGATCTCTTTTGCAAACAAGTAGATGTAAGTAATGCTTTGTACTACTAATGAAATAGTGACAGTCCTTATACTTACAGTACGCATGTAGGGCCTACTAAGAAATCGAAGGAGGATTTTACTGTAGGCTGTAGTGTGAAGTAAATTCACTATCTTTACTTAAATATTAGTGCATTCCTTCAAAGAAGAATTCAGCTGCGTTATTTTTCACTGGAGATGGCATAAAGCATCATGCAGGCTTTCTCTAGTTAAAAACCAAGCTGCAATAGAGGTTACTTATTTTATCCTGAATCCAGCCAGGATGGATTTGCTCTTTAAATGGAGTCCACAGTACAGGTTGACAGATTGCCAGCATTTTTATTGGTCCCTAGGTGTGAGATTCTGGAGAACCACTGCTCCATACTCATACAAACTGCTGACTTTAATGTTTTTCTAAATAAGTGAAATACCTGGGGAAATAGCATCAGAATCTGGACCACTGACCCCTTAGACTATCGAGTGAAACCTAATATTAAAGACGCAAGTATGTCTGTCCCTTTAGTTCGCCTCCAAATACGTCAGCTGAATGTCTTGGCAGTTATCATTTGGATCCTGCTAGCATCTGCTTTATTAATTCTTATCAGCTGTTTTTCTAGTAGTGCTGCCTGTTCTTTTGGAACCCCTTTTATTTTTGCCTATTAATTTTGGGTGATCACAAAGGGATGGGTCAGCTTCTTTTATTTACGTACTTTGCAGTTTCTTAGCACATTCATCTGTGGCCACTGTGATTAAACAGTGCTACTTTGAGAAATTATTCCATCCCATAGGTCCCAGCTGGGGACGTAGGAGCTGGCCAGAGGGACCAGCAGACCAGAAGCCTGTGATTTTGATTGGGATCTACAAACACTAAGTATGTCACTAGAAATATCTACAGACTTTGCGTTGATCCCAAGGCATTGACTGAAGCCAAAGCTGTGCAGCTCCTAAGTTAGCCTTCTCTTTCTGATAAAGGTCATGCGATGAGATCTGGGATGTGACACACTGTTGCTGTCACCAGAAACTCTCTGCCTATACTTAGGAGATAGACAATTCTGGCTACAAAATCCATCACATTCAGGTGTTGTGCCCACCAGTTTATACTGGAAGAAACTGCTGAAGTCAGTGGATTTCATTCAGACTTTGGTTGTAGGCAGTCAGGTTTGTTTCAGTAAAACCATACCCAGATTTCCCTGAACTCCCCCCTCCTGCCCCCAAACCTGTGTTCAGTAAACTGCATTCCTCCATAGCCATCTCCTCTCCCAGAGTCATACTGCCCACACTGTGATCAGCAGTAATTCTTCCCACTCTTCTCCCAGCAGATCAAAGAGAACCTGGCATCGCCCCCCAATTGTCTGAATTGTTACTTACTGGTTTGGCAGTGCATTGGTATTATGCCGGTGTAAACCATATGTAAACAAGATCAGAAACAAGCTCGCATTTGTTAGTTTGCAAGTAAAATGAAAAAAAACGCCAATGAAATTTATTCTCTATCTCCTTCTTTCATACACCCAGAGACTTTTCTGACCACTACACAATGAGATGTAGCAGAGAGAAAGCATTTCTCAACAGCCACAAATCACTGCATGTTGACACCCACCATGCAATAATTACAGTTTCCTAGTGAAAAGGCACCTATGGTATGTATTCGTAGTGCTTGGTTACCAGGTTCATAATAAAGAGCAAAAGCAAGCAATGAAAAATTCTTTACCTTGGTTTTAGCATTGACATTTGCTCCCTGCTTGAGAAGAAAATTCACCATTTTGATGTTTCCATAGTGACACGCCACAATTAAAGGTGTATAACCAAGCTACAATAAGAGAATAAAGAAGTAAAACTGCAAGCTCAGTGGAACATTCCTTTCACAGTGGCAGATTCCTTTGGCACACTGTAGACAGTAGCCATTCCATGATTTACCTTTGTCTGAGCATCTTGGTTTGCACCATGTTTTGTGAGTATTTCAGCTACATTCACTTTATCCTCTTGAGCTGCAAGGTGTAAGGACGTCAGTCCAGTCTGGAGGTAGAATACACAAAATAAATAAATAAAGATGAAAATAATAATAAAACCTACTTTATATGAGGAAAGAAATCTAGACTTTCCCACTTCCTCATCTTTAAAGCATGAAGAGATCCTAACTATAGTTTCTAAATATGTGTGGGGTTTTTTTAAAAAAGTAGAGTTGATGTTTTTTCTCTTCTGGCTGAGAAACAGCTCCAAAGCAATTACATCACCATCACCACAGAGTAAAACTTTCAGGCATCAGTGATCACGCTCAGATTTTATACAATAACATCACTTGGGAAGCTGAGGAGCCCATTAATAAATTAGGGAAGCACATTCACTGTGCTTCCCACTCCTCAGACAGGAAAGGGAACCTTGACAACTGCCGGCACGAGTCTGAAGGAAATAACTCCAGAAATAGATTCCATTCAAAGATGCCAAGGAAATGGATGCAGCCTTTAACTAAAAGCCCACTGTGATCATTCACACAGTACTTGCCTGTGAACAAAGCAGGGAACATATTTTGTAAAAGAAATGAGAACCACCTCATTTCTTACTGGTTAAATAACATAATACATTAATGCCATAAAATGAGAGACCTGAGCCTTCTATTTTGACTTCCGTGAACAAAAACTGCAGGCTTTTGACCCCACGTAAATAACTTACATATAAGCCTGGGTAGATCCAGTGGCCTATGAAAATCTACAGTAATGGGGTTTTTTTGAGGAACTTGTTTTCTATGAAAAAGCTGTCATGTACAATCATACAAAAAATAAATTAAAAAAAAAGGAAAGGTCTTCCATAGGACTTTTCTTACTTGCTGCTCCACTAATAATGTTGTTTTGTTATTTGCCAGACACTGCCAATTTCTTCCACTTGAAAAGAAGAGTGAAGGGTAAATATATGAGGAAAAGTATCTTAGTTGGCAAGAACACTGAACTATTTTAGACTCTAACACTCAGGTTGCTGATACATGTTGCTAAATCTACCCATGGACTCACAAACAACATGACATCATTCCTACACTGCACTTTGCATCTTCCTGGATATTCCCACCCACAGTACTTCATCTCTGTTTGCGAATTACCTTTGTTGCCACATGGATATTGGATCCTTTCTCCAAAAGCAAGGTCACCATGTCAGTGTGACCTTCTTGGGAGGCCAAATGAAGCGGGGTCACTCCCTGCTTGGTCAAAATGTTGGTCTCAGCCCCATAGTTCAATAGAGTGGTAGCTATCTGCATCTGATTTTTCTTGGCAGCAATATGCAGAGGGGTGTATCCATTCTAACACCAGTCAGGAAACAAAATGAGAATAAAATTAACAGAACAGTCACGTAAGCCTAAGAAGTCAGACACCATAAAACAGTATTACTTCATATTACCTCTAATTACTAGAGATAAGAGTTCATTAAATTTCAAGGCCAGACACATCCCACAGGGCCCTGCTGTTGTGTTGTTTTGTCCGTCTGCTATTTTTGCCATCTAAACAAGAACAAAGCCAGCTCTCACTGGGGTGGGCAGAACTGTTCAGCTAATACCTTCATATTATCCCAAGTTCAAACCCTACATTTTGAATAACGTATGTTGTAAATATTCACTTTTGACTGATGAGTGACATTCTCTGTGATGAGTGATGGGCGCACATTCTGCATTGCATTACACTTTTTTGGCGTGTGTGGGTAGAGGTGTGTTTGCATATGAAATTTTGATAGATGGGTCAGTCATGGAACCAGCAGGAAACAGCAATAGGAAGGAATGCTTTTCTGATCAAATTAACCATTTCAACAAAGCAGAAGGGCAAAGATGGTACTTTCCAGCAATCAGACAGCCTCCCACTTTTAGAATCATAGAATGGCTTGGGTAAAGCACCTTAAAGATCACCCAGTTCCAACCCCCCTGCCATGGGCAGGGACACCTCCCACCAGACCAGGTTGCTCAAAGCCCCATCCAACTTGGTCCTGAACATCTCCAGGGATGGGGCAGCCACAACTTCTCTGGGTAACCTGTGCCAGTGCCTCACTACTTTCAGGGAAAAGAATTTCCTTCTAATATCTAATCTAAATCTCCCCTCTTTCAGTTTAATTGCTTTACAACACACTGCGGGGGAAAATTCTGGGTTATAGCAGCCAATCCCTCTGGAGGGTGTTCAGTTGGTTCCCTGTGGGTGTTTTTAAAAAGAGAGCTTTACCAAACAATCCTGCTGTAATTCTAGCTTTTGTTGCTCTCCACGCACCGCCACGGGAACAATAGCTCTGATACATTTAACAGGCAGGCTGCGTTTTTTGGCAGCGTGTAAAACAGTAGCATCACACAGAGCAGAACCCTCTGACCTCAGCAGCTTGTTATTTTCCCCTTTGCTTGACTCAGTGATATCATGACAGTGTTCCTAACCCCAGAATGAATTCTCCATTTGCATGGTCAGAAATACACACATCATTTCGTAGAATCATTGAATAGTTTGGGTTAGGAGGGACCTTAAATACTGCCATGGGCAGGGACACCTCCCACTGGACCAGGTTGCTCAAAGCCCCATCCAGCCTGCCCTTAAACACTTCCAGGGATGGGGCAGCCACAGCTTCTCTGGGCAACCTGGGCCAGTGCCTCACAACCCTCACAGGAAAGAATTTCTTCCTAGTATCTAATCTAAATCTCCCCTTTTTCAGTTTAAATCTTACCCCTCATCCTATCACTCTGCTCCGAAATAAAGAGTCCTCCCCATCTCTCCTCTAGCGCTTTTAGGTACTGGAAGGGGCCACAACATCTCCTCAGAGCTTTCTACAAGCTGAACAACACCAGTTCTCCCAGTTTGTCCTCACAGCAGAGATGCTCCAGCCCTCGGATCATCTTTGTGGCCTCCTCCGGACTCGTTCCAAGAGGTCCATGTCCTTCTTGTGTTGGCGACCCCAGAGCTAACTAATGTTATACTAAAGTGACTTTCCAGCTATGACTAAAGCTCGCAAACATGAAACAAGCTAGGAGAGGCCCAGGGTGGGCAAGGTGGAGGCTGGGCCACCCTCCCGCTGGCCTGGGGCTCCTCAGGCGGGTGATGGAAGCTCACCTTGGCAGTTGCATGGGGCGAGGCCCCCTTCTCCAGCAGCAGCAGGGCCACCTTCTGGTTGTCGTAATGGGCCGCCACGTGGAGGGGGGTGAGGCCGTTCTGTAAGGGTGGTTATGGCGTTAGGCTAGGCGTGCAGGAGGGAGACATTAGTGTGTGAGGTGACTGGTGGGGAGCAAGGGTGGGTGGCCATGAGCCAAGGAGAAGCAGTGGAGGAGGGGGAATCAGGTCGTTTCTGTCTCCCCAGAGCCCACACTAAGCAATTCCCAGGAGGAAACCAGGCCTTGTCCCCAAGGTTATCCATCAGGATTTTGACAGGGACCCAAACCACGCTTGGCAGCATGGTTTCCACAATCAGCATGCACCACCCATGGAGGAAGGCGACCCTAACAAAGTCAAAGTCACCATGTGAAAGCAGCTGCAGCCTTCCTTCACACAGTTCTTTCCTAAGGAAGCATCCAAACCGCTGCTGACTTTTTCTTTCTTGTCCATACCTTGCCAGCTGAATCAGGAGAGGCGCGACGCTGCAGCAGGAGTTTTGCCACCTCCAGGCTCCCGTATTTGGCTGCCACATGCAAAGGTGTGAATCCCTTCTGAAAAATTCCAGGAAATAAAAAAGCAGAGATTTGTGTTAAAAGGTCATGCTGACATCTCTCTTTTAAGATCTATGAATTAAGCTTGTATTCTTCAATCTATATTCTAGCTCACAGAATCAACAGCTGTACCTAGAAAGACCATCATCTGTGAAAGTACTACGAGAAGCATGAAATACAAGAAAATATTTTGCCTTGTATTATTCTTTCCCACGTACATGCTGTCAGATGTTTTATCTGACACAGGCTCTACCAGGAACATACACTCTGTGTGCGGGCAAGGAAGGCGCTTGTTCAAATTTCTACTCCACACCAGCTGCACTTTTCAGTTTCACAATGACAGCTTTAGAAATATTTCCTGTATCAACTGTTGCCAGTAACAATGAAACCAACTCAATTCAATGAGAAAAGGTCCAAACTTTGTATTCCTTCTTTAGAGTTTGTTGAAGAATGATTTATTTTTGGACTCAAGTATCCATAAAGTAACTCAGTTCTGCTGCAGCCTCTGAACCATGGGTAAAAAAAGTCACACCTGACAAAGAAAACCCATGGATGGAAGACAGTAGGTGGCAGACTGCACCGCTGCCCTGACAGTAATTCCGGGGAGCTACGATGACCTGTTTGCCTCGACACATAAGTGATGTGAAATGTTTATTGTCATTATTATCTTGTTGCACTCAATACCACCTCAAAATGTTTATGTCAGGGAATGTCAAGTATTACCAGTGCATGATCCCAGGTTTGTACAGAGATTATCTAGTGGAGTACATCTTCTCCTATTCATAATTACAGAATGTTCCCACAGTACTAAAGCAATGGCCATAAAGCAATATGGGAAATTAGGAAAGTATTTAGTGTATTTTTAGCCATTTTAATGTGATTTAACAGCTGGATAAAATGAGAACAGCAAGCATTCCCAGTAATCCGTGGATCATAATTTGCAAATTGCTGGTTTAGTCTTCTAAACCCTGGAAGACTTCCCGTTGTTGAAAAACATGTTTTAAGCTCCAGCTGTAAAACTAGAGGTACTTTTTTAAGACTTAAAACAATACTGAGAATTACGTGATTCTCAATCATGTGATAAATTTGGAAAAGATACCTTAACACATAATTCTGTTCACAGTTATCTATTTTCTTACGTGTCCAGCACTATGAGGAATATGTTGGTAAACATTTTTGTTGAACAAAACAATAACGATTTTGCAGACTGCTTCTATAACCCCAGACAAAATAGCCTGTTGTGTCATATGACACCTCATTTATAGAACCACTGAAAATAGACTCAACATTAGATGAGACTGGACAGATGCTGATTTTGTATGTTTTAGGAACATTCCCTCCAGCTAGCACAGACCAGAATTATTTTACTATTTAAATAAACAAGGTACTGAAGAATAAGCAGGCCTGTTCAGCAAAAAGTATTGTTGTCATCCCCCCCCTTTTTATTTTTTTAATTTTGGCCAAAAAAGCCCTACCCATAACACAATGAGAAAGTGAGAAACAAGGACTTTGTATACATTTTACACCTGTTGGGACCATGTATTTATCATGATCTGCATTTGGCTCCAGTGGGAACCAAACTCCCAGCTTTAGATGACAGCAAAATGTGTTAAAATGTGATTAACTTCTGATACATTACTTCAGCCTATCGGATTGCTGTTGCTTAAGTAAGAA
This sequence comes from Thinocorus orbignyianus, assembly GCA_013400375.1. Taxonomy (NCBI): domain Eukaryota; kingdom Metazoa; phylum Chordata; class Aves; order Ciconiiformes; family Thinocoridae; genus Thinocorus; species Thinocorus orbignyianus. Next base: position 298,493 of record VXBW01007187.1, read on the forward strand.
CAAAACAAAAGACCCAAACTAGTCCAACTTCTCAGTGTGAAAGCACATTCCTCACAGAACAGGCGTACGCTGCCTAGAACACAGATGTAAAGCATTTTGTCTTACTTTGGTGGACATGGAGTGCGAGGCACCGGCCTCCAGGAGAACTGACGCGACATCAACTTGTCCCTCTCTGGCAGAGATGTGCAGTGGAGTGTACCCATTAGTTGTTGCAGCATCAGGGTGGGCCATGTGCTGGAGGAGAAGTTGGACGATCTCCGTTTTGCCCAAGCGAGAAGCGATGTGCAGTGGTGTCTGTTCTTCCTACAGCTCAAATCAAGTAGATAATTAGCACAGGTAGAACCACCCTCAACACATTATTCTGGTTGATCCCAAGAGATCTACCTATGCATTTGTCTTGCAAAAATCAAAGGAAGTGATAGTACCAAAAAAAGGGCAGTACTGGAGGGCTTACAGGTTAACTTTTACGATGATTTTCAGCAATTAGAACAGAGAGAACTATGAAGAAAAACTTTTCCTTTATCAAGCAGATAGCGCACATCACCATGAGTATCACTTGCTCCCTTTTGCGTTCTTAATTTGCTTTACAACAACTGTACCTTGCTCTACCAGCAGTCACCTTGGTCTCAAAATCTGGCACTAACTACTAATAAAACCTCTGATGTTAGGCTTTAGTTCATGGCTGTGCACCCCCTTGCTCAGATAGAATAGCTGCTGCTAGTCTGAGTCAAGCACATTGTACTGGTGGAGTTAATTTTCATCACAGCAGCCTGCATCTTGATCTGTTTTAGATTTCTAACCGAGACAGTGCTGATAACACACCAGTGTTTTAGCTATTGCTGAACAGTGCTTACACAGCTCTGTTTCTCCATCAGCCCCCCTTGCAGGGAACAGGCTGGGGGTGGGCAAAAGGCTGAGAGGGGACACAGCCAGGACAGCTGGCTTGAATTGACCAAAGTGACAATCCATCCTGTATAACGTCATCCTTGGTGATAAAAGTAAGGGCTGTTTTTTTCCAAAGAAGCCGTTGCTCAGAGACTGGCTGGGCATCGGTCTGCTTGTAGGAAGTGGCGAGAGACTGCATTCACATCACTCACAGGGGGAAAAGGATTTTGTTTTGTGGGATTTTCTTCTTTCTCCTTCACCTATTAAACTGTCTTTATCTCAATCCGTGAGATTTTCCTGCTTTTGCCCTTTCATTTCTGTTCCTCATCCTGCTGCAGGTGGAGTAAGCAAACGCCTGAGCTGCCGGCTGGGTCCAGCCCACCTCACATTCTCTTCGGAATATTATGCAGAAGTAGGTTACTATTTTTCAGAACTGTTTTCTTAATATTGAATCAGCAGATCAAATAAAAATGAAATTTCTCCTTCCTAGCAACTCTGCTTCAGCTGTGGTTTTGAGTAAGATAAAGCAAAAAAACAAACAAACAAAAAAATTGGAAGCAGATCACCTACCCTGGCTCGGGCATCAACCAGGGCCCCGTTTCTCAGGAGGCAGCGAACTACTTCCACCTGCCCAGCACGTGCCGCCATATGCAACGCAGTTTCTCCACGCTGCAAAAAAGTAAAAACATTTCAGTGTCCTGAACTTCCAAAAAGAAACAAGATCTCTGATGGTGGCAATTCCATCCACATCAACCCGTACACAGACCTGTCTTTCTGCCAATTGAGAACCTGCCTTCAGAGCCAGCAACACACAGTTCAGAAGAAGAGGATGTTCATACATGTCATTGGGCCTGAATCCACTTTGGTTTGCAAACTGGGTTACCCCAGACAAACAATCTCACTACAGAGGGTCAGAACTGAAAAATCCTGGCTTATAGAAAATTCTGCAGTATAGAATCATAGAATGGTTAGAGTTGGAAGGAACCTTAAAGATCATCCAGTTCCAAGTTCCCTACCCCTGCTCACACCTCCCACTAGACCAGTTTGCTCAAAGCCCTGTTCAACCTGGTCATGAAGACCTCCAGGGATGAGGCATCCACAACTTCTCTGGGCAACCTGAGTCAATGTCTCATTAGCCCCACAGTAAAGAATTTCTTCCTAATATCTAATCTAAATCTCCCCTCTTTCAGTTTAAAACTGTTTTCCCTTGTCCCATCGCTACACTTTCTCATAGCATTCCCTCTCTTGCTTTCCTGTAGCTCCTTTAGGGACTGAGAGGGGCTATAAGATCTCTCCAGAGCTTTCTCTTCTCTAGGTTGAACCGCCCCAACTCTCACAGCCAGTATAGACTCCCCTGGTCACATATGTTCCTCAGTCTTCCTCATAACAGTGCATCAACCTGTGTGCTGCACCAGAGATAAGAGTATATTGTGCCTGTCTCTTACACGGGATTGCAAGGCACACAAGCCTCAAGATGGAAGGGGGTATTTTTCCAGATGGTCTCTTCCTGCACACTGTGTGGAGCTGGCAGCCTTCCGATGGATGTGCACAACTGAGCCAGCATATGAAATGTGTAAAATCTGTGTTCAGCAGTGTGGGTTGGTCTGCAGGTTATGGTATGAATCTTGTTTTAAGCCTTTTGTAGCCCACAGAATTTGAAGGAAGAAATGAAATTGTGGAAAACTGACTGAAATTATGTTGAATTCTAGATAAGGATAAAGATACATGGCTGGTTTATTCAAATCATTTACTTTTTATGTAGGCTTGCAAAGGAACACTGAAAGCGAGTATTCCTTGACAACGGTGTTTCTAGCTTAATTTTACACTGTCCAGCATGCTTTTAGTGTACTGTCCTAAAGTGTCCTAAAACAGTCCTGTGCAGTTCATCAGTATCCGGTACATCAGGCACTGTGACAGTTCCACAGCCAGGAGCTCCGTTATTTATTTGTTACAACAATGCAGCAGGACTGATCACTTTGTGTTAATAGTTCCGTCTCCTTACTCTAGAGCTGGAGTATACTTTGTCATAAGACTTTCACCCCAACAATTACCAGGTTAAGCTGTAATTACCAAAATGAACACTCTGGTTAAGATCTTTTGCATCAGAATCAGGAATCACATCTTCTTGTCTTTCGTCTAGATGTAGGAAAAGAAGCAGCCTGATCTTGCCTACTGTTATGCCTACTAAACCCTCTTCAGCAGAGGTTGATTTATCTTGTAATTTTAAAATTAACACTGTATTGCCAGCTGTGGTTAGTAAGTAGGCAACAAACGAAATCCTACAGCCCCAACTACAATTCTTAATAGATTTCCATCTATACAACCTTTATTACCTGAAAAATAAGCTGTTTAAGTGTGAATAAAGCTTACATTTCACACACTCTGAAGAACAAATTTCCATGAAGACCCTTATGTACTTGAATGAGCAAAGCAATTTATCTTTTGGAAAGAGTTAGTAATTCAACAGGGAACTTACAGCTTACCAAGTAAAAGCCAAGACATCTGTGTAGCATAAACTGTAAAGTGTTAAACTTTGCACAAAAATGTCCAGTGACACAATGCTTTTAATTGCTTCCACAATATTTTCTGGTTGGCTTTCATATTATTAATAAAGTTTTCACATAAAGATTGCTTCTATAAAAAAGTATGAAAGCAGGAAGAGATTATGTCAAGAAAAGTCTGTTCTAATGATTCAAGCAAACAAGTCAGTGCCCTCAACATTTTCACTAGGTTCCATGTAAGATTTTTCTGACTGAGAAAAACTGATGAGATCAGTGTAACCAGATTACTAAATATTTGTTGTTGTTTCGTTGTTGGGAAGACTTATCTGTAACATTTTGTACTGGTAAAAAGCTGAATATTTGTTTAAACTGACAAACTTAAACCATAAGGTATCAACAAAATCCAGGTCAGAAAACTATCCTGTTCTTTTTATTATTCTTCTTCTTGGTAACTAGGCTATTGGTATACAAACACTGATTTCTATGGTAAGTCAGGTGCTGCATTTTATGTTACCTCCCAAAGGTCACATTTAAGCATGGTCTTTTGAAAGGCACCGGTTCCTAGAATTTCCTAAGAAGAATATCTCTTGTAAAAGGTTTTTACTTTTTGTTTAATTATTAGAGTTTAAGCATTTTATACCCATTCACTGATAGAAATGACACAATTTCGTGGCAGACAGTGAAGCTATGCAAGCAGAAATCAGAGCCATTTGGACTTAAATTTCACCCGTCAGAATGGAAACAGTCTTCCCTGTGACTTGGCTTACAATCAGGTTTGGATGTATTTGGTGAGCTTTGTCTGTTTCTAGGGGAAATTCTATGCGCTCAGGCATTGTTGCAGAATATACAAACCCACAGATGGCTTATAATCAGAGAATCATCTAGGTTGGAAAGGACCTTAAAGATCATTGAGTCCAACCATTATCTGCCAAAACCCATCATTAAATCATGTCGCTAAGCATCATATCTACCCATCTTTTAAATACCTCCAGGGACTGCAATTTCTCCACTTCCCTGGGTAGCCCGTTTCAATGTTTGACACCCCTTTTGACAAAGAAAATTTTCCTATTACCCAATCAAAACCACCCCATGTGCAATAATGCATATACAGTCACCACTTTCTCCTTGTCACTTCTAGATTAATTTGTCCTAAAGTGCAAAAAAGTCATCAAGTATCATCAAAATGTGACCTTTGGTTGGGCTACATGGTAGGCCAGACCCTTTTCGGAGGAGGTATCGCACAGAGGATTCTAGTCAAAGCCATACTCACAATGTTAGTGACATCGGGAGAGGCTCCGTTCTGCAGCAGAAGGAGGACTATGTTCAAGTGGCCCATAAATGCAGCCACGTGTATTGGTGTGAGGCCCGACTGCGAAACAAAGCAAGAGCAGTTTTACTCCTCTGCACGGGCGTAGGGAAGGGGCTTCTTCGTTTAAATAAAAGATAAGTGAAAGTGAGGCATGAGAGGAGAGAGAACAAAGGAAGCAAAAAGGGAGAGAGAGAAGGAATGTTTCTTCAGGACATGAAACATTTTTCTACCTCTGTTATAGCCTGGATTGAAGCCCCATATTTCACCAGGAGTTCCATGACTTTGATGCGATTTTTCTTGCAGGCAATGTGCAGTGGAGTAAAACCATTCTGTGCAAAAGACAGTCATGTTAGTTAAAAAACATGCAGCTACACTTTCCACACAGCTCCATGCTGGCACAGCAGGAGCAGAAATGTTAGAGTACCAGAAGCAATTGTTCTTTAAGCACAACAGGTTATGAATTACAGACATCTCCCTGTAGACTAAGGCAGAACAAAGCAGGGCTGCTGCTTTCTTCTCAGGCAACAGAGAGAAACTCAACCTCCACCTCCAAAAACCAAATGCCCGTTCTGCCTTTCACATGTAAGCGTGTGTGCACGTATGTATGTGGTTCCAAAGGCTGCCTACATGTTTAGGTAAGGACGACTTACTGTGATTCCCAAGACCGCCTAACACAAGGAAAATATAAGAAATGGTAGTGATCGCTTTCAAATCAGGTAGCATCTTCTGAAATGTATAAAGCATATTCTATACCTCTCTAGGAAAAGAACAGAGTACTTCTTCCAGATTTCACCTTATATTATTTGTCTTTTTAGAATACCTTGTAATCTAAGCATCTTTGTGCATTTATTTTTATACTTATGCCTCAGTCTGCAGTATACCATATTCATGTTTGTATGCTCATACATTCTGTGAGGTATCCTAAATAAATCACTATTTCAGCCATGGTTTCACAATACAAAGTGTTCATTCTTGGAAGTATTTGTGGCCACCTTCCTTTACTCCTGCCCCGCTGAGTCCTAAAGCATTGCAAGCAAGGTCTTAGCCCTCATATGGATTAAAATTAAATGGGGCAGGGACGGGAAGGAAAGGGAACATCTCAAATCTGGATTGCAACCTAGCATTTTGTATTGTGAGATAACAGTTGTTGTGCTTACCATCAGCATATATTCATTTCTTCAGAAATGCTTATTCAGGAAGATTGGGGTCCAAATCAAAGCATGACTTGATGCTCCATATTGTAATACATGCTTTGATGTCAAGCGCTTTTAATGTACTATTATAGTTAAAGCAGGTTAAGTGTACGTCTAAAGCTAAGCAAACACATTATTCACCATATGTGAACATTTTAGTGAAAAGCACAGGTAACATTTTTAGATAACATTGAAAAATTGCTATATTTTCTAATGAAAAGGATCAGTGTTGCTAAACAATCAACTAGCAGTAAGCAGAACTTATCAGTGAAATCTTAGCTCACAGAAAGAGGCATGTGACACATTCTTCTACAGTCAGCTTCCATTAAGAGAAATGTTAATTACTAGTTGATTTGAAGGTACTTTAAAACATATACAAACTGAAAAAAATAAGAACTCATATAGTGCTTGTATCGTCAAATCATTTTGCAAATGCAAACTACTTTTTTAAATCTAGCTGAAAATGAATTAATTGTAAAATTTATTCCATCACAGAACTCTGCTAATTATTACTACTATTAGTCTTCTCCAGTTTCTAAAGGAGTCAAAACCATTAGATATTTTACTTCCCCCACAACATCTCTCAGTAGATTTCATTTTTTTACTGTTACAGAAGTTTCCATATTTTCACTTAATTTTACTGCCTGAGTTGATTTAATTTTGCCACTTCTATTTATGTGAGAAACACTTTGATGGGGGAGAGGAGAAGGCAGAAAAGGCATATCACTAACAGAAATTATGTGCTTCATTTAATATATTAAATACTATAAACAAGCCAGAGGCAACAAGTCCCTGACGGGAGAGGAAACAAGAGAGAGGGCAAAAAAAAAAACACAAAACCCAGAGTGAAGGGAAGAGAGCAGAGAGGCCTGAGGGTGTTCTCCTTTCATTTCAGATGTTTCTCTGGGAGGAACAGAAGCTGTATTTCTGGTCACGGAAGGAAAGAAAGATGTGGGGGCTAGCATACAACATGTATGTGTGGGTAGCTGAGGAAAGTACAGCTAAAGATAACCAGAATACTGACAAGAAAAACAAGAAAGAATGAAAACATCATTGAAAATATCAACCAAAAGTTAACATGATACCGAGAAAAACAAAAGAAAGGCATAAGAAAAAGTGTTACAGGATTTGCAGGTATAGACAGGTCAAGAAAAATGAGAGAGCAGAAGAAAATTTTGTCAATAAAAGTGAGATCCAAGTGAGTAAGAGAAGCAAGGGATAGAGGCAGCCTCCACAGGGTCATACTGAAGGCAAGAAGATGGGGAAGACCTCAGAGTGGTCTGTGGTGGAAATTTTGTGGACGCTTTGAATTCAGCAGGCAATGGCAGACTTCTTGCCATGCAGAAGTACCTCCAGTGTTCATAGTTTCTTTCTTTCCCTCACCGAGTGCAATATATCGGTTTCACCTTCTGTCCAGCTAACAGTTCATGGGGATGCTTCCTATTAGAGAAAATTGGAATCCTGCCTGGGGTATGGACAGATAAAAGACTCTTGTAAGCTTTATGAAGCCAAATGTGATGCTTTTCCCTCAGATAGGGGATAACAGTCTGATCAGTGTGTGAAAGAAATCATACCTGTTTTCCTGAAAGCATCAGAAGAACTGTTGTTTGAAAAGGAAGAAAAATGGTGCCTAACAGGGGGGAATGTCATAATTCGATAAATGCAGTAATAGTAGCTTTTTAATATATTTTCTCCATTCCAATTAGTTTACTGATTCAGCTGAAAGCTTAGAAATTATGTGTGTCATATCACATCATAGGAAAAACCGAACTACTAACTCAGTAAAATACCAATGCACACATCAGGATCAACTAGAAACTGCTGTGATTTTAGGATCTCTGTAGAACTTCCAGACCTGATACTACAGCCACTTGCCACAGGACATGGTCCATGACTAGGCCTAATGATACGAGATACAATACTGGTAACCAGCAGGTGCGACAACCCCTGTTGTTACTGCAACTATTTAAGGTTTTTGGAGTTTGTTGACGGAGTTTTCACTTAGCTTTACTGGTAAGAGCTACTCATCTGCCCTGGATAGCTTTGTTACATGACACAGGTGGGACAAGTTTACCAGGGCACGAGCATTGGGATTTGCTCTCTTGTCCAGAAGGAGTTTGGTGACACGATAGTGGCCGCAGTGTGCGGCCACATGGAGGGCGGTCAGATAATCCAGCGTGACATCATCCACAGGAGCTTTGTGCTGCAGTAGGTGTTTGACACATTCCACGTGGTCCCCCTGGGCTGCCATGTGAAGTGGAGAGAGTCCATTCTGTGGCAAAAGAAAACAGAACAGTAACCTGTAGTGACTCTCCACTTTGTGGCACTCTCCAATTGTGGCACTTATTAGAAGGACATCATCACGACATGATGCAGAATACAAAAAGAAAGAGATTTGTTGCTATTAATATGCATAACAAGTTGTTTTCAGGAAAAAATAATTTTAATACCAGTTACCTTTGTTGGGCACTGACATTTGATGATGTAAAGGGCTGCTCAGTGGGATTTGCTATTATACTACAAGTATCTTTCTCATTAGTTTGACCAAAGGGACAGCATTTGTAGGAAATGCATCAATTTTAGATGCTTCTCAGAAATCAACAAGAACACATTGAAATAATTTCCCAAGTATGAAATACTCCATGAAAACAATTAGGAAAACCTGCAAGTCACAGGTCCTAGTCAGCTTATATGCAGGATCAGAAAATATATAACGGGAATAATTTCTCAGGAGTGACTGACCCAGCTTTCTCATCTCTGTGTCCTACAGTCTTAGCAAGCCACAAAAGTAAAGTGCCTGCAGTAGCACTGTGTATCAAGGTGTTTAGTCTGGTATTATGGAGAGGGGCAAAGAAGAGTACACTGTTTCATATATTTGGAAAGGATAGTCCCTAATTATGTAAGGAAACCTTATTTTGGATCATTGTACCCATTAATAACATTTCCTTTGGGAGAAGAGAAACGTTCCTCTCTTCTTCCTTGTCCTTTCAGTGACACTGAAAATTCTGTGGAAAGTTACATTAAAGCCGTTAACATATTCTAGTAAGACACACACCTTGGTCCGTGCAAGCAGTGGGGCACCTCGTTCCAGGAGCAGCTCCACAACTTGGTCGTGTCCACTTCTTGCAGCACAGTGGAGTGGGGTGAGTCCATCCTTAAAAGTAAAAGGAAGGAAAACACATGAGCACATCCCCTGTTGTCCATCCGGGCACACTGAGGAACACCCTTACAGGAACACAGCCAGGAATTGCACCCACATGTGTGAAAAAGCAAAAAGCTCCCTTTTTTTTTGACCCATAACTGAAGCTGGCTCCACAACATGAAGCTTCAGCCCTATTCTTCCTTGCACCATTAAAGGACACTCTAAAGTTACCATTTCAGAGAAGTTGCCCATTGTGAGTTGAAATCTCTTATCAAAGAGGATCACATGACCATGTGTTGCCTCCTACCCTCCTTCTCCTTTGCATGGCTTTGAGATTGTATTGCCTCTCACTGGACACTGTGTGCTGGGCAAAGGGTGCTCCATTAATCAACACAGGGATGAAACAAGAAAGGTTTGTACTAGAAAATTTACTCTAGAATTTATCTGGGTTTCTTTAAAGAGGCAGCGGGAAAAATAAGATTTTATAAAAGACAAAGGGAGAAACAAAGAGAATAAAACCTTCCATTTCTGAGACTGAGTGGTGAACGGAGCTGACAATCCTTTGCTAAAATTGCTGAGACCACCAACTCTGCAATGTTTTTTCTGTTGCAGAACACCACTCTATTCCAAAAGAATTGCTCAAGCTACTCAGTAATCGTCACAGCACTGGTACAAAAAGATGTGTCAATAAAATATTTAGATAGGAGAAGGCATTCTAGGTAATTCTGCTACAATTTGGACTTTATGCAGAAAAATATAGGAAATGGGAGGCAAGAAAAATGGTTGCAAAATAATATTAGTGCTAAATGTCAGGAAAAAAGAGAATGCATAAGCTATATAAAACCTCAAGTTTTTATCTCATTTGATATTGTTCAAGTGTGCACTTGGAGAAGTCATCAATACTCATCCAACAAAGCCAGGTTTATAAAGGTGAAATGGGAACACAGTTTTCAAGCACAGGAAAAGCCTTCTCCCTTTCAGACACATTGCTCAACTTAGATGAGGTAGAAGCTATTATTCTAGGGTGCTTTCTGAAGAATCCAGTAACGGCATGACTAGCAGATGAATACATTGGTCTGAGATAGATTTACTTCTTAGAGGTTAAAATAGTAGCAAAAATGAAAAAAGGTGGCCTTAAGTATGAGTCAGTGACCCTGCTTCATACACAGATATACTGTTTGCCGTGCTAGAATTTGTAGGAAGTCTACATTGCTCCATTTGTACTTCTGCTACTTGCATTTTTAAATTAATAGCAGCTCTAGACTGCACACTGCCAATGTAATTGCAACATCATTTTTGGCTATGCAAACACAGTCCTGCAATACTCTATGAAAGGTAGTTCCAAGTAATAGATCCTCTCTCATCCTCAGTTCAGGAAGCACAGAGCATCTTTCTGAGTTAGCAAGACAATAAAGCTCCTCTGCAGTGAGAAACTGACGCCTGCAGGGAGGAATTTTTCTCCCTTACTTATCTGCTGTTACCAGAGATTTTTCAGAAACATGTGCAGGGTTTAGCTGTGCCTTGATGCTCACTGTCTTAGAGGCAGAGGCATCACTAAATCCCATGGAAGCTTTGCAATGAAATTCAACAGATGCAAGATCGAACCTGCAAACAGAATTTAAGGCTGTTCACCACCCGGCAGATTGGGTCAATGCAAAGGAATTGGGGGTGACTAGCTTATCTGGGTGGGTTTTTCTCTGCACTGAGACTTCATAGTCCCCTAAATCAAGTCTTTATATGTGCAACAGAGGCATATTTTCATCTCGCTGCCAGAGGGATTCATACACCTAATTGGCACTAGCATCATCAAGGTGAGAATATATCCCAAATGCATTTCTAGGCAAGGTATTTATTCGGTATTACTTTTCAGCTACTGGTCCTTTGTGCTCTACATTTTTAATCAATGTGGGAGGTTCACTTTTGTTATCTGCATAGTGACTTTGATGTTATTCTATTTAATAGAACAGCAAAAGAAAGGTACAATTGCGTGAACCCTTGAAAAAAACACAACAAATCCCCAGAGGGATTAAAAAAGAAGAAAAATACAAGCTAATACAAACATATCAACTCCACAAGATAGTCAAACTAAAACAAAAATAAGAAATAAGTTGTTAAAAAGCATGATTTCTCTTCTGTTCTTGTCTATAATTTCCTCAGAAAGCAGAGATAAAAATTTGCTACCTTTCCTATGCTACCCTGTCATAGCTTTTATAAATTCATTAGCATTTACAATTTGTGCACTTCCCTGTAGGTGAATGATGCAATATGCTTTGCAGTCTTCCCAAATAACCCTCTTCTCTTCCCTCCCCTCTTTCTGCCTTGGGGAAAACAGCATCTCTATTTTAAATATATTGTATATTTAATACTTTAGGTTCTATTCTTGTTTATATGCTTCAAAGATGAGGGAAATTGCAAAGCAAGAGCTGTTATAGTAGAAGAATTAGTGTACAATAGAATGAGGACAAACTGACATTAGCCAACATCGAGACACACTGGAGTACCAAATTAGTCCTCTTTCACACCATTATCTATTTGCAATAAACCTCAGTGCTCTGGAATCTATTTGCAGGGGATTGCCTATGCACTTTTTTTGATCACTCCATTACTAACTGATACACCATGTAAAGTGAAGAAGACATGCTGACTAAGAAACCAAGCACACCATTGGACAGGACATACAACACAGGGTTGAAGAGACACAGACTTTGAAGCACAGACCATGGACACCCCATAAACACAAAGGCTGCCATGCCAGGAGACATGAAATTCAGCAATTTTATATTCGAAGAAGTCCAGTACTTAACTCCTCACCCCAAATAGTACATAACAGATAGTTAAATGTTTTCACTTCCAAGTGACATCCTGTACCTGGTGTTCTGTTGTCCCCATATGCAGTACTCTCTTAGCTCAGGCTTTGCGATGTAACCAACAGCTGGGGCACTATCACAAAGGACACTAGAACCCTCTCTGTGTACATGGAAGCCATGAAATTCCATCACTCCTAAATTTGACTTCAATGGCTCTCAAAATTGAAGGTAAACTTTGGCCTTTTTAACTTGAAAATCAATCACTGTCAGTTTTTAACCTGCAAAATTAATACTGATTTCTGTGCATGACTCTAACCGCAGGAAGATAAATTATTGGGTCATTTCACAGTGATTAAAATGCTTTTCTTTTTTGCTTACCAAAGAGACTGAGATAAAAAGGAGCTGTGCTTATGAGAGATTCTTAACGGGAAATGATATGGGCAGCATCCTAATAGAAGGACAGTTGCACACATTCAGTGCTCATTTGAACAAAGACTGATGACAGCACAGGAACATCAAAGGCCAAATTATCAAAGAATTCTTCCAAACTGCAGCTGCATATTCTCATTTTTATAAGGGTGAAATCAAATTTTAGTATTCTGCATGGTAAACATGCAAAATTGTCTAAATTTTCTCAGCAAATGAAGACCTTTGTTCATTTTTCATTACCACTAAACCTCACCTCTTTAAAAATGAATAGGGCAAGTCTCCGTCTTGCTCAAGCTCTCAGAGTTCTGGCATAATCAAACACACTCTGAAGTATTCTTCCTGGTCTGTCATTCAAAGTATTTTAAAAACACAGCAAAAAATATACCATAGATTTGACTGAATAAGAAGATATTAACTTAAATAATTTGAAATAACAGCCACCACCTCTACAGCTTGCTTAGACAATCTGTACAACATCCCTTCCCACTCGCTTGTAAACAATATATGAATCCACTAAATTTTTTACAGCAAATCTGCATTGTGATTAGATATTTATAATCTGACGTTGCTTTAGGAATGGCAAAAGCTGCCAATGAATTATTAGCACTCTGTGCATGTGTGAAGACTAACAGAAAATGTCACAGCAGCATTACTGCAGGAAAAACAACATTGCAAACAGTACAGAGCCAAGACAAGTTTAGGATCCTGGAACAATGGCTTTATGGTCCAGGTGGAAATAGCAGAGCACTGTGCCTATTTTGTCAGGATGCCTACGTACAAAAAGAGTCACAATTACAAATAAATCTCACTAGGTCCTCAGAATGAGTGTTAAGGGGTGCTTGAAGCACATTCACCACCAAAAAAACCAACCAAGTCAAACAAACAGACAAACAAAAACCAACAAAAAAATCAGAGTTCTACCCTTCCCCAGCTCCCTTTCTTTTCTTTCCCCATTGGTATCACAGATCTCTGTGCTCGACCTTCCACTTTTTTCAGCTTCAGCTGAGCCTCCTTTCTTTTCTGTGGCCCTTCTCCAAGCCAAACGGCACACCAGACTTTCTCCCCATCATTACCACTTCTGCTCCCCTCTCCAGCCCCAGCTGCCAGGCTCCAGGCACACAACATGTTTACTTTCCCACAAAATAAGCTTTCCACTCCAAGACTAGATGCTCTATTTCATTCCAGGGATTTGGTTTCTTTCTCAACTGTAAATATTCTGGACAAGAGCCTGCAAGAGGAGTCTGAAGAAAAGTCCCAGAGCAAGAAAAAATTAAGTTCAGTGTTGGCAAGATTCAAGAGAAAGAACACAAATCTGTGACAGCTGCAGCACCTCAGACAGGTGAACGTGTTCCTCCCCCTTCAAAGGGTGTTTGCATAGTCCCACAAAAATAGAAATACCAGTAAGATGACAAAGGTCTGTGAATAACAATGTATTTAAAAAGTAAAAAGGCATACAAAACCTGGAAAAGCCTTACATTCTTGTTCCTTTTTTCCCTATATAATTTATAGGGATGATAAAAGCAGAGAAATGAGAAAAATTGCACTCAAAAAGAATGCTCCTAAAACCCTTTAATAGCCATTAACATTTCAAGATCCCTCATATACTTACTGTTACTAGTCCATTATACCAGAATATAATTTTAATAGAAATATATATATGTTGGCCCCACTGAAATTGCTCTGCTTTCAAATGCTTAAAGTAATTCTCCCTGTAATAATCCTTACTGTCATTCAGGAAAGGCTGTAAATGTTTTCCTTCTCTCAAAGTCAAAATTGATAATTGCCATGTTACACTTGACCACACGACATTGATTTAATCATAAAATTAACTTTCCACCACCTCTTAGGGAACAAATTTCTGCATATTGATTCCTAGCCGCAGTCTGCACAATCGCTTCTGAAACCCAGCTGCACTCGCCTACTATCCTCAGTTGTACAGGTAAGAAGTTTAGCTAAATTTTCAATTTTTAAACAAGCATACATCATTGAAGTTCTTAATTCAGGTAAACTTGTAGAGAATATAGGTTGGATTAAGATTTAAAATATGAAATGTTTTAGCATAAGAAATTTTACCCATTAATCGCTTAGCAAACAAACTCCAGATGTTTAGTTGAGGAAAATGGTAAAACTTGCAAAAAAAAATTCAGTAAAATATGATTTTAAAATATATAACTGTAGCAAGCAGATCTACTAGCAATTCTAGATCTTTATACTCTAGTGGGAACTGTCATAAAATTTTGGCAAATACATTATGAAATGTATAGAAAATAAAAATATGCAATTCCTGAAGTAAGTAGGACTTTCCTCTGGCATGCAACATTAGCTATGGAACAGCAGGACATATGCTTAATTTATTCCTTTTGAAGAATGTATGTTTTAATTTATATTTTTAGACAATGCAGGGGCTCCAAATAGATCATTCCAATGAAACATTTTCAAACATGTAAGGTTTTCCCAGATTAACTCTGCAAAATTAAAATACTGAGGCTCATCTAAAAACCGTTTAAATAAGTTTTTTGCATCTTAATTTATGCATCATCAGCTGCCATGTGATAAAGCAAGTTAAAAATAAACTGAATGAAAGCAATGAGTAGTTTTTTTAACCAAAGAGCTTATTTTGATGCGGTATGGAGACCACAATAAAAGCCCAAGCTATCCAGCAGGGAAGTATCCTAGTACATTTAATTCCACTGTTTTTCAGTGAATGTGACCTACTAAAAGAATGCAGGTGCTCCTCAGGAGAAAGAGAAAGCTAAAGATGAGTATGGAGAGGCAAGCGTGTTAGTACTGAGGGGAGGAGGTGGAGGTCTATCCTCTAAAGCACAAAACCCACATATGCACAGCATGCAATGCACAACCTACCTCTTCAAGACCCTATACGCTCACAGCCAGAGAAAAGCACACAAGGCACATGGACAAAGCCAAGCGAAAAAGAAAAAGACACCGAGACCATATAAACAGCTGGCATGAAGGTGAGATCACGCCACGGAGACAGGGACAGCAAAACCAAGGCTCTGGA
Organism: Thinocorus orbignyianus; assembly: GCA_013400375.1. Lineage (NCBI taxonomy): Eukaryota > Metazoa > Chordata > Aves > Ciconiiformes > Thinocoridae > Thinocorus > Thinocorus orbignyianus. Next base: position 313,778 of record VXBW01007187.1, read on the forward strand.
ATCTCCCCCACCGGGAAGCACGGGCAGCCCACCACCGCCGTGCACCTTTGAGCAGGGAGAAGGCAGAAGATGAAAGCGAGAGGAAGCTGCTGAACCTGTGCAAAGTGGGATACGTGTGCTTTCGGATACCTTTATGGGTTTCCACTGGTATCATTGTGCTGAGCAGTTTCTGAGAAGCTGACAAAGGGCAGGAAGCCCAGACAACAAGATTCTAAAATTAGCACCTTTCACCTGCACTGGACAAAGTTCTGTTCTTTCAGTTTCACTCATACAATCATCTGTGCCAACTCGTCTAAAACAAGCATCTAAATACTGAACAGGAGACTGGTGAATTCAATACTGTTGTTCCACAGGCCAAATGGACCAATTCTGTATGACTACTGGGCTTTTGAGTATGTGGAATATCCTGACTCCAGTTTACTGTATTACTATTTCATGCCTCTTCACCAGGTGACTTTAGGCACTTATTGTAGAAAACTTGACCAGGGATGATTTACTGCACACCTTAATGAGAGGCAGCATTTTTCATCACTAGTAGTTTAAAAAAAAAAAAAAAAGAAGAAAAAAAAAGAAGAAAAAAAAAGAGCGAGAGACATAATATCATAAATAACCAGAAATCATAATCACATATAGAGTTACACAATAATCATAATTGTTTTCCTAGCTTTTGAAGCAAGAAATGGTCGATGTAGTTGTAACTACAGATGGTGAATCAACCACAAGGGTAGCTGACTGCAATACCTTTCCACCTTACTAAAAACTCTTACGCCCAGCTCTAAACTCTGTTCTAAAACACCCTCTGTTACTTGGAGACATGGTTTTGCTGATCAGCGCTTAAAAACCAGCAGCTTCCAAGAACGAGTGCTTTGCAGCTCAGTCCACATAAATAACCACGTTTTCCTAGATGACTCCAAAATCCCTTTTGAAATAATGAACTCTGCGTATATAAATTGATGGCTTTTCCTTTCATCCCGTATGACAGTAAAATCACCGTAATTAAAGAACAGAGTATTTGTGCAGCACTCCAACAGGACAGTGGGGAGGAGGAAGCCTTGGTCTGTTCAGCCTGGAGAAGAGCAGGCTGAGAGGAGATCTCATCAATGTTTATGAGTATGTAAAGAGTAGGTGTCAAGAGGATGCAGCCAGACTCTTTTCAGTGGAGCCCAGCAACAGGAAAAGGGGCAACAGGCACAAACTGGAACACAGGATATTCTATCTGAATGTGAGGAAAAACTTCTTCACTTTGAAGCTGCCAGAGCACTGGAACAGGCTGCCCAGAGTTATGGAGCTTCCTTCTCTAGAGACAGTAAAAACCCTCCTGGGTGCCTTCCTGTCCAACCCGACAAGTTGGTCCAAGTTTCAAAAGGAGTACACTTGCGAGAAGGCAATACTTAACACTTTTGGATCCATGTTCAGTGAACTTTTTCCTTTTTCATTTATAACAGCCGCATCTAACATCTCGTTTTAAGAACAGAGAACAAGACACAAGTACTGAAGCTGAGTTCCTAAGCTATAAATCTTGGTGTTCACAGTGTCTGGCTTAAATTAAAACAAACAAGCAAACAAACAACTAAAACAAAACCCAAACAGAAAACTAAAAACAAGCAAGCAAAAAATCCCAATCCATTCCCAAGAAGAAACAACATCATATTCAGGGAATAGAAAGACTCACCCTGGTTTTGGCATCGATCTGCCCTCCGCGATCCAACAAGAGCTTCACCATGTTTGTGTTCCCCCTTTTGGAAGCCACATGCAGTGGGGTGATTCCATTCTACACCATGAAAAGAACAAACAATGAGCATGATGGATTTGAAAGTGTGTAATGGTGGTGAATTTGTGCTCGGATGACAAAACCATGTGACCATCACATTGTAGAAAATAAACAAAGAATGTACTTGAGCATCAGAGCTAGGCACACACCGTATAAGCCAGAGTTAGTAATTCCTTTCTAAGCAAGAATCTTTATTCATTATTTGGGTTTTTTTAATATACGAAGAAGCGCATCTGCCAAAGCAGCAAACATCGCAGTCCCAGAGTCAGACAAATAAACAAACATATATCAGAGTCCCAATGAGTCGATATTCACAAAACACTGATGCATTTAAATCGCTGCAACACAGAGTACACAAATGCGTGACTCCTACACAAAGGAACCTCCTGAGTGTAAAGCCAATTGCATCAAGAAGTAGGTCCTATTTAGGCTGAAAGTCCTTGCAAACGCTTTGGGTGAGGCAAAGAGCAGCTAATATTAGCAGCTATTCCAGATTGGCAACAGAAGGAAGGCAGTCTGAAAGGCAGAACCCTAAAATAATTCAAGGTGTGGCTGGTAAAATTAAGCAGAAAAGTTGTGATCTGGTAGCTCTGCTGAGGTACAGATCACCAGAGGTTTTCGTGGCACCAGATGCCATGCTTCAAACTACATAAGGTACAACAGCAAAGAGGTTATATTATGTAGCTCTGCAGTTGTTTCCCGTAAAATACAGTCATGATTAATTAGTACTTTTATTGTTGCATTTATAGAATGGCAGTATACCTTACTTTACTTTTGCAAAATAAGTTTATATGTGAAAGTATCAAATTAAAGTAGTAGAGTAAGTACTGAAAATTGGCTGAAAAAGCCAATAAATCCTACATGTATTTCTGGAATAGGTCTAACTGACAGAAAAGCTGAAGGGAGTTGACACATTATGAGAATATCAGCTTTCTGGAGCTAGTTGAAGGAGCCTGCTTCCTTCAGCTGGGAATACTGGTCGCCACTCCACTCCCAAGAACTCTGGCACCTTGCATGGAGGCAACCTTTCAGAATTACTGCAAAAAAAGACAGCTTTGAACACAACGGAACTTCAGCATGACCTTGCCCCTCACTCACTCTAAGAATTATACAGTGAAACACCCTCAGTTTTGTAGGCCTTTACAACTAAGAAGAGAAAGAAACTGCTCCGTACCCTTGCTGTGAAATCGACTGCAGCTCCTCGGTTTAGCAGAAGCGTTGCCACATTGACATTTCCGTAGTGCGCAGCTATGTGCAAAGGTGTAAAGCCGCTCTACAAAGGGAAACAGTCCTTATTATAGAAAGTATTTTATACGAGATAAACGGCTTAACTACAACTTGATTTTAAAAGCTGCTGGCAAACAAATGTGTAGTGTCAATATTCTCCAGTTCTCTTACAATATAGCCCAGCCTTTCAGGCAGAGAGCACAGTTTTCATATGGGAGGTTATTGGAAATATTATTCTTTCATTCTCCCAATCAGTGTTCTGAATCAGTGGTCAATACAAGAGTAGCTTTCATCACAGGAAATATTAATATATTAGCCATTCCTAAAGAAAATAAAGGAAGATTCCTTATTATGATTCAGAAGCAACATGGGTCTTTTGAGCTGCATCTGTATACTGGGTTTGGAAAAATGACCACGAAAGCTGTTGGACTCTTAGTTTACTGCTCTTAGAATTAGAAATATTGACAACATATACACGTTTCCTTTTTTTTTTTTTTTTGAATAAGCATAGTTATTCAATGCGTAAACCAAGAATTTGGTGTACATAAGAAACTACTTAGCAGCCTAGTATAAGAATTATAATTATTTATACTTATATGCAATTTGGATCTCAAAGGGTCTGAAGAAACTTTGCCATCTATACATTAGAAAAAAAGACAATTTACTTAGTGCCTCTTGAATACTAGAAGGTGAAACCTGCTCCAGCTACAAGATATAGAATTGCTTGACAGCAACATAAAAAAGATTAATTTTTCAGAAACTAGGACACAGAGCAAGCTTTTAGTCTCATAAGTAATTCAAGTAGAAAGGGCCTTGCTTTTGAGGTTTCCCTGAAGAGCTTTACACTGATTTGATCAGATCCTAAAGTTAGTTATGGAAAGCAAGAAATACTTTCGGCTTTCAGACAACACTGGATTTTCAAGTAGGTTTCTTTTCTTTCAGTGTACATACAAATCACCATTTTAAACTCCTCCTGGAATCAACTTTATGCCGAAAAGACACAGCAATCAGCCCACTATTTAACCCTAATTCCATTTACTTCCTTGTCAGCCCATGGCTGATCCTGGTCAAAGCACAGTCAAACACTCAATTAAACTCATAGTCTTCTTGCTCTGATGAATTCCCAGGGAAATGTCTACTGAGGATATTAGGCACACAAACACGATGCTGCATTAAGCTATCGATTGAATGCATATTGCACTAACAACTACCATCTCGTGGGTGTGTGAGCCTGGCGACAAAGGCAAGGTCCTGCGGAGTGAGGAACATGCCTACAGGCAGACACCAGGGAGAAGCTGTCACCATTTCAATTCCCATCCCCGGCTGCCTTCAAAATTCATTCCCTCATCTAACAGAGAAACTCCATTATTTAAGAGCAGGCATTCAAATAATGCCTGCGTTCTTGGAAATAATTCTTTTTCCTAAATGTGACAATTATATTTAGGGGAGAAATCACAGTTCTAGCCAGTCATACCCATAATTTTTAATGGAAGTGTTTGGAGAGTTGGTATTTCCAGAATCTGCATGAGAAATGTAATATTATCTGCTGTGGCTAAATCCTGATTATGTGCTATCCCTTAAGGGCTTCTCAAAACTTTATTGAAAAGTTCATAATAAAAACAATGATAAAAAAAAAAAAGCAGATGCTCTGAACAAGTTTTACCTTGAAGGATTTGATTATATTTGCTATTGTAAAAGAAGGAAAATGAATTTTACCGTTATTCTGACTGAGCCAGACACCTTAATTTAGTTATGCCAAGTGAGTGCATTTTCATAATTAATGAAATTGAGCTAGAAAAGCATCTTTATCCTCTTAGCTCCATTACTTGCTTCGGACTTCTCTGAACTGATGTGAATTCCCAAAAGTTTATTTTAATACTGACACAAATAAAAGAAATTCTAAGACAAAGGATGAATAAAAATAGGTTTGCTGAGTCACAAATTTCTATGTATTAAAAAAGAGTCATATCTTCACTTTTAGTGCTAAATAATAAAGAAATATTGGTACAGAGCAGAGAAAATAATTATAAGTAGCAGAAAGAGTAATTAAAAATTTTTTATCTCGGTACCTCAGTCGTCCTATTCACCATCATCTGATGCAGCATGGTTTGGGAAAAAGAGGAAAAATATTAAAGACTGGCCTCAAAATGAAGAACTATGTTGCTTTTTGAAATGAGTTACGCTGTTAATTATGGGAAAAGCCATCCAAGCATGCATTAACTTTAAATACAACCTATGTTCCCATGGGCAATAAACCAGTATCCTATTTAAAAGGAAAGCAGTGATTCTGCCTCCAGTACAGTCTCTTCTGGTTTACAAATAATGAGAGAAAGCTGGTTACCAAAGAAATGGGACGTATAACTAAACAGCAAAAAAAATAATAATGTGTAGCTTGTAAATTACTGTGTGGCTGAACATTGCAGAAAGATATATTAGTGGTGATACTGGTTGAGCAACACATCTTTCCCCACAGAAGAAACTACCTTTACCATTAAGATGAAGGAAGCAAAGTTTGTTGCCCATTGGCACGCAGACGCTTGACTACCCTGTTACCTTTGTGGCAGCAGCATGTTACCTTGGACTGTACATCGGCATTATGGTCGTTCTGCAGTAAGAGCGCTGCTGATTTGGTGTCGTCTTTTCTAGCAGCAATGTGCAGAGCTGGTAATCTCACTTTCCCCTTGGTGTCATTTTCCAGGAGGATGGCCACCGCCTGGTTGTGTCCTTGTTGCAGCGCTACAGCTAGAGGAGTGAAACCGTCCTGGTAGAGAAGAAAACAAGAGCATAGAATGGTGTGGGTTGGAAGGAACTTTAAAGACCATCCAGTTCCAACCCCCCTCCCTTGGGCAGGGACACTTCCCAGTAGAGCAGGTTGCTCAAAGCCCCATCCAGCCTGGCCTTGAACACTTCCAGGGATGGGGCAGGCACAGCTTGTCTGGACAACCTGTTTCAGTGCCTCACCACACTCACTGTAAATAGTTTCTTCCTGATATCTAATCTAAATCTCCCCTCTTTCAGTTTAAAACCATTCCCCCTCATCCTGTTACTCCACCTCCTTATAAAGAGTCCCTCCCAAGCTTTCCCGTAGCCCCTTCAGGTACTGCTAGGCTGCTATAAGGTCTCCCCAGAGCCTTCTCCTCTCCAGTTTGAGTTAATTTAAAGACATACAGCTTCAGTTATTTGCACACTGCTGATCACACACACGGAAAGTCGATGAGCACATTACCAGCTGTTTTTTGTCTCTGCACCCCTGTTTAGTGAAATTTGCATTTCACTGTGCAGTGAAATGACATTGGAGGCACAACATTTTAACCCAGATATGACTTTGAACATGTCAGAAACACATTTTTTCCATTTTGAAGTCCAGTACAAGCGAAGGATCATTCTACATTGTCTCTCTTAATTACCTATCTTAAAATAGGCCGCACAGCATATTTTTAGCAATGTTTTGTTCAGGATTAGTGAGCACTGAACAAAGTAGATGTGGAAAATATAGAGGGAACCTGCTTTGGAATATCTCACATCTCTGCAAAAAGAAAGTATACTTTTGGATGCATTTGCTGTTGTTTCCCATTCTAAGTTACACATAGACTATGACAGAAAGAAGCCAGATGATGTTTAGGAATTTATTCCAATTTGAAGCCGGAAAGCATTAGATTATTTGCACTTTTTGAAGAAAGAAAGTCAGAAAAATCATTCTGCTTTACACTCATAGTTTTAGCTTAGTTTTAAAATTATTTTCACATAGTCTCGCTCCTCCACACATGCCCTGGGCTGCCAATGCTTTAAAACACATGACGGGACTACAATGTGCTATCTCAGCTGAGGTACTGCCTGCTCCCACCTCTTTTATGCTGACTATAGAACACATGTGCTGTAACCACATGCTAGATCAGAGGGCAGCTGAACCACGAGAAACAGAGCAACTCTCATTGAGTCTGTGACCAGAGGCACAGTGAATAACAATGAAAGAACAGGGAAGGGAATGAAACACAGTCTTCTACGTCTAGGTCGGAAGAAACAACCACAAAGTTGATTATAGTGAGACAACTGATTTAGACACGTTGTAAAAGGCATAAGAACAAGACAGAATTGATTTGGAATGGGACTACTGAAAGATGATAAAATAATAAAGGACAAGTTAGGAAAGAATGAGAGTTAACATATGCCTAAGGAAACATTTGAAGAATTGCCAAAGCCATTTTTCCCTTTAGTAATCTAATAACATTCGCTCCTTTTTCCATAGAACTGTGGGTAGGTGCGTTGTAACAGCGATACTACTGTGGTTTCTTTCTGTAACAGAGATTAAATTCTGTACAGTGAATTAAAAAAAGGGTGAACAGCTGACAAAACAGCTGAACTGTAAAGATAATTCTGAGATCGGGGCTACGTTAGGTGTTGAAACAGCTTAATGCATTTGCCTTTTGCCTCTGGGAACATGAGAACAAATCCTGGATTACAGGCACCGTGAAACTGAGCTCATCCTTACTCTCAATTTGTATATGTACGTATATCAGTGTTAGAAGATACAAAATATATCCAAACGCAGTGCAAGTTTCACAGCTTCAAAGACAAGACTATCCATTGATTTGCATCACTTCATCTTCTATCCTTCTCTAAAAGGACATAGTTCTTTCTGCATTCCTTCTCCTATTGCTTCCAGAAAGTATGGCTGCCCAGAGTTCAGGGGAAGTTTTCCATTTCCCCACCTCCCCACATGAGCACAGCCAGTTTTTGGTGCCCAGTAGAAGGTCCTCCTCCATGTATTTTGGTGGCATCTTCAGTTCAAGCTGCCACCCCACCTTATTTAATGTACCACTTCTTTATTCTGCTCATGATAGTAACTCCGGGCACGTGTGGAAGCGGAGAGTGGCTAAAGCCATTCTTCAGAAACACTCGAATCACCGAAACCATCACCTCAGCAAAATCTGAATACAAAACTTGTCCCATTAAGTGATAAGGGGATAGATAGCCTTTACTTTCTGAACTACAAAAGTGAGAGCTGATTTTTCTGATGGCAGAAGACAGACTTGGACTCAGGTTCAGAGTAGGGGGCATTTGATTTCTCTTTTTATTTGATTTCTGTCTTTACTGTGAGTTCCGGTGATGTCTGGATATCTGCATGCAAGCAAGAGGCCACATTCAAATAGTTTAATTTCAGTTTATTAAATGTAATTAGCCATCTTGGCCTCACAGCTCCTGTGAACTAATAAATGAATTTCCAGTGTACCTGATCATCACTACCAGTAAAAGTTACCAGGAGAAAGGCTGCAAGCAGGTGCCTGAGGGCTTGTAGCCAGGCTAGGCTCCCATAGAGCCACAGTTCCACTCGGCTCCTTCACAGGGAGCGTGTTTCTGCCACGTTGCCTGGCAATCACACAGGATTTCATATTTCAGAAAGCTGCCATGTAATGTGATCGCCATATATGCAGGCCATGAGAGGATTATTTTCGGAGCTGTCATCAAACGGTACAGTATCCATCGAAAGAAGGGACAGTAAAGCAGCTGTTAACACTAGCAGTTCAGTTTAAAGGAAAGGAGAGTGACCATAAATGCACCATCATTTCAAATTCATTCATTTTTTAAGGCAAAGCAGAATGGATAAGTTTCTGTACAGATCAGGGAAAAGTAATAAACATGAGCCAAAGCTCTGACAGGAGGGGAACTTTCCTATTACTACTTCATGTGGCTCATCCATAGAACAAACACGACGCCAACACACTTCGCAGCACACATCCTGTTTGCTCATCCCCTTGGCTTGGAATAAAAGAACATTCAGCAGAAAGAGGAGGAACCAATTCTGGTTCATGAGCACAGTCCTCATGACCTAGGAGTTCTTCCCATTGCCCTCAAGTCCCCTCAGTTGCAGATGCAAGTTCTCACGATTCCGTTCCTCTTGAGATGGAGTCTCACATCTCTTTCTTTGGTGTCTGTCCTGCTTGCACTGAAGTTACTGCAGGTTTACAGGCTGCAGTTACATCCAGAACCTAGCAATTAATACCATCCTTCTGCATATTTATATGCACATGGTCCAGCATATGCACATGTCCGAAGAGAAATGGCACATTGACTGCTGAGCTCATTGATGTGATCCTTGTTAGTCATTTGATTTCCAGTTTATGCTGATCACAGACAATAATGAATATTCAAAGGCTACACAAAGTCACAGACAAGCCTCGGAATCAGAGTAACTTAGCTGGCTGAGGAGGTCCAGTTGCCATTACTCCTCACTTTGGGGAAACAGGAGGTTGGACTAAGCAACCTCCTGAGGTCCCTTTCTACCTAAATGCTTCTGTGAACCCAGCACCACCAAAAGCCCACTACACTCATCAGTTTTGTGCATGTGCTTGCCTATTTCTCACTCTTTCTGAATATTCTGAACTCATCTAAAAATCTCAAGACCCAATCTAAAAGAAAGCTTGTCAGCAACTAACTGTGGATACTAATTGTTTTTATACCACTTTTACACTACACACGGACACCTTTCTGGACACAGTTTCCATAGTCCTAATTGTGGTATTCACATTATGTTCCACACACTTCTCATCTAGCCATGGAAGAGGCTGAAGTAAGCCACCTGACTAGCCTCCCCAGAAGACTCCTTATACAGCCAAGAGTGGGAGATACATCTCATAATATTCTATCCACCAATTTTTGCAAATTTTACAGTGCAAATGTAAAAGCAGCACAAAGATAGCCCTGCTGCTCAGGCAATGGCTCACCTAGATGCTGGAGTTTCACAGGCTTTGTCAGAGATGTAAATCTGCTCAAAGGAAATGCTGTAGCTCTCCACCTAGCCTATGATAAATCTACTATTCACTCCATTCCCCTGACAATGCCACCCTGGCCTCATTTCTACAGCTCTAAGGACCTCTCTTCAAAGCCTTATTCATTTTTCAGAAAATTCTCCAGGAAGCTGACAGGAGAAACAGGCACAAACTGAAGGGGAAAATTCTGGGCTCACTAAAGTCAGAAAAAAATTTTGCTGTCACACGAATCAGGCTAGATTTCATCCCTTTTCATCCCTTTCAGAAAAGTTCACCTACATCTTCTGTGTGTGTAGAAATAAAGGATAAGATTCATAAACGCAACTCATTAAAACAGAAGAGTGAAAGTTCTCAAAATACTCAGTTGAAAAGTCTTTAAGTCTTCGCCTGAATACAAAGGTGAAGGAAAATAAGAGCATGTGAAAAAGAACAGTATCCCTCACCTCAGTAGCTGTGCTTTGGTTGGCTCCATTCTCCAGGAGATATTTCACCACTTCAATGTGGTTCTCTTGAGCTGCCATATATAAAGGAGTAAAGCCATTCTAGGAAGAACACATGAGAAAATATTGTAATGAGGAAAGAGAATATACCAACAATAACGAACTTCAAACAAATAAAGGACTAAAAATGCACTTGTGCTTTCTTAACTGAAATGTTTTAAGTATGTAATTAGAAAAACTTTGTATTTTTAACTCAATATTGTGGTGTTTAATGCCATTTAAACCCACAGATCTCTATATGCTTTCACACTTTTTTTCTTTTGATGCATATTTTAAGGAAGCAGTGGACACAGTAATTATTAATATAGCTATTCCTTGCTGATAATGCTCAGCGACTGTAAAGCTGGCAATAAAGTTTTATGAAAGCTGACAGCAAAGCAAGACTTTTCTCCATTTATTACATTAACTTAACCAAAGACATCCTCCCCTGGAGACCATAAAGTCCATACCTTATGACAGGCTGAGTAGAGATGACAAAAGCTTAACATACTACATTAAATTTTGTAATACATAAAACATTGCAAATCATCAAGCATAAAGGAATTCAACCTTGCAAAGTAACAACTGCATTTCTGACCATACAGTAAGTTCACCTATCATTTAATTATAAACATTCATTAAAATGTCCTAGAGTCCTTAAAAGAATCTGCTGTGGATAATACAGTAACGAAAAATAAAAAATTCTTCTAAGTTAATCAAACTACAGGTAAATTCATTAGAAATAAAAGTCCTTTCTTTCCACTAAAGTACTTAAATGCAAACAATTTTTATTAATTAGATACAAAATCCTTACAAAAGAAAGGCAGGGAAGTGAGTGGTCTGCCTGATTAATAACTTCTAGGAGTTTTTAGGATTGTTAAAAAGGCCTTAGAAAATGCTTTACTATTGTGTATGTCTTCTTAAATTAATCGTAATCTAACCTTCTATACTTCTGAAAAGATTCTTCTGCTTTGGAATGGCACATTTATCTGGAACATAAACCGGATTTCAAACATGAAATTTTATTTTTTTTTAATCTTGTGTGTTGTCACAGTGAATGAAAACCTTTTTTCTTATATTTGTGCAAATACTGTAATGACTGAGAACCTTGTTTCAGAGAAACCGACATTATTCTTTCTAGCAAACTTGCTGGAAAGGCAAGTTTGCTAGACATGGCAATGTTCTAGTAATTTCCTAATGAAGTGAAATCCCATTTTTCAGCCACTAGATAATACAGTTGATATCTTTATAACCCTCCTCTGCATTAACAAATGTAGAAGACTGGTCAGGCAATAAATGTCATTTATGTTGTGTATGCCATGTGAGGCATGTCGTATATGTTGTAGGAAGTCTTTTAATACGGCTTACATAATATTCTGGTACGTCCATCACCAATCATGGGATATATAATTAAAAAATGGCACAATGAAGAACAATTAACAGCAGCTCAATGCATAAACCGTGGGATGTACTTTGGCTGGATTTGCACAGGGGTCTGTCTTTGGCAGGTATTACCTAATATTCTCAGTAATAACCTGAAGGGTGGTTATTACAGTTACAGACAGCGTGAACAAGACGGTCTGCAAGTGCACCACACAACAGGATCACCATTTGAAAGGCTTCTGTTACCTTGGAGAGAGAGCTTGAAATGTAATTTAGTAAGGACAAATACAAGTATCCCCACTGTGGCAGGGAAAACAAATTATGCAAAAAGGGAATGAAGAGTCAGAGAAGAATTTTGCAGAAAAGGGCACGAAGGTCACAGTGGTTTACCAGAGAGCACTGGTCAACAAGCTCATTCTGCTGTATTAAAGACAATTGTTGCACTGGTGTAAAAATATATCTCCCTGGGGAAGCTATTTTTCTTTGTAAAAAAACTAGCAATTAGTGTTGTTCTCTCTGGAAATTGAAAACTGAAGGAAAACAAGATAACAGTCTTTAAAGAGGAAGGTAAAGGTCTGTTGTGCATGTTCACAATAACTAAGCCAAATAGAAAAGTGCATAGACTACTAAGGTTGCTGGAGAGAAAAATCAGGTTAGACATCAAGAAAAACCTCTTAACAGCAAGGTCAGCCTGCATTGCATTTTGCCAGGCAGCTTCCATCGTCCCAAATCACTGCTAAAACCAGACAGCAAACTGGAAGCACAAACTAAGCAAACCAGCCAGGCTCTTCCAGGTCCACCCTGGGGCTGGGAAGGTGCTGGTCTGGCTGCTCCTCCGCCAACTCTTTAACGAGGGGTGATAGGAGATTTCATCCCAGCCTAAAACAAAGGAAAGCTGTTCAGCCTGTAATTAGGCAGGCGCAGAAGGGCAGGGGGTTGCCGGGCACAGGAACAGAGCTGGCAGTGGGAATTGGGAACAGATTGGTTTGTTTTCGACTGCACTCGTAGGGAACAGCAGAGAGAAAACTGCAGAGTTGGCTCAGTGTTTCAGTTTTCCTTCCCACGCCAGAAAGAAACGACATGGCAACCTATTTGGTATAACTAATAGTAATTTTCCACCTGCCTCATCAGCATTTAATACTAATGTCTAATATATCAGTTTTCTAAGCAGTAATACTTCCCACTTATAAAATCCCTCTAGCACAGAATATTATGTGGATAAATACAAGGATTATTAGGTTAACAGTTGGACTTGATGATCTTAAAAGTCTTTTCCAACCTAAACAATTTTATGATTCTAAGGATCACACCGACTAATATAAATTTGGGGAATATGAGAATTTTCAAGCTGGAGTAAATCAATTTGCCTAAAAGCTTTAAAGAATCTTATTTTTTTTAATCAACTCAAGTCTCTGCTTCTGGAACAGCATCAGGATAATAAATCCTGGATTAGGAGGCCATAAACAATATATATATGACTTCACGATCATTTAGTACCAAGAAGTACTAAACGTTTCCCCATGCAGAGATCCAGAAGAGTGCCCATTATATCATGGATATCCTCTTCATGTGCTATAATCATACCTGAATCTACAGCAATCAAGGGTAAGGAAATTCTTTCACATAAAATCATAGCCTTTTTTTTTTTTTCCTCAAGCTTTATTTATAGTTTTAAACTACTGCATATATTTTCCTAAAATAAGGCTTTTTAGAAATTGCAACAGCATGCCAAGGTTTATATGCAAAACTGTCTATACCAGACACACTGGAAAAGCCTCCCCTGAATTTCTCCCATGGCAAGGTCAGGCGTGCTTTTTTTCCCACTGGCAGAGTGAAGTCTGCTTTCTCAGTGAAGAACTGGTTTCAGAGCATCTAATTGCAGCGTTCCTGACCTCCACACTCCTGGCTCTCAGTCAGAAATATTCTATTTTAGGATTTCCAACATTACTGCTCTCCTCAGTAGAACTACGCCCAGTGGGGTCACCGGAGAGCCTTGCTGGAGCTCTTCCTTCTCTTTTGCCCACTGGACCCCAGGGCTTCCACGCCTCCTCCCAATTCTGCACAGTTTCTATGATGTGTTTGTATTCTGTACAGCAAGTTTCTGTCTCTCTCAGCCTCTCCTGCCTTTAAATTGAAATGTCCAGAACAAAAGTATAGCCTTCCCTTAATTTCTTTTACTTCTATTAATCTAAAAGCCCCTTTCCGGTTTCTCATTTTTAAGTTTCAGAGAGTTATATGCCAATACTTGGTTTCTCTGTTTTGCTTCTAGAGATATTTCAAAGGCCAAGATCCTAGATCTCTGCAAATTGAAGAAAACATGTTTTCCCTAGGCTTTTGTTTCACAGCCCCACAGTGTATTCTACTGAATTCACAACATTCTGGCTAATGATTCTCCGCGGACACGTTGCAAAGGAGTCTGACCTCTCTCCTCACTGTTTTAGCACATGAAATAGGATACATGGTTTTATGGGGCTGGTGGTGTGGAATCTGTATTTCCATAAATTTTCCTTCAGTTTATGATCCCATACTGTATAAATACCACCCAGAATTAAAGTGAAAATACTGACTGTGGCATAAAATGTGACCTGGAAAAGAAGAAATGCACTTTATTTTGCTTTTTCTGAAACCCAGCTCTGTAATTATGTTACGTCTGTATGTTAAGATTTACTGCATTATCTGAAAAATAGGAATTAATTTTGTAATGATATATAACATTTTTCCAAACAATGGTTTCATCACAGTATTCGTAGCAACAAGAGAGTACTCAGATTTCATTATCTTTATAAATGTATACTGAAAGATGTTTACTGCTATAATATAAAGTTATAATGAGAAATTAATGCTAAACAAATAGAGTATATTTCATATTCCATTCTTTCTACTACATTCACTGATTTGCTTGCTAATTTGAGAAAATTAGTAGCTCTCAATGATTCTTCAAGCTATTAATGCAAATTGGCAAGTCTATATATGACTCAGAATTTGTATCATTACATTTCGCCCAAGCCCTAATGAAGAACACAGTTTGAAGAAGCAGAGGGATTATTAGAGCATTTACACAACGATACAAACAGTTATATAGCTTGGTTGAGCTTTATTTTATGTCAGGCTTTCAAGAAACCATACTCTTAGCGTGATCAGAAGCACACATCTTCCAAACTCTGATTAGTAGCCAGTGCATTTGAATGACTAGTCTACCCATCCTTGTCCATGAAGACATGGTCTTCAGTGTCTATATACCTACAGTATCTATATACCATATATCCATTGAATTGTCTAGGTTGGAAAGGACCTTTAATATCATTGAGTCCAACCNATAGAGATCTATTATCTTGTCTCTCAGTTTGCCTTTTTGAAGATGACATGTGAGAGTCAGCAACACACCGTGTGATTAAATAGATAATGTAAACCCCCAAGAACATATCTATTCTATCTAAACGGCCTCCTGAAACTGTTTAAGACTGTATTAGAAGATCACTGAGATTACCAGGGAAGACCAGACAACTGACATCTAATGCAATTGTTTACATGCAGCAAATGGTCATTCCTACTTACTCTTCAAGATGTAATTACCAGTCAGGAGATCAACACAATCAGTGGATTGCCCGATACAGTCCAGTTGCCTCCTCTGCCTCTCCAACTTACAGCTTGGGGTTTTGGTTAGTGTTTTGGTAGCCTTTACCTCCCAATTTTGATTCATATCAAGGAAATGGAAAAGCTATTTTCTCAAGGTCACAAAGGAAAGCCAAATTAGTTAGGCTTTTTCTGCACCCTTTACTGCAATTTGCAACTGCACTTCTCAAGCAACATGCAGAGAAGATTCTGTGCACAAAATACTGTCCATATAAATCTTGGTTTCCTTTGGGTCACTCTAAAGCTTCCTTCATATGACCCAGCACTTAATGCGGACTAGGAGAAGCCTTTGTGAAATTTTTCTCCTCCCTCCATGCCTTCTCTTTGTACTCCTGTTAGAATCTAAGCCAGCCCCAAAAAGAAACAGATACTGGCACAAAGGATGAGAAAAGAATGAGACGTGTGAGACAAGCTTAGGTTACTCATGAAACAGCTTATACAGAAGAAATCTGCTGATTTATGGTCATATGTTAATATATCATTGTCCGTAGTAAGATCATAATTGTTTCTGGTGCCATTAAGTTCAGTAACTGGTTTTATGTCTTCTCTTCAGAGTATTGCTCAATGTCAACAAGAATTGTAAGTTCTTGATTGAAATCTTTATTCAGCAACATACAATTCACCTCCCTGTTTCCCCCATTTATTGGCTAATACTAGCCTAAATCAGTGACATCTACAGCTCACCTTAGCAGTTAAAAGAAAGTAACTCCATCTTTACTCCCTGCTTGCCTTTATCTCAGTCTCCAGTAATCTCCACAGGAGAGGAAAGAACTACTCAAGCAAAGACTCTTCTCTCGAATAGGACAATGTTATGCAGGGATGGAAGAGGATGAGAGGCAAAGGGCACAAACTGAAACACAGGAGGGGCCCTCTGAACAGCAGAAAACAGTTTTTTATTGTGACTGAGCACTGGCACAGGTTTCCCAGGGAGGTTGCAGAATCTCCATCCTTGGAGATATTCAAAAGTCACCTGGACATGGCTGTGGGTGGCCCTGCTTGAGAAGTGGGGTTGGACAAGATGACCTCCAGAGGTCACTTCCAACTTCAGCCATTCCATGATTCAGTGAAAAATCCTTCAACAATCCCAGCAATTGATTAATTTTAATCAGTGAAATATGAGAGTTACAAATGAATGTAACCCTTCAAGCTAAATTGAAAACACGCATCTTGATCAACAACAGAATCAACAATATCACAATTCTGGGAACTTTGTTGTGCATTATGGTCCTCGCATTATTTTCAGTAGTCTAAAAATAGACTATTCATAAGAGGATTTTATCTTAGCAGGAGAGATTCTCTGCCTAAAAGGGTGAATTGAGGATAGATCAAGGTACCTACTTTAACTTTTAAAAGACTCTTTTTTTTTTCGTTAGCTTTCATCAAAATCCAGAAATTTTATACAACAGTAACTGTACCAATTATTCACATTCCACTGTCTTCGACATTAAAATACACGTTCCATAAACCAATCATATAATCTATATTCTTTTTCAGGAAAAAAAAAATAATCTAAGAAATATTTGGAGTACTACACCCATATTTATATTCAAGCAAATATGCATTTGTCAAGTTTGTGAAGATATGATAAAGGGCAATTTCCAGCATTTAATTTAAATTGCCAAATTTAAGGTATCTGAGGAGATACATTTTGCCATACTGCTAAGGGAAAGCGGGTTACTCCAAAGGAAGACTGACAATAGTCAAAGCAAGAGCCCATCTTCCTCAACTGACAGTTTAACCAGCATGAAATTAAGAATGAATGCAAAGGAAAGAAGGAAACTATGCTTTATTACAGGATTAGAAATAACATGTTTACAATCAGAACTGGAACTCCTAATATTGATTAACTGTATAATACTATATACATTAAAAAACTATTTCAGATTTTTTTTTTTAATAAACAACTGTATTTAAACTGATGAATTTTAGCAGGCTTTCACAAATTGAAAACAACTAATACCTCTGGAAAACTACTGCATTTTTTTCTCCAGTAAAAAATGCCTACTGAGAATTCAAGATCAATGCTGCTGAGGTGAGACACATAGCATCTGCATACTGCTTGTCCTTATCTTTAAATACTTTATTATAAGAATCACTTGTGTAAAATGTACCATTGCAATATCCAGAAGATAGTTTGGTATTCATCTATACATTCTCCTTGGGACAGGGAATTTGATTCCACTTCAACCTTAAGGAGAAGCACTGAACCAACAGTTGTGCAAAAAACATGTTATGTCTTTGAGAAATGTAATTCAATTCAAGAATCTTTCCTTCTGCTGAGAGAAATTATTTGCTTCACATCTGGCTCAGCCTTGAGGGACTGAGGAAGGAAGTGCGCTTTGTTCCCCTCTTGTCCACCTTATGTTTTCTGAACAGACTCTCTTCTCTACATCACAAAATGAGCAGCACATTACTATATATTCATTTTTCTAGAGTATCTTCTCCTTTTATAATGCAGCTGGAAATTGCTAGGAAAAAGGATGGCACACAGATCAGATGTAATCATTTGTGAGCATAGAATGATGATGAATACAGCACAGAATGAACACAGAGTGGCAACAAAGATGATCTGTGGGCTGGAGCACCTCTGCTGTGAGAACAGGTTGAGAGCAAAGTCTCCAGGGAGAACTTATAGCAGCCTTCCAGTACCTAAAGACGGTACAGGGAAGTACAGGAAAGATGGGGAGGGACTCTTTATCAGGGAGTAGAGTGATAGGATGAGGGGGAACAGTTTTAAACTTAAAGAGGGGAGATTTAGAATAGATATCAGGAAGAAATTCTTTACTGTAAGGGTGGCGAGAGCAGTGGATCAGGTTGCCCAGAGAAGCTGTGGAGGTCCCATCCCTGGAGGTGTTCAAGGCCAGACTGGATGGGGCTTTGAGCAACCTGCTCTAGTGGGAGGTATCCCTGCCCATGGCAGGGGAGTTGGAACTCAATGATCTTTAAGACCTTTCCAACCCAAATCTTTCTGTGATACCATGATAACAGATGTAAAGGGACACATCTGCAAGGGCACCAGACAGCTACTGGATTCCAACCTACTCTAAAATTGCCCATCAAGTGTTAGCTAATCATTTAGGTGACAACTCTTACATTTGTCACACACCACGCACGCTGAGGCCTGTGGGGTCCCATAAACTGTAAAGATTAACGCTGGGAAAGGCATTTAGGAAAAAGGACAGAATTAATGGATTTAGAGAGGATGGTGATTCTATTTTACCAGGCCAAACAGTTAAACAAATTAAGAAGAAAAAAAAAGAAGAAATATTATTTAACTTTTTTGAGATGACAAATCATAAAACTAATTTGCAATAAATACATTTTTAAAATGGAGTGACACAGAACCCTACACTGAAAATAGTACCGCCCCTTCAGCTGTCTCACTAATTCCCCAGTAATATAAATAGTGTTTTCCACCCTATACTTACACCACTGCAATAATTATAAAGCCTATGGATAAATGATCTTGTCTGGGTTTGCGGTGAACTCACTAAGTTCATTCATGAGAGACCACAGTGCTATGGTTGGAGTTCTCTATGCATATCACACCTGCTGCCTCCCCAGTACAAGAACCCCTCTCTCTTGGGAAGTCTATTTTACTGTAAGTCACTTCCTAGCTCAGATGCCAAATTAAAAGAGCACAAACATTCTAATTTTAGAAGCCTCAAATATCACGATTTTCTCTGCAAGAACAGTAAAGTAACAGCAAAGCCTGAAAAGACAGCCAGGCAGAAACCAAGATGTTCTGTGCCTGGAAAGGTCTTTTTTACAAAGAGTGAACCCATAATAGAAACCGAGCTGATGGAAAATAATGGGAAGAGATCAGCCATGCACAAGAAAACATAACCTTGATGCTGGGCACAGGCTAGGGCACAACAGCTTAGCTGGGGCAGAGTCTCACGTTTGAATTCTGGGCAGTCATCCAAAACAGCATTTGGGGTTTGCCTTCCAAACATGGTAAAGGAAATTTCAGTACTAAAAACAAGCCCTTCTTTTATGTATATGGTTCAAGGCTAGAAGGAATACAATATTGCACTAAAAGGATAAACAAAATGTGTATATTCATTCAGTTATGACTTTGTTACATTTACACTTTCATAAATCTATGTAGATAACATTGCCACTGCCTAGTTCTTATTATTGCAGATTGTCATTACAGCAGGGGTGAAATGGGGCATGTTGGTTCTATGAGCCCTTACACTGCCAACTGGCATGCTGGTTTACTGTAGGCTCCTAAAGTTTACACATTTTAACAATAAAAATTAGAGGCCATGCATCATTTTATTAGCTGGAAAAAATACCCCAACCCACTATTTGTTTAAAACAAAATCTTTCAACCTGGACCATTGGTCCATCTTTATATCATTTTAACAGAGACTGCAAGTTAATGAAATAGACCAAGACACAGGTTGCAAATATTTTCAGCTTGTTCCAGTCTTTGTTGGTTAAGATCCTGACACACTCAATTATTTTACAGCTGCAACTGGGATCCCAGAGACATCACACTGGCCCAGTACCCTTCTTTGGTCTTCAAAAGCTCCTTGTGCTCTGAGCAGGGTTTGAGGGAAAGCCAACTCGTCCCATATCTCAACATCACCACCCTGCTGCTTCTGCAGGTGACTCCACAAACTGGGCATCCTCACAGGGTTATTTTTCCTTAACTGTATGAATTCTTTAGGGAAATGGCAAAGTCCCACGTGAATGCACTGATATTAGCAATCATTACTTTATGTTTCCACTCTGTTATCATGCATTCTGTGTCAATCTAAGCACCACTTCAGTCGTGCATGCACAGGCTTCCCACTCAACTCCACTTCCACAGTTGCCTGAGATCAGACTTCAGGATCAGGAATAAGGCTTGTTTATCATTAATTTATCATTAATCACCTTAAGAGACAGGAAGCTGAAACTTGGATTAGTTTAGGGCAAAATGAATAAATATATCTGTTCTTTCATTGTTCTTAACATATTACTTTTGTTTACATCTCCCAAAATCCATATAATCCTCCAGAAGGCATTTCTTCCCTTTTTTCTCCCCCTCCAGTGACGAGATAACAGGCCTGATCCTTTATTACATTAGCAATGATGAATCGCAGCTAAATGACTCCTCTTGATATACAGCAGCTAAAAATCTGGCTCTCTAAATATACTGATATAAAAGCAGAAAGCCCAGTTGGTGGAATTAAAATCTTTTGTAATAATGGAGTAGCAAATACTCTGCAATTCATGCTCCATTCTGAAGGTAAGATTATCTCTACAAACCGTGGGGAGGGCAATCTCTGGCAAAGCGAATCCTAGGGTGTACTGAGAGAGACAAGCTGATCACTTCTCTGAGAATCACATAAATCCTCCCTTTGCTTTTGTGGTAACGCTGAATATGGACATTCAACAAGCTCTTTTATCGCTCATTTTTGGGAAAGCATATTGGAGCAGCACAAAGCTTCCAGCCTCAAGGATCGCTTCAATTTGATAAATAGTGGGGACAAAAATACCTTAGTAGTCATGGTGGCATCGCCTATGTGTTGAGACAGAAAGGGGGAACCACAATGGGGGCAAATTTAAACAAAAGTATTTCTTGGCTAATGTGTTTGCAATGAGCTTAAAGCAGGATATAGAGGAAAGGAAACCAGAGGGCTTTTAAATAACAAGATCAGCTGGGGGGAGGACTGATTTATCTAATCCTTGCTTTCTGTATCTGGGTCACTTTAAATAATCCGATGATTAAAAGGTAGCTCCTTCTTTTGTGAGGGCCCCTAGATGAAGCCATGGTCAAACCACAACATTAGCAGCTACTGGGGAACATGTTCTGTTCCAAACCCCACTGCAGAAATTTTAAGATTCAAGGGAATAATTTCTTTCTTAGGTGACTCCAGGATATGATGATGTTCCCTTACAGTTACTGAACAGGAAAGAACTCTATTTCCTCATTTTTTCTTTCACTTTTCAGCCCTTTGTTCTTTGATCACTTGACATTTGTCAAATCACCTCATCTGAGGAGATGCAACTCATTCCATAAGGTCAGAACAGCTCAGCTTCATTCCCGCAGGGGACAGTCTACAGGGAAACTCAGTTATTAAGATTATTGCAGTTAGGGTATTGTCAGATTTGGCAGGCTAATATTCCAGTTATCAGACATCTCTGATTGCCTATACATGAGTCAGATAATACAATTTGACTTTAAGACAAAGTAATAGAAGTGAACAGTCATTTATCAATGGGAAGCACTGGAAAAAAATTCAAGAATTGGCATCAGAATTCCTAATACATCCCAGAAGTAGACACTCATTGAAAAGAAGATTACAGAAAAAGAATTACTGTTCTAATGCACAAGCAACAACTAAGAATAAGTCCGGGGTAAAGAAGTGATCCAGCTGTGACAAGAGAACACCCCCAGGCTCCATGAAAGAGTGTGATGGGTGGGTGGCTGTGTGTGAGAGAGACAGAGTGATGAGCGGCCAACACCACTTCCATGGTTCTGCATAATGAAACATTCCAATGCCCCCTGAGGGCTTTTTCTGAATTCCCCACTGAAATTCAGAAGTACCCAGAGGATCACCCACACAATTGAACACATACTGCAAAAGATTACAGCATTCCATGGAGTGACCTTGTTCTGCTCTGAAATGAAACCTTACCAAAGCTCCAAGGAATAGCTTGGACCCCAGGAGATCTGTTACCCACTTTACAGTTTGTAGCATCCAGTCCCAGGCAACATTTTATGTTATCAGTGAGTGCAGCTTGGTCAGTTCTATACATGACCAGAAATCATGGCCAAATTGAGAAAAGAAATTGCAGAAATTGTTTTTTTTACTTGATGACGCATATCTAGATCTGCTCACTGAACTATCAGCAGAGTCAACCAAGTGAACAGTTTATAGATACTCATCATATAAATATCTTTTCTCCAGCAATACTTTTAGCAAAAGGCAATTCTAACTGAGACAAACAATTGCGCACTTGTCAAATTCTGGGTGGATGCATGCCAAAAAAGGACCAGCAACTTCTAGATCTCTCTGGCCATTTCCGAATGTGCCCTCATTTCGGCATTTGCCTGAAACATACTCAAGGAAGATGTCAGCTCTCAAATGATATGCATGCAGGTGAAAGTGGAGTCATTCAATTAGTAATCACTGTGCAATTAGGCTTTGTATCAAAATAGAAATTACTTTTCTAAAAATAGCAGTGACGACTTACTAGCTCAAAAGGAACAGACTTTTTGAAAGAGGAAGATGAACAAAATAACAGCTCTGAAGGCCGACATGAAACTGAAGGGCAATGCAAAGTAATCTAATAGAGAAATAAAATCCACAAAATCTAAGTCCTGAATGCTTAACAGTTTCAGATAGCACAGATGGGGTTTGTAATCTCAGTGGTTACAATGTTTTTAATAGCATTTTTCTGAGATAATTCTGTTATTTTGTTGTTGGAAGGAACAGGGAAATCAGTGTGGTGCTTCAGATGTCACTGGTTGTAGGTTTTGATAAATGCCAGTGTTTTTATGCAATTTAATGGAGAAAGAAAAGGAAAAACAACAAATTGAACAAGCTGGAGTTAAGAATACTCTTTTATCCATCAGTTTATCATTGGAGAAGAAATTTTATCGCTACTGCAAATTGTCATCTCTGGAAATGAGAATGACCTTGACAGATACTAAGCTCTGTACAGAGGAAGTTATGGAGCAATCTGAGTAACTGCACTGGCGTTAAATCCCTACCAGCAAATGGCATTTAGCAAGGGCCTAAAAAAAATAAAGTGTGAAATAACAGAGATTCTAAGGAGAGGATGTAATATGCCCTCAATACCAACAACTGTTCATAAAAGACTTAAGAGTGACAATACAGCCTTTATTTTTAAAATTGGAACTGAGAGAAAATTTGAGAAAGAGAAACTGAGCATTTCAGTCATAATTTCTCAATTTTTAATTCAAAGTTGCCTTTAATACGCATCTTTGTTCAGTTCTAACTTTGTTGATTAAGTTCTTTCCAGATATTTTTTTTCTCTTCACCTTTTCATCAATGACATACTTTCTGACAAAAAAAACCCCACCTTAGTATTTGATTATTCAAGTGTATTCTGTTCAATCATTCTCTCCTTCGTATTCTGTATAACTTCATGGTTTTGGTTTTTGACCAGCGGTAGTTAGGTATCCCTGAATCTTTCTTTTACCATAAATCAAGTGTCTATTACTTTTGAAGTTTCTGTTTTTCTTAGCCATTTCTTGCTAATTAATTACTTTCTATAACACACATGATTCTTGAGCAAGTCAATACAATCTTGAGTAGAAAGGCAGCATTCATTATCCTCGTTCTATTCATGAGGCACAGAAAAAAACACTTTTTTATTTCATCTTCCAAGGGAAGCCTCTGGAAAATCAGTATTGGAACCAAATTCTTAGGAGCCTGCTCAGAGCCCTGACTGAAAAAAAATTACACACTTTCCACCCATCACATAGGGAATATATTCATATTCACAAGCCCCCGAACATTTCCTCCTGCCTGAAGCAGCTATGATCTATGTCTTCTGGAAAAGCACAGCAGGCCAGAAAGACACAACCCAAAGGTCCCTACAGCTGACGCTGCACTGAGGACTGACCCTCCCATTAAAGTCCACGGGACTTGTTTAATTTAAACAACATGGCACAGATCCAGGATGTAGATATCACAGCAGTTTGAATTCATCCAGTCTGGAGGCAACCAGTGAGCAGTACTGGGGAAAAGATGTTCTCTATCAGATTCATTCAATTAATTCAAGTAGTAAATGCCTGTTTATAGGTCTGTGTATGGTACACAGAACATCCAGTGCTCACAATAAATGCTAGCAAACTAGAATACTGCAGAAAGTAATACTTCTGAAAACAATTTCCAATTCAGGTAGGATTATTTATTTATTTATTTAGAAAATAAACTTATTTTATTTTTCCAGCATAAGGTAAAAAGCCTTTATGAAGACTTTTTGAGGGATAATGCTCCATTAAAGTATCATTTTTACAATTATTTCTCTTTCCATGCTCAAAATCCTAACATTAAAAACAATACTTTCTCTTCTTTTACACATGAAAAGGCTGACAAATTTAGGAAGGATTCATCCAGTTAGGTTATTACAAAATGAGTTTGCTAAATTTTTAGGCAACAGAATTACAACATTTCTTAACTTTAATGGAAGTACACCATGGGGAGTAGTTGGCCATCAGTTGACCTGAGAGAGCTCTTTAGCAGTCACTATGGGGCAAAAAGCATCATAACGAAAATATTTTTAGAAAAATCTCCAAGTCAGGCAGCTTAAAGATCTTTTCAGTTTCTCTCTTGTCTTAAAACCTACTCCAAGTACAGACAAACCTATTCATTTTATAAACCTATTGGTTCATTTCTTGCTCTCTATTTACTTTACACTGCCCATCATAAGTTCATAACATCAAACAGCAAAAAAACTCTCCAGGTCCCAGTTTACCAGGTCTGGGCAAGTAAGATGTGGAGTTAGTCAGGCTCAGGATGGACTCTGACAAACCAAGACCTTGTCTGTGTTCCTAATGCCCAGGGAATGCATGTCAGGAGAGGACTGAGAAGAGCATCTCCCACCAGCCCAGCTTCTTGAAACTGTCTTTAACCAAGGTAGTTGCTCACTACACTATTGTATCAGATCACTCTCCTCTTCTCACATGCTCCAGCAAGATTAAGCTAAGGGCCATTATGTTGCTTAGTCAGCTCTAGGCAAATCTAATTTGAAATTAATCTACCCCTGAAGCATGACTTGCTTTTCTCATTTACTGCAAAAATGGTATTTGTGGTCATTGAATGATACACTACGACTCAATTTGAACACTGTCAGATAGCTCAATGATTTACTTTGAGAATGTCACAAGCTTACTAGACGCTTTAGAAAGATGCAATTTCTTTATTAGATACAGTCCTCGTCTATACCATCTGTTCAGTTCTTCAGAGCTACAGATAGTTGCCGTAGTTAAGGTAGCATTTACAAACATTAATCAAATAAATTATTTGGCAAATTCTTCCTAATCCCGAACAGAGGAAATAATGAGTATCTCCAATAAGTGTTAGATTAACTTGGCTGATGAATCTATCTTGCTAATACCACGTGTCTGATAAGGCAGAGGAGGTAGGGACAGTCAGCTCGGAAAACCAACAAATCTGGCTAGTTTGCGGTATGTCATTCACTGCAAACAGAGCACATGTTCACAGCTCTGAAATAACAGCAGGCAGCTGCCTCTGCAGCCTCGCCCAAATCAGGGAGAAGAACTGTCCATCGCATAGTCTGCAAAATCACCACCTTCTCTGGTACGTTTTTGAAGAGCAGGCAAGCTTCACGTCAGTGGAAATAACAGGGCTGACTTTACAGTTGGTTTGCCTGCCAGGACAAGGTGGATTTCCCCCATTCAAATGTACATTCCAAACCTCTGATTTAAATTCTTTCTGATCACATAAAGAATGAGTTCAGAAGCACAGAGTTAGTTATCTGCAATTTTTTAGCCAACAAATAACCATGACAAGCAAATGTAAGGATCAAGCCTTTGAGAAATTGATCAAAATTCAACTCAAATATATGAAGCAGTATTTCTATGCTTTGAAAAATTTCTGAAATAATTTTTAAAGCATATTAGGAATTCTGAAAAGATTTCTGTCAACAACAGTGTGAGTATCTGTATCACACAGTGAGCCTATAATGACTTCAATTTGTTATTTACTTTCTTATTACATATTCTACTTACCAGTGAATACAATGGAAGCCTGAATTTGATTGATTTGTCAGCTTTGGACTTTTGGAATCACTGTTTAACATCTCAGATCTACCTTACAAAATCTCACCAAATAACTTTTAGAAGACAGAAGATAAAATATCATCATACCTGAGATTGTGCATTAATATTGGCTCCTTCCTTAACCAGAACTTTGACAACTTCAGCTTGTCCTGCTAAGGATGCAATGTGCAGGGCTGTATTCCCTTTCTGTTAGAGGGAGGGAAAAAAAGAAAGATGTTACCCTTTCTTCAGGAATAATTCCAACCAGCAGTTCTTTAGAATATTCATTTTTTCAGCACAATTTTACCTTACAGTTCCATGCTATTTTGCCACCATCACAGAGGACAGAACCAGTGGTTGCAGCCAGGAAGATTTTTTGAGTGGTTGTCCAACACTAGCATCCTAACATAACCTTTGAGTGGAATTATGGAATGGGATTGGGGCATGGGACAAACTTCTAGGTAAAGTTTAGAGCAGACTAACATGTTTTATCATTCAGGTCCAGAGATCAAGATTTCCAGGCCAACCCATCATCCTGGGAGCAATATTTAAATGGATTTAATGGAGAATCAAGGTTCATAAATCCAAAATAAAAACCCCAAAGTCCTATCTAGACCCAGATTCACCGAGGGGTGAATCAAGATGTTTTGGAAATGATGGAAAGCACAAGTTCAGTAAGAAGCTCTCTGAGTGTTAACCTTGATGGGGATCCTGTGCATCAGAAATCATATATTTAAGAGAGCCGCAGGGACACGGTGGTGATAAATGGAAAAGCTGAGCACAGCCAGCCAACCTGTGCGCTAGGAGTCAAACATTACATTGTTCAAGCTAACAAGTCTGGCCCAGCACAAGGAATTTTCCTCCCATAGACAAATAACATACTGATTGAATGTTTTGGATATATGCACATGCCTGACTGTGGGCAGGTTGAAGGCAAACCAACTTCCCAGACAGGTGGTTTTTCCACTGTGCCCTTGAGTGAAAAGGCTCTGGATATGATACAGTTAATTACCAATTTTCACAGATTTGACCAAAAAAAAAAAAATCTGCTATTTTGAGCTATAATGGGGATCTGCCATTGGAAATAATGAAAAATCTGTTCTGTCACTACTATAACCTTTTGATACTTCCCTCTTTACTTGCTACCGATGAGCTTCAGCAAAAAACACAGGCTCACAGACCATAATAGAAATAACATTTTAAATATGAGTGAGGTATTTATATTATTATCTTATTTGGGATTTCATTTTTTTCCCCCCTAAATTTCTCCAATACATTTTTCTTTTTGTGAATAAGCTAACAGACATGCATGAATTACCTTAGTGGCAGAATCCACAGCTGACCCTCTTTCCAATAGTTCTTGTACCAGTCCCACATGGCCTTCTTTAGCCGCCAGGTGCAGAGCATTGAGTCCATTCTGTAAGCACAAGGGCCATATCAATTACAAATATCACTTCTGAAGATACACATTCCTACCTTACTCTGGTATAAGAAGATTAGTAGTTGGAATACTGTTACATCTCTTAGCTAGCTGTCTGTATACGTCAGATATTTTGGACTTGGCTATTTAAGCCAAGGCACAGTGTGACAAACTTCTCCAATAACTTTTTTCTCATAGCAACAAAGACATCAAAACAATCCATATTTCACAAGTATCCATGAGAGATTCCTTCCTTTCCAATGGTTTTACATTTCCCCAAACTTCTACCGTGGCTATCTCCATAGAGCCCATTACTTCAAAATCTGAGTGCGTATCTGCCTTCTCTTTATTGTAACTTTATCTAGCAACACTAGGTACTATCAATACAGAGGAATCACAGGACTTAAGACAAATTTACACAGGAAGTGTCTACTCAGTCAGGATTATTCCAGGCTGATGTAGCTGTCTTGAATGTTGGACTCTCCCTCTGGGATAACTGATATCAAGCAGAAGTAAAGTAGACCAAAATGGTTGTTGATTAAACGTGGGTTGCAAATTATATTGATCCTTGGCTCTGCTGGTTTCTGATGAGCAAGTCTTCACTAACCTTTGAGGTTCTGTAACCTCATTCAAAAAGGAAAAGAAAATTCATAAAATATGAACTAGGATTTTCAAATAAGGCAACCTAAGAAAGTTAGCATCTAAATCCTTTTCACGTTAAATAGGAATAGGAAAGTGTATATCTCTTACAAATTCCAGCCACGGAAACTCTATCTTCCTCTTCCTAATATCCCTGTTCCACCCAAGGGAAAAATACAAAATTACAGTCTATTGTAACTGAATTGCTAACTTATTTTTCACAATCCTACAGTATTTTTCATGGTACATCAGGCAGGTGACAGCAAAAGACGCTGCCATAGCCTTTAAGCACTCTCCCGTTTTCCATATTGCAAGCATCATACGCCATACTCAGGTATCTGAGCAACTTGCAGCAAGTTGAGCGCTGAGTAATTTTTGTTGCTTTATGTGTCTCTAAGCAGTTCATAGTCATCTAACTTGCAAAATAAACAAGCAGCTTTCTGCTTTTTTTATTTGTTCAACCACAGAGGCAATTCAAGCTTTTAATTCCCACTAGGCTTTTAAAGCACTTAGCACTTCACGGGAGGCATTTAACGGGAGTGGGTCCAACGGCTGCAGACACAGCAATCCAAATGCATTTCTGAAGTAACTCCATTAAATTCTACCTTCCTACAAGTAGCATAGACAGATTTTTGTGGTCAAATTCAGAAGCTCAACTATGAGGAAAGCAAAGGAACTGAAGGAAGGCTACATTCACACGCTGCCAAGAGAAGAGGCACGCCCTTACACAACCTGGTAGTTAGGAAATGTTAATGAGAAATGTGGTTTCAGATCCCATTATGCAGGTAAAGCAGCAGCAACCAGATCTTCCTTATTCCAGAGGAACACTCTTACTCCTGAGCTGCAGAGCCCAGGGGTGGCAGTAGTGTCATGATCTGGATCAAGGATAAATTCTTGGCCAAAATGATGTGGTGAGGTTGACCACAATCATCAAGATAAGAAACACTGTACATGTCAGTGAATTTTTTGCAGGATGAAAACATTTCAGAAAGCTCTAATCTTCCTTGCTTTTTAATCTGAGCTGAGTATTAAATAACCATAATTACTACCTACAGTGGTTGAAAGCTTTGAAGCAGTATTTTGTGGGGAAACACACGGCGTTCTTCTCATTGTTTGTGAACAAAGACCTGTTCTCATATCTAATCTCTCACATTCAGTCATCAACACTTTCTATGAGAGCAGGAGCGGTAACTTTGACTCCTTACAGTTGTACACAGCTGTTGCATTGCTGTGACATGTTATTAATCTCTCTCCTTGCAAGCAGACCGAAGTCCAAAAGCAGCAGAGAAAAGGCAATGTTGCATGGCCCACGTGAATTATGTGCACACACACACCTCTGAATGAAAAAGGTTGAGAACAAGCTTCTTATTTAGTTTACTGTATGCCCAAGTATGGAGAAAGCAAGGCTTTTCCCACAGCTTAATTAGTAACAACCTCTTGAAATACCCACACTCGTACCTCTAAGTCACACATCTAATGATAATATATTAAGCAGCTGAGAGCTAATATTGTTGCATGGGCTATGTGAGTTTCTTTGCAACATTATGCCTATTTTTCTTCATTAAAACATGAGGTTCAGGAAAAAGGTTACAGAAAGAAACCATAGCCTAAATACAGTTCCTACTGTACGCACTCAAATTCCTTATTTCCTTAAATAAAGTAAGCTGGGGCATGCAGTAACAGAAGCAGGTACTGCACTTTAAATGTTGAGAACCAGCATGACCGAAGCCTTAAAGCAAGCTTTGTTCCTCCATAATCAGAACCAATGTTGTAATTATTTCCCAACCCACATGGCTGATCCCTGCTATTTATGATGATGGAAGCTTAGATTTAATCAATGCAACTCCTCCGGTCCCGTCAACTGGTTTCTTGTATTTTAGAACAACAAAGGTTTCTGGCACTGCCCTTTTTCTCTGCCATGGCTACCAAAAAGTGGTGGGTGGGTGGGAGATGAAATTAGTTGTCTGCTAAGCAAAACTGTACAACATAGAGACTGCTCCTCCCTGGAAAGCCAACGTATACCATAACTATCTTTCTTTTAGTTGAATTTTTTTCATAAAAGAACATAGTGCTAAGCCTTTCAAGCTTGACTCTTCAAGTGTTTCCCTGCAGAGCTCAGTTCTCTCAGTTCTTTCCCTCCTCTACCACTGAGCTAGAGGCGTCAACATTTGGTATCCTGTAGAGTGCTAGAAATGCACGTACATGCCACTGCTGCTCACAGCACTTATTATGGTCTCACCCTATGTACTTTCGCCACAGATTTCATGTACGTCACAGAAATCACCAACCCTTTCTAAGCCAATCAAAAATCAGTCACTTTTTCCTGTAGGGCAGGCACTAAGTCTCACTGCTATTGTCTGAAAATCACCCCAGGCAGTCCAGACTACTTCTGCCTTTGAATTCAGCTGCCTCATGGAGTGATCCTCAGGAAATGGAAGTTCTTCAGGCACTGCCTGGTTCGGCGTCAATCCTGCTGTGCCATTTACTCCTGTGATATCACCCACATTGCTGTTATATTCTGCCTAACCCTGTTACGCCAAACCAAACTGACCCCACCAAAAGACACCTTCTCGTCAGAACATGAGATCAACCTGTAGTTCAAAGAACATTTTAAATCCACAAAGTCAGCACTGCTACCAGAAGTGCTTCTGCTTCTCCTGTCCCTAAAGTTTACTTCCATTTGAAGGTATTAAGTACTTGATATCTTTAAGAACATAAGAAGCAAGAATGTATATTATCAAAATTAACCCTCTCCTTTCCTTCACTCTAAGACTCTTATAACTCCCCTTGACTCTGATGGAAGTTGGGATCTCCAGGAAAATTTGCCAATGTTTGAGTTTCTAACTACTCTTGCTTTGCCACACAAGGTTAGGATGACATTTAAGCAACTTACAGAAAAAGCACCATGAAAGTCAACAAAAATAAAACAATACAAAAATCTATTTTTTTAATGTTTCAACACTCTTTTGAAGCACGATATGAAATGCACTTTTGCCAAGTTCCTTCCACTGATGGAAGTTCACAGGCTTATATATATACAAGCAGGACAATAGCAAAGCAGAAGTTACAAACACAATGAAAATTAAAAAGCTATTGCAACTAACTCTGTGTGGTCGTGCCAGCTCCTTTACATGCTTTGGCCAGAGTTAAGAAGTCATCTGCACTTATCAGCAGAGGCCAAGACTAAAAGGCAA
Organism: Thinocorus orbignyianus; assembly: GCA_013400375.1. NCBI lineage: Eukaryota > Metazoa > Chordata > Aves > Ciconiiformes > Thinocoridae > Thinocorus > Thinocorus orbignyianus. Next base: position 345,044 of record VXBW01007187.1, read on the forward strand.
TATCATAGTCTTTGCTAAAGGCAAATATTTTTCTCCGTCTCTTTAATTGATGTCAGTTTAAGGTTGCAAATTCTCTCCTCCAAATAAATCTCTCAGGGAGTAAAAAGTGCACACAGTCAATCTCTTTTCAAGAGGATTTGGGAAAGGGCACATTGGAGAGCTAGGCACGGCCTCCTTGAGTCGAAAGGTTTGCTGAAGTTCTTTCCCAAAATATCACAAAGAAATAAAGCGCATGGTTGAAAAAAGAAAAATAATTTCAGATGATGAAAATTCTCCTTTTATGTTGCTTTATAGCCTATGAATTCACGAAAATGAATTAACCTATTGAGTGACATCAACACATGATACTGTAGCCCTCATTATGGCTACCGTACTACTTCAGTCTATAGTTAGCACTGCTGGGAGCGTTAGCTGCTTTCCGTTTGGATTCAGTGACAGAGTAATTAATAGCTGGTGCTATGTCTCACTGTAACTGAAGCAATAAAAACACCAACCAAATTATAAAGAAGTCAACAAAATGAGAGCAAAAGCCAAACAGATCTAAGTTTTAAAGAGCCTTGGAGCTGAAGGTCCCCCAAAACGACCTAATATTTGAACCCTGTTCTGTTCAAGGGATCAGACTCACATACATTCCTGGTGAACACAGAGGACTTCTTAAAAACAAATGCCAAAATCCATCATATTTTTCCTTCCAAGAAACTAGCTCTATAACCACAAAAAAATCACAAGCTTCCAAAGACAAGATGGAGAAATGTTACTCTAAATGCCTTTAGGATTACTGGTTCTGTTTCAAAACACAGCAAACAGCTGATGGACTTCTCAGGTTTTTGTGTCTAACCTCTGCTAGAACTATGGGCTGCACAAGTGCATACTGTAAAATCAAAGTTCATTTTGCTAGTTAACATTTTGAATGTTGATTCAGAAATAAGTTGTCTTCTCTTGCTGCATTAAGTAGAGATAGCAACCACATCCTAAAATAACTGTATTTGTAACATAAAGAAAATAGTTTTAAAGAAATCAGAGATTTCTAAGGGCTATCTGTTTTTCATCCTATAAAATACTAGTAATTAGATTTTTTTTAAGAGACTGTTTTTAAAACAGGGAAATTTTGTCCCCTGACATTTCTAACTCACTCCAGAAATAAAGAGATAAAAGTGATTTATGATTTTCAGATGGTGCTTTAATTTAGATTAAAGTAAGCAATTCCATAATAACTTAACTTGCTATGAAGGTAGCATTCAACAAAGCATAATCATGCAATAACTAATTATTAACTATATATTAATAACTGTAACCAATCCATGTATTCATTATATTCTGAAACATTAAGTTCCACCAGACTTTGGAAACAGTTCAATTGTGGAAATACTCTGCTTACAAAGACAGATCCTTATGAAAACTTAGAATCTGAGAAACAAACACTAAAACTGAAGAAAGCATCTTCTTGTGTTACCTCTGTTCGGGAAAGATTACTCTTAACACTATGTACTGTTCCCTGGCATCTAGTCTAAAAATAGCATTATAGTGAGAAAAACACAAATCCTGCATATACAAGGCTTCATTTCTTGAAAGAGCATTCAGAGATCTCGCTCTTAAAAATAAAACTTACCCCCTGCGTTTTGCACAGAGTGTGTTAGCTTTTGCCCTTATACAGCTGGCACACAATCATGTGGACACCCTATTCAACCCCTGAGGAAGAAGAGGAAGAGTAACTCTAAGGCTGCAGCAGCTGCCATGGCATATTCACTACACCTTAACCTCTAGAAGACAAGTCTGCTCCTACTTCTAATAAAATTTACAATATGCCAATGATGCTTAATCAATAGAAGCTGAAGGTCTTAGTTATCAAAAAGCTTTGCAAGCAATTTTTTATGGCACCAGAATCAGAGTTTGCAAGAAGCTGAAGTGTCTGTACACTCTCAACAGATGGTGAAGGCTATGAAATGGGGCTCACTAGTCCTGACGACACACGATGCCCATCTCAGCTCATTCTTCATACTTGGAACTCCCACAGTATAATCCACATCTTTAGGGATCAGATTTGCCAGTGCACAGGGAGAAGTTTTTCCTGGCTAGCAGGGCTGAGACAATCCAAATTAATTTTATTCATAGATCTGAAGGGGTTATTGTAGCATTTTTTGGTTTGTACTGTTTGTGAAGAGCTCAAAACACTTCATACAGTCTAGAAAACTCCTGAGCTAACAACCCAGATACCAGGTAAAATTACTTAATTAAATCATGTTAAGATGAGATTTTTTTTGATTTGCACACCAGTCAACCACTTTTTTATCCATATAAATAAAGCTTTGATCTTAACTACAGTACAAATCCATAGATCCTGAAAGTTGATGGTGTGGCTGTCTATCACCCAGGAATGCTTTATTTATTTCAAGCCATTAAGAAATTACACAGCATCTATTCTGATGTTTGCATTCATCTGGCTCTGATTTCACCTATACGGTGCTAGAGCTTTGCCAGGCAGCTGCAGATGGGAAGCACTTTCTACAACAGATCAATCTGCAGTGACCCTCATCATATTCCTCTCATAGTAAGCAAGAGAACATGAAGGCCAGAAAAAAACCCCAAACTTAAAATGTTTTCAAGTAGTTATCTTACTAAGTGTGCTCTGTCCTGGGAGTGATCCTTTTTGTTAATGATCAAGACATAAAATTTGGTGGATCTTTTTGAATATAGCAATCTGAGTTTAGATTTACTCTCTCCTACCTGGGGAAGCTGAAGTTTGCCAGGTTGTGTCCCATATAACTGAGGGGTTTTTTGACAGTAGGTCTTTTAATAGCAACTTTCTTCTAGACAGTAAGACAAAATTCTTCCTATACGTTTTCAATAAGCAACACATGGGAAGTCCCAGTTCTTATCCTCCTCGTGAAATTCCTTGGCACAAACAACAGAACTGCTCTCACATTGTTTCCTAACTTCCATTTGACACATGCCTACTCTAATCATCTGCAGCTTTTCTTCAGCAGGGAAGGTACTGTTTCAAAACATTTTAGATTATTTCATTTCTTATTCTTCCATCTACTCTTTTTTCAAAACTAAACAGTGGCCTCAGCTGAGGGGTTTTTATTAGTCTCAACATTTTTCCAGTCTGAATGTCAGTATGTAAGTATCAGAAAAGGAGCAGGGAATTTTATGGACACTTTTCTTTCTGGTACAGGTAACACTTGGATAGTATAAAGCTCCAGTTCAGGAAAAGAGCTTTCTTCAGAGTAGCACTTAGCTGCATACTTAAAGACAATTAATTACGACTTAAATGTAGTTTTAAAATTGAACATGTAGCTAATTTTCTGCAGAACAAACAGATTTCCAACAACCTTTAAACAATTTTACATTCAACATTCATAGACATTGTTCAGTTAGTGGTCATTTTGGTTAAATCTGGCTAAGAGTTAGGGGACAGCTGGACACCATACAGCCTGAGCTTTCAAGTCCTCCTTCAAAGAAATACCATTGATTCCACTAGAATGTCAAGCCATTTTTCAGGACTGATGCAGACACTTACTGGCATATTTACTTTAAGTCATAGTTACAGTCCTATTAAATTTGATGGTACTAGTTACTTAAATAAGCATTGCAAATGTAGCTCCCTAGGTTATGAAGCAAAAGTAATTGGATTTATATGACGGAGTTAGAAAAGAGCCAAGCTAAAACATTCTATCACATTACAGTCGTATCAATGGTGAAACTTCAACAGTGTATTTTTACAGCAGCAATAACTTTCCGGAAAGGGGAGGTAGTATTTTAAGCAGAAATTTAAGTACCTTTTCAGAACAATATGTAAAGTAATTTATGTTATAGATAAGATTGACCAGTGGTAAAAACATATTTAAGTTGACAGTTTTCAGAAACAAGGTGAAAAACCCGTGGCTACTCTCTAATCATCTGAGGGTAATCAGAACCGGATTGCTAATGCGAGTGAGCTACAAGATTTTAATCAGCTTGGACACAAGTTCACTAGTCAGCTAAAAATACCACCTACTCAATGTTTACTTACCGGCTGAGATCTCACAAAAATAGCACGGGAAACCTCAGACTTCCGCACCTGAGGTCACAGGGGATCAGGTGCTTTGTGTGAGATGGCGAAGAAAAATAAATTCAAAACTTATGTTCAGGGTGGTAAAGTAGTATATAATATGTCTAAAATGCCCAGACTGCTCCGTACTCTTTCTACCTTGAGCGCACATTCTGGATTGGATGTGCCTTTGGTGAAATAATTCTCTCTACAGTTCCAGCAACGGCTTCTAAGGGAGGAGGCAGGCACTGTGGAGCGCTAAACCTCCTCCTGCTTCCTTCAAACTTCAAAATAAAGAAGTGGTTTAGAACCTACTGAAGATACGTGAGGTCATGCATTAACTACACAGTTGCAACAAATTCCTGCTAAAATTTTATGAAGGCCAAGATAGGGTTTGGGGAATCAACAGACCAAGAAAGTCTTCAGTAGAACTGAACCACTGAAGCCAAAGATGCACCAGAGACTAGTTAAAAAGTGCAAAGCTTTTTCTTATAATAGTAGGTTTAGGGTATATCACATATAAGCCAAAGGATGAAGTTGTATAAACACTGCACTGCCTTTGAAAAATTAATTACAACTTTTTCTGCCCTTTCAAAGTAACCCGCTTACAGGTTTCTAAAGCAATTTACTAATAATTTTCTGTTTCAACAGCCTTTTTCCTTCTAGTTGCCCTGGAGAGCAGTTAATAAGCTGTCACAGATGAATAAAGTCATAATATAATTTCCTTATTAATTTCAAAGATAAATACAGCTTTATTTCCCAAATACTTTATTGATTTATAATACATATGTCCTCAGCAACTATCAGCTGAACTCTTTGACACAATTTACATTAGGAGCCACTACTGTGTCTCAGGACACAACAAGGAAAAACTTGATTATTTCTCATCTTAATATGAATAGTGATCAGAAGAGATAAGGCAATATGAGTGTTTTTTCCATACAAAGCCAAAACCAATATTTTTTTACTTCCATTTTTCTGCTATCAGGTAGTAGTATATTTCAGCCCTACATATTTCCCAAAAGACAGAGCAGCTCCAAGCATCTTATACCTGGAAACATACTCTGCCAAAAAGGCAATATTTTTTATTAAACCCAAATGTAAAACTACTGTGAATGATGGGCGGTTAGATTCACAATGAAATGGAAGCACATACTTTCCACCAATTTTCTGTCTTTACGTTATTTAGTGATACTTACATGATACTTTTTACCACAAAATAGAAAAAAAATGCAAAATCTAATTTTAATAGAGCATTGTGTACAATCAAATAATATTTTAGTTCAAAAATTTGTTTACTTAAGTATTAACTGAATTGTTTGAATACAAAAAAAAATCAAAAAATCCACAGATAATGTGCAAATTTACCCATTTATTTCACTAATATCTGCTCTCTTTGGCACAAATTATTCAATTGCTATCCCATTCCCCCAACATTCACATTAATTTAATGAGCAAGCCAAGCAATAACAAACCCTGAAAACTAAACATGAAACTGAAAATACAGACTATATTTCTTTATTTTGGAGAAACATGTATCAACATTTTGCAAATAGGACCAGGATAATTTATTTAAGAATAATAAAAAAGTTGTCATAAATGTAGACATGTAATATCTTTTTTTAAGTTATTGCTATTACTGTCAAACAAATGAGAGTATGTCCTGGAAGCAAAGTCTTGCTCTCAGTATGATAGAAACCCTAGACTCCAAAACTATCACTCTGCTACAGGGCTGAAACATAATACACAGAATATGAAAAAATTGATGTTTACAAGAAACTTCTTTAGGTCATTGAAAAATGTTTCATATTTTGAAATCAACTTAAACACTATCCCATTCATCTCTGCAAACTGTTGCCTGAAAAACGTAATTCTTATCTACCAGCTTCAGGTTTTTTTATTCATTCAAGCACACCTCACTTTAAAACTTCCAAGCAACATCTTCACATGTGAGCTGAAGATATCACTTTTCATACACATCTTTCAACTTCTTCCTTGGCTCTGCCAAGGATGCCAGTCCACACTGTCCTTTAGACAAATGTATGCACCACAAAATTTGGAACCTTCTTTTAAAGTAAACACCTTTACCTCAAAAGAGGTCTTCAAAATAGCTTTATTTAAAAAAACAAACCAACAACAACCAAACAAAACCACAGCCTGACAGCTGGCATTGTGAGGGCTTTAGCCGTCACAGTCACCCCACCCACATCCTTCACTCACTTGACAATTTGCTGTAATACCTATTGCTTCTCAACCCTTATTCACAATGGACATCCTCTGAGACAGGCATCTCTCATTAACATGGGGAATACTCATTAGATGGGCACATCCATTACAATTAATAAATGGAAACAATAAACAGTAAAAACAAACAGCAAAAAATATGAGTTGTCATAGTCTCAGATCTCCAGACAAATGAAAGAATGAAAGACTCAAAATGGGTTGCCTCAGCTTCCCAGTCTCCTGTTGAGATCAAGAGCTCAATCCTGCTGTCCCAGCAACACAAACCCAAGCAGAACAGGGGTGAGGTGGGTTTGGCTGAACACAGATGCCTCACAACATGCAAACTGTACCCTTCTACAAAGGAAACAACCAGAACTACCAAGAATCTTCAACTTGCTATCCAGGCATATTTTATCATAGCATTTACCTGAACCAAAAGAAAACTGCCTAACTTCCTCAACTAGAACTCTCTTTTCCCCCCACAACTTGAATATTTCAAAGAATACAACTCTATTTAGTCCTGTTTCCATCAGAAATGGAATTTCCAGAGCAGGTCCACTGGTGTTAGACTATCATAGCATACCTTCAGTTTTCATTATAAGTAACTTCACTAATATACATCCATACCTGCGGGGCACTGGCAAGAAAAAGGAGCCCAAAAAGGTTTACAGAAAGCTTTACTAAAAGCAGCACAATTTTATAGATATCATCAGCATCCTGTAGAAAGATATCACTGAAGAAAAAGACCAAAAACATAGCTTGAGGTGAATCAAAATATCTGTATGAAGTAATCTAGCCTGAAAAAAATAGGTTTTGAGGTGGTTTCTCTCACTCGCTCTTGCCAACTTCTGCCCTTCAAATATCTTACCTGATTACATGTGTTAATGTCGATTCCACTTTTCAGGTATTCCACTACTTTGTCCAGATTGCCAGCTCTGGCAGCTCGGAGAAAGCTTGCATTGCTGTCAGACTGTAAAAAGATAAGAAAAAGAAAATCTAGTTAGCTCCTGCTTAAAAGAGAGCACAACTTCATCACAGGGGATGGTTTCCGCATTTCATGCTGCAGAAGAATAAAATTGTGAAGAAAGCTGACTTTGCATTATATCTGCATTGATTAGCATAGACATACTTAAACAAGGCACAAAAGACCTGCGGCTCTGTCGGAGTGAGCAAAATGGTGCAATAATGGCTGAAGTTCAACATTTAGCAAGAACTAAAGAAAAAAAAAAAAAACAACAGAAATCATAGTAACTAACATTAGCAACAAGAAAAAGAAACAGTCATCAACTTGCTAGTCATAGTTTTCTGTTTATTTTTAAATATATATATATACACTCTCAAAACTCTGGAAAATAACTGATCAATGCTGTTATTGGCTATGCTACTTAAGAAAATGTACATTGGCTTTTGACTTGTACTTGGCATAAAAAATTACATGACTACAGTGCATATTCATGCACAAATGCTGGTTCAACAGACATACACATTGGAGAAAAAACACTATCCAAGAGTCAAAAGGTCCTGTGGCTGCATTTTGCCACCTGTGACACAGAAGTGGGCATGCTGAAGAGGAGGAAAAAAATAAAAAAAAATAAATTCCCACAAAACTGGGCAGCACTAAAGTGTAGCTAACCATAGAACAAAGCGGATGAAGTACTCAACCCTGAGTATCTAAATCCAGGATAATGTTGTAAACATGCTCACTCCTAAACTGCCTGCATTCATAACCTTGGCATTTAAAGCCCCATTAGTGCTCAGACGCTAAAATAAATAAATTTTAAAAATCACGTTTTCATTTTTCAGCTAGGTTGTGTGGTGTACTGCTAAGCAAGGGAACGTGAAACGCGCTCTTGCCTTTATTTTCAAATATGACATGAAATTATGTTAGCTATTTGAAACAAGCACAGAGTTTGATGTTCACCTCTGTGTGAACCTACACATAGGTAAATTGGCTGCTGATGCAGCCACAGGAGGAAAACCAAAGTCGTGAAACAGAAGTAACCATTAAACAGAATAAGCGGTTGGGAACACGCACAGAGACAGTAACAATTTTCACTCTTAAAATAAATAAATAGAGTAGGAGTGCATTTCAGAAAGCAGATATATAACTGTAAAAGTCTGTTTTGGGGGCTGTGATTAGAGAGGTGCACAAGGATGTGCATGCCACTGGACTTTGCATTCCACTGGAACACCCCTGATTGAGCGTGTTTCTCATCCGATTTCACCTCCCTGTCAGAAACACCAGGTAAAAACCATTCTTTCACATTGTGAGAATATCCTAAAAGCCTCTCACTTTCAGCTTGTTAATCCTGATCAACAAAGCAACTTATTTCAGTCACCCAATCCATTTCAATACATTTATTTCGGTCACCCTACTTATCACGCTGTACTAACTCACTTCACAATCCCCGATTCCAACCTATTTTAATCTGAAGCAGATGGATCTCATCAAAATGATTCTTCTTAGAACTGCACTACATGCCAAGACAAAAATATTTCCTTTTAAATTCCTTTCAGCAAACTTCAGCACATTTTCCACATCTTTTACTGTTAAGAAAACAGATTATCTTTCTAAAGGGGCTGCAGGGTGACAGGGAAGGTAGCGCAGGAATTCACGTTGACAGAACCCTTTCATACCTCCAAGGCTTCAGCCAAGCAAGTGTCTGGATGAGCCTTGACACTAGGACGGATTCTGACAGTAACTTGAAAGAAATCCCTTTTAAGGTGGAAGGAGAGCTATTAGCACCGCACCATCTCCTGGGATGCGTATGTGCGCAGAGACACAAAATTATGTTTTAACATTTAAATGTCCTTGAAAAAATCAACCAGTTGGGTAAAAATATTAACCAAGAACAAGAACAAGACACTCTGAAATGAATGGGAAAAGCATCTCTGCCCTCAACAGGACACACAATTTACCTCCTTTCCCCCCCCTGATTTTTCCCATGCTTTACTACTTCCACAACAATTTACCATGCCAAAACTGCAGTCATCTGTTTTTACACTTTTAAAAGGTTAAACAAGAATGATGCAACAAATGAACATCGGCAACTCCGGTTTTATTTGGGATGAATCAATCATTGCTTCTTTTTCTTTTACACAGAGTAACATGAAAGGCTAAAAACGTTAAAAGTTCCAGTAACTGCTGGAAGCTCAGATTGTAGCTAAGACTACGAGTCTTATCAGCGGGTTCTGTTTGTTTCTGGCTAAGGAGATGCAAGAAAGACTTTCAAAATCGATTCTCATTTTTCCTGATTCATACTCCTGTTATCCTGAAATTAAATTACTGCAACACACATCACTTCAAAACACATTACATACACCTGAATATCGATCACAGTGCAGAATACGAACTTCCTGTCTGCATGAAGAGTTATTATGAATTAACTCATCATGATTAACTCCCTCTACAGGCACTTTTTTTCCAGAAGTGTCTCTCACTGTATATGTTCTCACTCTGAAATAACAGGGCTTGATCGTGACTAAAGAGGAACAAAACTGCCAAAATCCCAGCAAAGCACAATGAGATCTTGATGCTTTATTTAGGTGCCTTAGAAAATCCTAGCCTACGTGATCTTTGGGTTTTTATGCATTTTCTCATCTCTTCATATTCTGGTCTCTATTATTTAAAAACAGTTTCTCACAGATTTGCATGATGTTCTCATTTAAAGCAAACCTGAACTCACAAATAGAAGATACGAAGCAGCAATTCAGCTGCTTCATACACATACTCACACACAAATACCAGTCAGCGCTTCTTTGAAATACTCAAAAGATTCAGCCCTGTGTTTTAGAGCTTAAGAGTCAGAAGTCAGATATCTGTATTTTCTTTCTTGGTTTTGTTCATCATCTCTAATTTTTCAGTAGGTCATCAGTAGTTTCTCCTCTTCCCCATTCTTTCAAGATCCTTAAAAAGCATTTTTGTCAGTACTACTGCCTCAGCAATTTACTCACTTCAGCATATTATGATTTCGAATCCATTTTGACAAAATTGTCTCAGTGGTCAACAGAACAGTCTTCTGTAGTCTGACCATGCTGGGGAATGACGACTTTTGATCTGTGGGCTCTTCCCACAGATTTTTCCCAGCAAAATATTTCATGAGTAATCTCATGAAATATTTTGCTTCCTTACATGTAGATTTCTAGTTGCATTCATGATGCATTTCAGTGGCACAGAAGCTGGCATACCAGCCTTGACTATTTTGTCGATTGGTGAAGACAAACTGTCAACAAAGTGTCACTCAAAGAGACTTTCTTTACAAGAAAGAAGATAAAAACACGAAGCCAGAGTCCTCTGCACCATATGATACATATCATTTCATCTCTTCCTATGTGCGCAACCCTGAGATTTATTTTTTTTAGGAGTTTTACACACATATACAGGTCATGTATAAAGATATTTGGTATTATTGAACCTCATAAAAAGCTCCTATCTTTTAACTTATTTTTTTTCCCTTAAGTCTTGACTGAGGGTAAATAATTTCAGCCAGGAATGAGAATCTTCAGAGTACTATGAACAAATAAATTACAATGTAGGGGGAAAAAAAAACACTATAACCTTAAGTACACTCACAACAGAATGCAAACATACTCTTTATAACTACCTGGTATTCGGACATTGCGTAAGAAAAAATAAGAAACATTTGAGTGAATACATAATTTTTTTAAAATTACTTGAGAGGCCTTGGCTTCAACTTCTTTCTTGTTAACTGCAATGCCAGAATTTTGCCTGAATTTGAAGCATATAGCTCAGGGAATCTCAGTATTTAAATCATATATGGAAACGAGTATTTTATTCAGTCAGAAACCTTTCCTTCTGGTTCCTCTGATTGCCTTTCCTGGCTCATGGAATAACGCATCACAACCCTGTTTCTCAAAGGCATTTTATAGATGTGCACGAAAATATCATATGCTGCACCAAATTCATATAATTTCTCCACATTTAAATTTGCTACTGAAAATCAGCTTCATGCTTAAGAAGGAAAGACTGTGGAAGTAGGAGGCATCAGTTCTCAAAAGACAGTTTTCATAATAACATTATCCAAATCATCAAATACTTGTTTGAAGCCTTCTCTATAGTCAAATCATTCCTGCAGGTTTGCCTTGGGTTTTTCCCTCCTCCAAATAAAGTGCGTGACCTCAGCCCATTTATAATCCCAAATCTCTCTGTGAGAGAACAGAGCCTAGCAACAAGGCCTTCTGAACAATTCTCATTGGTTAAATACAGTTTATTAATTGAATGACTACAAAATCAAAACTCAAAATCGATGTATAATAACCAAATAGCAGTTTTGCATCTTAATTTAACATTTGTGTTTTGTATGTGTATTAGAGCGTGTATCTGAATACTAATAGTCCTTTTAAATTTACATTTCAAGCATCGACTCTGGGACATACTGCTTTGATTTTATGGAGAAAATTTATTTAGCTATAAGTTTGGAAGAGGCTGGCCCTGATCAGGAGGTGAGCAAAACCTGCTATTAACTTGTATGCTTTATATAAATCAAAAATCTCAAATCACTAGCAGTTAAATAGAATCCTGTATTATTACAGCACATAAAATCAGCATTAAGACAGAATTTGCCAGGTTATCTGACAGTATCAATGCCCTTTACAAACTTCAGAATTGTGAGGGGGAGTTTGTCCAACAGCTGTATTCAATTATTAGTAAAATGCGGATGGTCTGTTAACTCTTCTTCATTAAAAAGCTCTTAGTTGACTGGTGGCTCATCATGCTAATATATTCAGGTAATACCTGGAGTTGAGAATTCAGCTCACTGCAGAAGGAAAGTTGCATCATCTAAACTCAGGTTTTCATGGCTTCTTGAAATTTTTCAGTACTCAAAAGACAGAGGGGGAAAATGACACATACATAAACAGATTCCATTATGATTTTTTTATGCCATACCTTCTTAGAGTGTCAATTTATGCTCCCACCCTTGAGATAACCGCTAAATTTTGTCCCAGTTGGCTTGGCTAGTCTCTGATCTCAGAAACCATCTGTTCAAACCAGCCACCATTTAATTAGGTGCAACTCTAAAAGTGGCACAGATGAGGTGCTACTGTTACCCAACCCATTTGTCACATAGGTATTTTTTGCCAGCATGGTAGCATTTTCCCTACCAGCATTCAAATGTAAAAGATAGGACTTCAAAAGGAATGCTTCTTCCTCGTGGAGTGGTTTCTCTAAACCTCACCAGATAATTTTTCAGCAGCTCACATTTTATCTTCTGTACCCTGAATTATTTTTTTTTAATTGAGCTCAAAGTGCTGCTGATCTCCAAAAGGCATCACAACAGAACAATGGTGATACTGTGAACTGCAAGCCCAAAATGCAGCAAGGAATTATTATTTGTTTTTAATTAAACTACCAGAGCAGTCTCATCCTACAGTTCCAATAAGCATGACAGAACATCAGCTAAATCTTTCAACTGCAATGACACAGGCTCAGTAATCTAATACTGGTAAATGAGTGAAATGAGATAATAACAGCTGTAATGGAAACATATTTTCCCAGCCTTTAATGAAATAACAGTCATCTGAAAGAAAAAAAATGCAACAGTGCTTTACTTTCAAAGTCACTTGCTTTGCTTATAAAAATGTAAGTTTTCCATCTATTAGTTTACTGGAATCCATAAAGGAAGACTGATTAAATCACAGATCTTAAAGAAATTTCAGTATCTAAATTCCTGGATGAGCAACATTTCCAATTTTTTAACTTCAATTTCAAAAAAGTATTTTTATCACACAGCTTTCAAGCATGTATAGGCATCTCAGAGCTAATTCATCCTGCTATGTACCTTCAGTCGTATACAATTTGTTACTAAACAGTTGAACAATTCTAAAACAGTGGTCGTAACTAAACAAACATCTCTTTCTCATAACCTAAAGCCTCTTCCTATCCAGGATACAGACACAGCTGAGCTTACAATAAACAAATGCTTTTTTAAGAAATGAGAAGCTGAATCATAGGAATGGTGAAGTGTGAAGAGGAAAACAAGCTTTCAGAGACAGGAGATCACCAGCAAGTTAAATATTCCCTTCCAAGACATAGCTAATAGCATCTAGTGATTAAATATTTTAATCTCAGGGGTCTAACTTTCTAGGTTGAGGATAATGACAGTTATAAATCAGAAAAATAAAATATTATTTTAAGTATACATTATGCACTTTAATAAGTTAAGGCCTTTGAGCATTTAGGATAATTTATCATCGGATATTGTGAAGGAGATCGGGAGATTGGCACCACTTTTTCTGGCATTGAGCTGGAACTGTGGTGGAAGTCGCCTTCACTGAATGGGGCACACAGCAAAAAGTACCGTGTAATATCAAGGTGGTGAAAGAGCTACAACAGAAGAATCAAAGCTTTCATGCTGTACCCTGCATATGACCCAGGATTAAAACATTCAGCTACTTCAAATCAAAACTAGCTTGCACACATTTAAATGCAGAAAATGATTGCCTGACATAGAAACCTGTGATAGAGTTGACTGGATTCAGAAGTGACACCGTCACTGTGTCCTGTGCTCCTCAGAATGAATATTCTCTCATTAGATCTATTAAGGGACGTGTGTAGGAGCCAAAATTATACAGTCTCAAAGCAAGTGGAAAGACTAATGTAGTTTGCGTTTATTATACATACCAGTAAAAGTTTTCTTATGTTAGACAAAGAGACTGCAACCCAAAGGAGACAGAGTGTGTAAGAATATTCAAGACTTAAGAGTGCCCTTGAGAAATTAATTTCATTGGTATGACTGGAGATGGAAAGAGCCACTGCAAAAATGAAGCTAAGAAAATAAAACTACGTTCAGCAATGGACTATGATTTATGCACATTATTAAGAACTGCATTATAATTCCAACATATTTTTAGTTAGTAACTGTTGATTTGAAAGACTTCTTCCAGTAATTTTAATATTTGCCTGTGACAGTTCTGTAGTAGCTTCATATTACAGACTGTTCCCAGAAAGCCACATTTGATACTCAGAAAGTTTCTTATTGCTGTTACATACACTACCTCAACAAACATATATTTTTGAGTAACATAAGGAGGAAAAATATGTGTCTGGTTAACAGTTTTGTCTGAATAACAGATCCTGCTACAAGACTGCTCCAGGCAGACACAACTGGAAGTTATTACACGCTTATGGACCCTCCTAATTTTCACTAATGGAAAAGCCAAGTTTCATCTATTCTATCATTTTATATTGATGGGAAAATTCCTGATTCTTTGTAAGGGATGACTTTCATTTGATGCCAGTTGTTGTATTTTGACACCTTTGACTCTTTTGCAGACTCCTCCTTGGAATTCCAGAGCTTGCAGGATACCAGCCAGCCAGCCACTTTTTTATTTCTACTGGAATGTACATAAGTTCAATCAGTTTTACATTGGTTTTAAGCAGAAGAAAAAAGAAGATAAAGGGCTACAATTGGCAAAACACTTCAGCATAATTTTTACCCCATCTTTAGTTTCAATCGTTCTCAAATTAAACAGATTTGAGTTATAGGCTAAAGAATGGATTTAAAAACACGCTTAAATGTGTTTCTAAGTTTGGGCAAATATTAGCAAACACAGCAGCAAAAAGAGGAAGAGAAAACTACTGTAAAATCAACCCTGACTTGAGCCAAGAGGCAAATGTCTTCTATAAAGCCTTTATGATCCTTAGCTGCCACAGACATCTGTAGGAGTCCTCCCACTATGTTCATTAATTTGACATACTGGACTCACTGCCAGCTGACTTCTATGGTGTCAATGAAGGATTTGTAAGAACTGAGGCAAAACTGCATAGTTTTCTATGAAAAAGAATAGAATAAAAGTCTTTTGCCCAGCTGCATGTTCCTTCCAAACACCGCATTTGAAATGATAGAAGTTATTTTAATCCATATTGACTTTAAAGTATAAAGTAACATCAGTAATAGGGTTCTAATCCAGAACAGCACTTGAGTACGAGCTGAACTTCAGGCATGTGTAATCCCTGATGTCTCACTGGGCTATTCACGTACCAAACATTTTGGTATAAATCCCAGCTTGGAAACAATATGTACAAGTCAGAATTTCACTCATCAGTGTGCATCTAAAAAAGAGAATCCCAAAAGAGCCTGGAAAACATAGCCAGGACTTCTTAAAAACAAGAAAGAAAGGGAGGAAAAAACCAAAATAACAGGAAAAAAAACAACCCCAAAACAAAACAAAAAACCCAAACCAAACCCCAAAGGATTTGGTTTTAAATATTTAAGGCTTTTACTACAGTCTAGGTAATCCTAAAAACTAAAAAAGAATGTCGTGTCTTTAACTAGGACTTTATTAAGTCCTAGTAAGTGACTAAGTTTTTTACTACTTTATTAACTACTCTAAAATTAGAAATGGATGATCTTGTTGTTTAATGGGAAAGTTTCCTGTGCTGGAATTTGAATGAAAGTATCATTTAGTCATTTCCTGAAACAACAAAGATTCAGCATATGTTCAAATCAACCACAGGATTAGTTTTAGTTCTTCTGCATGACACACACAAAGTCTCTTAAATGCTGATATGGAACTGAGATTTTCAGTAAAGAAACTGAACAATATTAAGGGAAGGAAAAATATTTCTGGATCCTCTGGATATCATATATTGAGATTTTGAGATGTAAGTAACAACTTTAGAACTTGGCAGACATTTAAACGGTTTCCATGGCAAGTTTCCATTACTAATGATGTTCCTTAATAGAGAGGTAATAATGCTAGAACATCTCTAGAAAGAATGAGGATGCCATTCCAAGCATATCTAGCAGAATAATAACTAGCCTTTTCAAAAACCTAGCGTGTAAGTGAAGCTTCTGACAGACTGTTGACAGATAATTCTATCACTCTTGTTAATTTTTCATCCCCTTCTATCCTTTGATTTGTCATCAAAGGGACCTTTTCTAATACAATAAATATGCTAATGCCATCAACACTAAAGAATCAAACAGCTTTACTTACCTAAACACCATTAACCGATTGCCTATTGATTCAAACTTACCGGTACCATAAACAGAAAATATTATTTCATGTTCCTCTGAGACAGACTAAAATAGATGCAAACAAAATGAGCGTTACTGAAATGCAGTGGTTCCTAATGCAATGCCAGCTCTGCCCACAAGACTCATCGTAACAACCTTACTCATACAGAAAGGTAAAACAGATCCCAAAGTAGTAAATCAAGAATTTTTAATTTTTTCCATTGAGGAAAAAAAAAAGGTTTCATTTAGGAGTTGGTTGTTGGTTTGGTTTTTTTTTAGGATTCATGCAAATAGTATCATACCCACCACGGATAATTTCCTTTTCTATCTTCACATTAATTTATCCCAAATCAACTGCAGAATTACACTTGAAGCATATCTAAACCACCCAAAACCCTTCTCTTCATTAACCATGACACATGGTGTTTGTGTATCAGTCACTATATTAGACAATCCTGAACTTCCAGCTGAACACCACCTATAAACGAAAACTCCTGTAATCCTGGGGCTAAATTTCAAACAATTCAGCTCTGGGTAGCAGAGAGGAACCAGCTTCATCAAACCTCACCTGTGTAAGAGCTACACCTCTAAATCCAGCAGCTCACACAGGCTCCCTGTGCCATCAAGTAATAATAATAAGGAAAAGGGATACTTCCTAAAAAGCAGTTCATCCCAGTATAAGGTGTTTAAAATAACCAGAATGAGCAATCTGTCCTAGGTAGTCTGAAATACAACATGATGCAGCCACATCTCCAGCACCACAAAGCAAGAATGGATCATACACCTTCAAGATCAAATATGAAGGTAATTAACATCCAAGTAAAGAGGGAAGCTAATGTACAGTAAATGTGACAAATCCCAGTATTTTGTCATCTGAGACATCTCATATTAGCACATAAAAAAAAATTAAATCCATGACATATGATTATGAAATAGTTTGTCTGTGGGGTTATTTTTAATGCTGCTGTTATTTCAAATATGAACTCAGACCTGAAGTTCAACTCTTCATTTGACAAAGTTATTTGACATCATACAGACAATTCAGGACAGTCAGACCGACATACTACTCATCTCTTCAGCAAGATAGGCCTGAAGCAGCAGACTGTGTTTGGTTTTGAAAAGATTAGATTATGCAAGTCAATTTTGCCATTTGAGTCAGCTGAACACCAACTGAGTTATTCTGAACCTTTTATCTGGTACAAGATTCATGGAGTCATCACATTCAGCTCGATGCGGCGCTTGTTTTCATAAACCAAGACAGCAAGCATGACAACAGCTATATAAAGGCATAGCAAATGTACAGCTAAAAGTATTGTGCCGGATATATATTCCTACATTCCCATGTGGGAAAACACCAATATACAATTTCTCTTCTCTAATTTACAGACACCTTTTTGTATATTATTTTTAACCTTTGTATAAGGAATTGTAATAATAAATATAATGACAGACTGTAAATCTTCTTGGGGTAATAACAGCAAGTTTCCTTTGCAACCCTTCAAGCACTGTAACATCTGAATCAAGACAGATACTCTAAAGCAGCTCTGTCAGTCCCTACCAGAGTCACATAAAGCCAAGATCTTATGATTGAATGTATCAAAGACATTATCAAAGGGCCTGATCTCTGCCTGCTATGAAAAGCGCTGAAGGCTGAAAAGTTATCCAGGGGGGTGGGGTGGGAAAAAAACCAAAAAACCTCAGAGATGACATGCTGCTGGCTATGGCTCGCTCCTGCCTCCTCTGAGACCTGACCTTATGCTGAAGGGCGACCGTGCATTCAGAGAGAACTGATTGAAGGTTTCTTTACTTGTGTCACAAGGAGCTTCCATACATTCGCCAGCAGCTTCAAGCCACTTGTCCTAAGGGAAAGGCTATAGAGTCTGTTGAAATCCAAATATTCAGCAATAGGAGCAGCCAGCCCTCCCTCCCTATGCTTGCTTCGTTCCTCCCCCAGACTTCACATTTGCCAGAGCTTATTTGTTAATTCAACCAAAAAATTGGTGGGGAAAAAAAAAAAAAATGACTGAAAGCTCAAAGAAATAATTTAATTTTATGTTTTAGCTCAAAGAAAGTTCTACTACCAAAGAACTAGTCCAACTGTATCATCAGTGAAATAAGCACAATTGGTCAGAAAATTTTGGCCAAAAAAAAATTTCCTACCAGAAAAGCAAGACAGCATCAAAATTATTTTCTAGGACAAAGCAGAACTTCTTGTGAGCTGCTGCTGAGGATGCCCCCAGTCTCTTCCTTTAACTCATCTCAACTACATTTCCTATAATGCATTGCAGTCATTTATGCAAGTGCAAAGCATACTGACTTAAGAGCAATTTTATTTTAGATCAATATGGGAGAACATTATATTTGTATATACTGACTTTAAAGGCTTTCTGATCTTCCTGTTCTGTCCGAAGTTTTGACACTACCTCCTTTCATTCCTAATTCTGAGTGAAATAACTATTTCAAAATTATTTTCCAAGCAGAGGAAGAAAAGAAAGAAAAAGAAAAAAAGACAAAAGAAACAGAAAAAAATCCCAAATACATCATGCAAATATTCATCTCAACGATTTGCAGAGGAAATGCTCACATTCCTGTTATAATCACTTTCTGCATGCCTAACTCTCAAGTCCTGCAGTCATCAGTGTGACCCCTCGCATGTGCCTGGTCCCACTCACTCTAATCCTCATATGAATAAAGGTCTGTGGGGCTTTGGCTCTGCTGCAAACACAGAAAACAATATAATGTACTGGACAGACAACAGCTTAAAAAAAGAAGAGTTATTGAGTTCAAGTTTTGAGAATGATTGATGCAGGATAATTTATAGTAGTCGTGTAAATGAGGATAATTGATTCCATCCATTCATTTGAAGGACGTGTTTCACTGATGGTCGTCTCTCTCCTAAACCTTTTGGTGGCAGATAACAGCTCTAGGTGACTGCACAATTTAGCAACAGCTGATTTTTAATTACAGTCACAACAGCAAAAGTAAGGCTTGAACATGGACACATTTAGCAGATATCTTAATATTGTAAGCTATCAAGCATGATTCGGTCTGAGCAAAAAGATCCTTTTCAAATCTAACTTGCACAACCCTGCTCTTAATATTTCCCTTTGATTGTTTTCTTCAGCCAACACTTACCAGGGCTTCAGGATCTTTACTCTCTTCACTGTTGCATCCATAATAGTCTGGGATTTTATCCAAATCCTGCATGTTCCCTTGTGTTCCTAAACCCTTATCGGAATGACAAGCCTGGCAAATCGGTGCATTGCCCATATCAGTTCTTCTGCTGACTCCTACAAGTGGGATTGCCCTTGTGCCGCCGAGGGTGCCCAGCGTTCCCAAAGGACAACCGACGATCCAGGAGGAGGATCCTGGCTGCTCGTACCCAACTCCCTTCCCCGAGCCGTCCTGCGTCCCAGAGAACCCGAAACCCCAGCAACTGCGGGCAGCAGTCGGTGACCATTTCCAATTCAGGCGCTGCCTGTCTATTTTTACACCTACCAGGCCAACTATGCATGTAAATGGCACTGGGGTGGGGGAACTACTTTCCAGCACACAGCCTGCCTGCCTAGCACATAAAGTTAAAGTCCCACTGAGTGAAATGCCTCTACACGCGAGGGTTATTGAATTACCCAGTTGCATGCCTTTTGAATGTTTTGATTTTTTTTCCCTTTTCCCCTACTGCGCTCGGTCTCGCTGCGTCTGCATAAAGCACTGAATTTTCAGAGTGTTGCTAATGCCTTCTGAGTTTCTAACTCAAAAGAGATGATTAATTCAAGTTGCACCTATTTGATATTTACCAAACATGACAAAAACGTATGAATACAGATTTCATGACCATTTCAATCCTGTAATTCACCCAGGGTAGCTGGAATTAGATGATCTTTAAGGTCCCTTCCAACTCTAACCGTTCTATGATTCACATGGTATTTCACGCTCATGTAGACAATAACAATGATGGGCTTGCTTTTGAGTTGATATATCCCTTGGGTTTGAATTCAGAGGAGCTCAAATGTATCCAAAGATGCTCTCATCTGTATCTTGTCTGATTTTGTTTGGGGTTTTTATTGTTGTTTTGGGTTAGAGTTGTTGGGTTTTTTAGCTGTAATTATTAAACAAAGAACTACCAAAGCAAACAAACAAACAAACAAAAACACCAACAAAACTGAGAATAAGAACATTCCCTCTAGGTTTGAGTTAGTTATCACGATTTTACCCGGTAGGATAAATATAACTTGGAGGATCACATTTCAGAATCCACCCATTATCTCAGAAGATGTCCACTGCAGAATTAAAAACATAACAAAATCCCCACAAAGTTAGCAGAGAAGTAATTAGCAGTTTTCAAATGCTTCAGGAACAGGTGGAGGTAACGGAAACAGATGGTCTGTCTGTAGGTAAGAGAGTCCCACAGAACATATCACAATGCACACCCAACCCATAAGTCAAGCTGGGCAGGTGTTTGAAAAATTAAGCCCCAAGTTCCTCAGAAAAAGGGTGATCTTCAAAGAACTGTAACATCTAGCCAACGTTTTTTGCTTTGGGGTTTTGAACTATTGCTAGTACTGCAAATCACGTCAGCAGGCAGCTGTCCATAGCGTCCTATTGATCTCTACCCTGTTACCCTTCACAGCAGTGCCAGTTATAATCACAGACAGCAAGCCCTCCCCAGCCCCCCTTTAGGGATTATTGATCAGTATAGGGTTCTCTTTTCTGTTAGTTACTGTGAGGTAGATTTAAAATGGCCCTGTAATTTTTCCTTGACTGATGAATGCTCTAGGATGGGATCATTCAGCTCCTTTGAAAAGCCTCAGGTGCTATAATGTGTAACAAGTATGAATACGTGCTGGATAGATGCACGCACAAAATAGTTAAATTTGTTGCCACTTTGATTATGTGATTATACACATGTGCATAATGGAATGAAACTTGAACTACGAAATATTCTGGACAACAAAATTTTTGCCAGCAATTGGCAAATATGTGGGATGGAATGTTTAATCTTACATTCAGACAGCCTGGATTTCAAACATAAAATGACTAATGAAGAAGAAAAGGCTTCAGCTCATGTTAAAATTATACATTATAATAATGAAATCTAATATGCACACATATTACTTCTTAGCTATGGGTGGGTTCAGATGCGACCTGACCATAGCCCCAACCACCGCAACTGCATTTGACATTTGGTCCCTACAACACAGAAAGCACTCACTGCCTTTAATTGACAGCAACGTTTCAGAAATTCTCATGCAACGCTAGCCTTCCAATAATTAGTTCACACTGATTTTCTTCAGCTCCTCCAAGGCATTATCCTGTGACAGTAAGGTGTATGTACATTACCATAACTTCTTCATATAGTTAGAAAAACAAAAGGATGCAAGGAGTCCCACCAATGCTTGACTCTATCAAAGTTCATACAACCAACATAAACTGGAAATAAAAATCCTTGGATAGAACAATCTATTTAATGTGAAACGATCTTGCTAGGAAACATAGAAGAGAGTGAAACAAGACATCAGTTCAAGGGAGAAGGGTGGCACAAAGCGAGTGGCATGCATTCCTTTGAAATAATGCTCACAGAAATCAGCAATCTGTGCAGACATCTGATGGAGAGGAACAGATAAACTTTCTGCCAGAGCCTTTTAACAATATTACTGTTGTTTGCTAGAATGGTTCAAAGTCACTACAGCAAATTACTCAGAAAGCAAACGCATTCATGTTGTGCCAAACTTAGTTAGGATACCATATTCTAACAAAGTATATGTCTTATGGCATAGGATTCAAAGCCGTGGTGGAGCAACATGTTGCAGTATCTTTGTACATTCCCATGTTCTTTTTTGCTGTTGTTTGGGCTGCAAATCTATCCTCCCCATCAGGCAGAGTGAAGACACCAAAACACAAAGACACGGCTTTCAAGCATGAAACTCATCCCAAAGTATCTTAGTCCTCCTCTGTGTCACACCGCCAAAAATGCTCTGAAGCCCACGACCTTGTGTCTCTCTCCACAGGGAAGTAGAACGTTTTAAAGAACTTCCTGCAGGTACTTCACTGAATCCACTTGTTTTCCCCATGCTCTAATGTACCCTTTACTCCTCTGGAGTGCAACAGACTTTTTTTTTTTTTTGCAACGCTAACTCCAAATCTTATTTACTCCCTTAAGATAAAACCTTCCAAAACACTTTGAAGTGCCTGGTAAGAAAGGGAGCAGAGGATCTTGTATAAAACACATAAGCATTGACACTAGGATAGCAAGCAGCTGACTGAGACAGAATCCCTCTCATCCCCCAAAACGTTGATACTATAGGAGAAAAACGAGAAGACCCCAGTACCTTGGAAACCCACTTTTTTGCTTCAGTCTAAGTCTTGTACTCACCCTTTAAGCATGTACACAAGCCTCGTGTTTCTACGGGGAAAAAAATCCAGCTGCGCTTCCTTTTGAGTATTTAAGTTTGGCACAGTACTTGTGGTAGGTGAAAACTGGTTCATTCATCTTGGCAGGTTTTCCCCAAAGTTTTGCCTTGGAAAGCGGCAACGTTAACTGTGTCAGGATTTTCATTTTTTTAATGATAAATATTCTGGCAATGTGCTTGTCAGAAACTTCGTTCTTCCCACTCCTCCGCTTTCAAACCCTAGGTATGCACACATCCCAAGTTTCTTCTTGGCCAATAAACTTTTGAGTTTGAGTTTTCACACATTGAATTCTGTCCGACACTGAGAAAATGGGGGACAAATCAAAGAACTGTGGTACTATTTACAGCAGCCAGGAGACCGCCCTAGTTCACCTGTTCAAAATTGTCCCGATACTACTCTTTCGCTTCACCACAATTTCAGAACAGTCCCTCTTTCTCTTGGCATCATTCTAATGCAATGTGGTCACTCATTATAACACTTTCATTGGCTATTGCTTGGGGGAAGAACTCCATCTCTGTGGGGAATTCCCTCCTGGCAACTTTTGTACTGCAGCAAATAATGCAAAGTGATCAGAACTGACCAAAAAATTACAGACCTGCCAGCTCAAAAATCCTTGGTAAAGACCCATTACTAATATACCTGGTATAAAAATATAGAAGTATATGAAGACTACTTGCAGCTGCCTTCTCTATTTGAAATCGTGCTTTGGGCTTTGGGAAACACCTTGGTTCCATCACCTGAACCAGGCAGTTATGGCTATCAGCCTTCCAGCAACACAAGGCCATGACACAAAATAACAGACAAAGCCCTCGGCAGACTTCTGGGAACTGCATGTTGCAAGATCTTTCCCCGTTAAGTACAGCAGTAAAACGTACCTTCAGATTTCACGCTATAAACCAATTTCAGCCAGTACATTTGCTATCTTTTTTAGTTTTTTCAACAGTTTTCCTAATTGCGACATTTAGAAGGGAAACAGCTGTGGATAAAATGAAATACAGTAAAGATAGTAATTTTTTAACTTGAGCAGAATGTCGCCCTTTTTCCTTTTTTTTTTTTTTTGACACAGAAAGGATGTCTACTATTTATATAATGTCTGTTCTGAACAGCTTCAGACATTTTATTTTTTAAATGTTTTTCTCAGGTATATACCTGGCTTGGTTTAGATGTCAGCATGAGATGAGTTCTAACAAAACAACTACCACCTCCTTTGGCCAGCAAACACCAGCATATATTTGTGATTGTTCTTATGGTCTGGTTTATATGCAGTTTGCTGCATCTAAAAATACTGCACCTCGTCAAAGCACGAAATACAGACTTGGAAAGTCCTGCAAATTAAAAAAAGAAAACAAACCCCAGAGATAACCACAGACAGTATCACCTGAGATCATATAAAACACTATGTAAAAAAATAAGCTTTATCATCCAAAAGGTGAATGTTAAAGAGAAAATAATATTTAAAGAAGTGCTTCTGCAATGTAACATTGCACATTTGTCATATTTCTGCATGTATTATGCTGCATGTCACCAAGAACAAAAATAAGTATATAGCGATTATAATGTCATCACTTACTCTCCTAATTATACTATTTCTTGTGTCACCAGTTCCTGTTTTCACTTTTCCAAAGATTCTTGCAGTAAAGGGAGTCACTGCTAGATACTCTGGCTTTCCTACTACTGGCTATCAGAAAACCAGTGCAATACCAAAACACTGACTTGCTGCTACTTGCAAAATCTCAACTAAGACCTCAAAGACTAATAAGTGAGAAGCAGTGAAATTAAAGCTGTAATCTAATGTCCAGATGGAGGGTTAATTTTAAGGGATACTGTTCAGCAGTCCAGGAATGGCACAGCTTGAGTCTTGTAAAATGAATCAGGACTAGGGCCAGTCACACACACCCAGGAAAGCAGCAACAAAAGCAAAACTGCTCTGCTGCTATGTTCTTTATCCCTTTTTTTTCTGCCATTACTACTAAAGCTTAGTTTGTCGGTAGAGGTTCCAATTACGCCCTGTCGTGGTTCTGAGCAAATCAGAACCGAAGGACAGATAGCCCTCCCCCCCCCTTCCCCTTTTTAAAAAAGGAAAAAGGAGAGGAGAGGGAGAAATTAAAGAGATTCAGGAGTTTAGAAAAACTAAACTACTTTAATAAAACATAAAGAATAATANGGAGGTACTGTAAAAATATTCAGTGCTGCAAAATAGAAAGCAAAAGGGAAAAACAGAGAGAAAGAGTTCCAAGTATCAAGACAAATCACAACCTATATATCGTTAGTGACATCAATTCCCAACTTTATTATTGTGAATTTTTTCCTCAAAGAGATATTTCCCAATATGTTCTTATGGTTAAACACAGTAATTAAGAAAAAGTGAGAAAAGAGACTGTACTGGACCTCTGTATTTCTAGAAGTTTTCCTGAATTTTGATACGTTTCCTAAATGCAAAGTCTTTCAGGGATTCCTCCGTGGGAAGATCAATTACAACATGGCTCACTTGTTTCTGGCAGTCTTTTTTGGTCACACCTTGAGCTCATGCAGATTCTAAACTCTGGTGACTTATGCCTTGATATCATTTATGCTCCCTTATTTTTTTACTGTTGCAATCATTATTTTTCCAAAACAGCCTTTTCTTTCTTCTGGTACCTAGTGTACGTTGGTCACACAGGCCACAACAAGTAGTTCCTGAAGCAGCCTTTATGAAGACGCAATTGTCTCCACCAGAGGACCTAGCAGCAAATCCTTTTCAGTTTAAATAATTGGAGTCCAATCAATCGCAAAAATCTATTCTGAGCCATTTGGAAGAGGACAAATCATTTTCCTGTACTTTACATGGTGAATCATTCAATACATTAAGCTTAACGATCCACTCCGGACAACAACAGAGTTCTCATCCCAAGTAATACCATACATTTTCATATTTCTATGACAATACTCAAACAGGTAACCTGACTAGTAATCAACCACAGCTACAGATCCCACAGCACTGAAAGGGCACAGGTGTGACAGAATTGGGAAAAGATTGTTTCATGGATAGCAAAATTCAACAAAGTATATGAGATATACAATTTGAGAAATAAGCTATACAATCTCAGTTATTCTGAAATATTTCTGCCCCCCTGGTGAATTTACAGGGACTTTCCTCCACACACAAGCCACCAGAGCCTCCAGCATTGCACAGACAAAAGACACGGAACAAAAATAATTCTAGAAATAAAAGAAAACTGAAAGTGTGGACAATTCAAACTGAGACTTACAGCATATTGCCTGATATATCCTTCACATGGTTAGAGTGTGAGCAGGTGTAAAAGGTAACCTTTTTATTCCAGTATTCCTTGTGCTTAAATATGTAATCTACAGAAATATAATATGAATTAACCATTAATATTTTGGTTTTCTGTCATTCAAATCATCCTAGTTTATTTTATGCTTGTTTTCATACCTATTCATAGAGGGGGAAAACGTCTCGTGAGTTCTGAGGTAATGAGGAAAAAAGTTCATTTCCCTTTTACAGGTTATCAAATGATCAATATGCAAGCTCCCAACAGCGTTGCTTTTAAATTAGCACGTAACAATCTATTTTCCTGTTCGACAAAGGCAGAGTAGATTGTGCAGAGTGAGTTTATTTGGGCATTACCCTGAGATTCGCCCCTGGATGCCAGACTCAGCACTTGCAGTGCAGCCTCAGCTCCTTCTCCTCTCGTTCTGGCTTAGGCCGTCAATACATCAAGAAAGCGTGGCTCATATCTACGTTGCAAAGATGCTGTAACGCTTTCACAGTATTTGTGAAAATATGGGAGCTTTTGGATGAGAGCTGTGACACAGGAAGATACAAAACGAAACAAATTTTCATGGCCTATTTTATAGAGAACCCCCCACAAGCACAGCAGTTTGTGTATTACATACATCATTTTCACATAAAAATGACAGTTGATATTTCTTTTCTTTCTCAGCCCTGCTTCAATCTTCCACTTTCCAAAGAGAAATACTCATTGGAAATGGAGCATACATGTTAACACCAAACACTGAATAACGTGCAGGAACTACTACAAGGATTGCTGACTGATCACAAAACTAGCAAAATTTATGACTGACATTAAAAGACTGTGTGGAAGCAGTGGAAGGAGAAGTACTCAACATAATTTTATCAACTGGTTTTGTCCTGGTTTGGGGTAAAATGAACCAATTTTCTGTTTTACAATTTCATTTTCTTAGCTGGGCCTCTTCTAACCAACTAAACTCTGAAATTAACAGCACACTGCTCAGAGAAACTG